>JAJEJO010000152.1:211430-272366 GCA_020662805.1 Glaucomys volans | reverse complement strand
TCAGCAACTTAGCGAGGCCCTAAGCAACTCAGTGAGACCCTGTCTCTAAATAAAATACAAAATAGGGCTGGGGATGTGGCTCAGTGGCCGAGTGACCATGAGTTCAATCCCTGGTTCCAAAAACAAATAAAAATAAAAATAAAAATAAATAAATTAATCAGTAAATAGGTAATAGTAGAATTGATACCTGAATGTGGCAAAAATAAGACTCATCATCTTGATAGGTGACCATGAATATTGAAATTTTACCCCAATTTATTTTTGTACCAGGGATTGAACCCCAAGGGTGCTTAGCCACTGAGCCATGCCCCCAGACCTTCAATTTTTTAAGTTTTGAGACAGGGTCTCACTTGGTTGCTTAGGGCCACGCTAAGTTGCTGAGGCTGGCTTTGAACTTGCAATCCTCCTGCCTCTGCCTCCTGAGCTGCTGGGATTATAGGCATGCGCCACATGCCCCGCTAGATTTTTTTTTTTTAAGGAAAGGATTTACTTGTGAATTTGATGTAGAGAGTGAGAAAAAGGAAGGAGTCTTGGTAGCTGGACTATAATGCACCAATAAAAAAATATGAATGGAAATAAAAGCATGGCAGCTGGAGAGAAGAGTTGTCATCACTGGGATGGAAAAGACCGCTGGTTGGGGAGGGAAGATTGGGAGTCAGTTCTGAACAGGTCAAACTTGAAATGTAATTACATGCACAAGTTTGGAGTTCTTGGAGCGGTCCTGGCTGGGATGGGAATGGTGGAGTCCCCATCGGCATGTAGATAGCCCTTGGGCCCCAAGACCGGATTAGAGAATATGTCTGTGAGCGTAGATGGAGGAGGAAGAAATTCAGTGTGAGTCTGCAGCTGCCAACACAAAGAGATGGGCTGGAACCAAAAGGGAGAGGTGTCAGCTACTATGGTAGGAGAAGGAAAAACAAGAGAAAGTTTTTCCAGAAAGCCAACAACAACAACAAAAAAAGTTTGCCACTTGCCAAATGACAATGAGAACCTGATGGACACAGAGCTCAGCAACCCGGAGGGCAGTCATGACCTTGACTGTGCAGTGGTGGAGACAAGCCTAATTCAGAGGAGGATGGGAAACAGTGGGAAGGGACAATAATAAATAGGTGACAGCAAAAGGAGAAGAGGACAAGGAGGGGAAATGATTGAGGTGGGACACTTGGCAGCAGGTCCGTGTGCTGACGGGGCTGACCCACCTGGAAGGGAAGTAAATTCATAGTGTGGGGTGAGAGGGGGGTGCTGGGGTGATGCCCTGAGTCAGCACCCAGTGCCCAGTGGAGGAGTGTCCACCAGCTGCTCCTCTGGAGTGCAGGATGAGGGACCAGGTGCTGGCAACCGCTCAGACATCGGCAAGTGTGGTGGGAGTTGAGGGAGAGCCTTCTCTGGAGAAGAGAAACCAAGGTCAGCTGCAGGAGGCAGGAAGGGAAGGCGGGTGTTGGAGGCTTTAGGAGAGGTGAGGAGGCATGAGTTCATCCAGGAGGGGAGACACAGGGAGGAGCAAAGGAATGCCAGGGGGTTGCCAGGCAGCAGGAAGGCAAGCTGGAGGTCCCCAGTCAGGAACTCCAAGTGGCACCTGTCAGCATGGTGATGATTCCTTCTGCAGCCGCATTCATCTACACAAGCGCAGACCTGGACGGGACAACAACCTGGATTTGACCAACACTGTGGTCTCACCTGATGAAGCGAGAAAGGGGACAAGGGATCTGGGAACCTACCCAGGGATGAGTCCAGAGACTGGCCAGCAAATGTGAAGCAGGCTACGAGAGAAGGACCAGGAAGCCAAGGGATGGGGAAAGGAGCTTAGGATGGGTGGAAGGACCTGGGAGACAGGGGGGGATCAAAAAGTGGTGGTTGAAGTTTATAAGGAAGAGTAGGTTGGAAAAGAGTTGAGGCCCTGCTCAGGGACACAAAAGTGGCACAAGAGGAGTCGTGTATTGGTGATGAGAAAGTCCAGAGCATGAGAGGAAGTCAAGGGACTAAGAGGCCAAGATGCCGGAAGGAACAACTACCGGCCTAAGGAAATCACTAGAATTAATTCAGGATCAGAGGTGGAGAGAATGAGAGTGAGGCAGAAACTAAAAGCTTTGAGAAATTCAGGCAAGAGGCCTGTGATGACCACATCCAGGATGGTACCTGCAGATAGAACAAGCATGGCGACCAGTGCTCTCAGGAGAGGCTCAGTTAATAAGAACGGAAAGAAACCTTGAGAGAAAAGGTCGAAGCCATGTCAGGCTTTCCTGATGACCCTATGAATTCCACAGGGCCTGGGGGATATATTTCTGGAGCTCCAATCAGCTCTCAGGCTCAGGAAAGCGAGATGGCAGAGTGTGATGCATGATCTCAGGGTGCCATTATAAAAGAGCTTAACCGGTTGGACTTTCTGGACACCAGGCCAATGGTGACCATGAAGATGGAAATGTTTGGAGGGATGGATGTTCAGGACTCCCTATTGATCACTGTGGAAGGGGGCCTAGAGACCTGGAGGGAGGTGGAGAACCTGGACACTCAGCAGAGAACTCATGTGGGCAGGTGGTGTAATTCCCAAGGCAAAGGACTTCATCCTGACCCCTGGTAGGGTGTCTTACCTGAGCATGAAGAGTGGTCTCTTGATCTCTCCTTGAAGAGTTGGAAACCTAGAGAAATGGGTCTCAGGGGACAGAAAATTGCATCCCATCCATGTTCAGCCCTTGGAACCCCATTCCATGGTGGGCCAGCCTTGATACAGCAGCCTGGTCCACATGTCCTACACAGTGGTAAGAAGCATCGCTGAACCCTCTGGCTGGTCACTGTCTGTCAGCTTCTAACACCTTGCCTGGCCTGTAATAGATGCCCCTTTCAATACCTGCCATATCAAGGAAGGCATATTAATTGGGTGGTGCATGTCCCAGGCACGGTGATAAGTCCTTTGCATGGATTTTCTCTTTTGATTCTCACAGCAACCCAATGAGATTGGTGCAATTATTATGTCGACTCATATCTTAGTAACCTGAGGCTGAGAAGGGGACTGGAAGTTGCCCAGGGTCACACATCAAGGGAATTGAAGCTAGGTCTATTTTCCTATAGCACTGGCCTTCTTAATTACGACATTTTGGTTATATATCCATTGACCAAGTCAGGCAGGACATCTATTTCCTGGAACTGTGCAGACCCAGGAGACCTCACCAGCTCTTGCCTCCCTCCTCTGTAGGACCCCACACCCAACCTAGATTTTCTTTTCTGTATCGAGGATCCACTGCAGCTCTCCATTCATCATGATTTCAGAAATCTTTATTTTTGTTTCCACCATAGATGTGAAAAGCTGGCTTGTGATGTTTGGATTTCAGCTTAGTAACATAATTCCCGGCTTCCCAAGAGCCAAAATGTATTTTGTGCCTCCTCCGTATGAATTGTCAGAGAGTCAAGCGAGTGAGACTGGCCAGGTGAGTGGAGATTCCTGTCAAGAATCCAAATGACTGTCATCATTCCCTTTGCAAACAGAACCACAGGCAGTGGAGGGCGGGGCAGGAGAGGAAAACACTGGAGCTGGGTATAAAAGGTGCAGTAGACGCTGGGGCTTCCCAGGAAGTGAATGGCAGTGCTGTCGTCTATCTGGTGCAGCGCACGTTTCTTTCCAACCTCAATTATTACCTTAATTGTGGTATCATTATCTGTTCAGTATATACCCTTGAGTCACTCCTTGATTAACAACAGCACTGAGAAATCTAGCAGCAGCCCACCATCTGCACGGCCTAGAAGATCATAACCCTTTCAGCTTTTATGGGAAATAATAAAACTGTGGTTTGCAGTTTCTGTCCCATTAAAGAACATTTTTATGCCCCACATAAAACCCAGGCACTTTATGGCCCAAATGTACACAGATTGAATTTTCAGAACATAATTCGTGCTTGGGTCTTTCCATGATGACCAAAGGGTGGTCACTTTCAATTTGGGTGCAGCTGAGACCTCGGCTGCAATCAGATGGGAGGAGAGGGCATGGGCACTCGGTAAACCCCTGCCACAGAACTGGTGCTCAGCACGATGGAAGTCTGAAAGGTCTCAGCTGCTCGGAATAATTGTCCAGATTGTATGACTATAGAGAGGCAAGAAGGAGCTGCTGGGTAATTGGGAACCGCATTCTCCTAGTCCTGCCCCTCGGGGACCACTCAGTGGATGAAAAGCCATCATTTCTCTCATTTATCTAAGTGCTGTAACCTCCCCAGCTCAGCCTCTTCCATTATTCCTGCCTGTCCCCCAACCACCAATTGCGACAAGTTGCCATTCGAGTGGAGAACTCAAGGCCAAGGAGGCAGGAGTGATTTCCTTCCTCCGCAGAAGCAGGGCTAAGATCCAAAACAACTGACGCACAGCTGGTCCTCAAAGCCGGCATCTCTCAGCCTCGTGCTTTGCAAATATTAACATGCACACAGATCACCCAGAGTGTCCGGTTAACATGAGCCTCTGGCTCTGTTGGTCTGGGATGAGGTCTGAGGTTCCCCTTGGCTAAGAAGGTGGTTGTCCATGGTCCCTCTGAGTAACAAGGTCTTAATCCAAGGAAAGTAATGAGCCTCCAGGACACATCGGTGAGGTTCACGGCTGTTCCAATATACTCTGGCCCTCAGTTCAGGATGTTCCTGGGTCTAAAGTGTGCAAGGCAGTGGCCACCCCCAAGTGCAGGGGGACTCTCTGACAGTGGTGCCCTGGTAAGTGCAGACTCAGGTGAGATGGCAGACCTCCTTCGCCATCTCTTTGTTAGTGGACAATTAGGTGATGGACAGGCCACCCCATCATAGCGCTGGCAGCTTGCCAGCCTGCCCAAGTTCTGACTAGATTAGCTCATGCCAGAACAGGCACACCAGGCCTCTCAGGGCGTCCCAGGCACCTCTCTCTCTGGCTCCTCCCTGACAAGCTGCCTGGGCCTTCTCAGCTTTCTCTGTGTTCTTGTGCCCGCAGCTCATCACAGGCGTCCAGCAGACAGCAGAGCGACATAATCAGGCCTTCCTGGCACTAGAGGGGCAAGTCATTTCTAAAAAGCTCCATGCCAGCATCCGAGAGAAAGCAGGTCATTGGTTTGCCACCACCACGCCCATCATTGGCAAAGGCATCATGTTCGCCATCAAGGAAGGGCGGGTGACCACCGGCGTGTCCAGCATCGCCAGTGAGGACAGCCGCAAGGTGGCATCCGTGCTGAACAACGCCTATTACCTGGACAAGATGCACTACAGCATCGAGGGCAAGGACACCCACTACTTTGTGAAGATCGGCTCGGCCGACAGCGACCTGGTCACGCTGGGCACCACCATCGGCCGCAAGGTGCTGGAGAGCGGGGTGAACGTGACAGTGTCACAGCCCACGCTGCTGGTCAATGGCAGGACTCGAAGGTTCACCAACATTGAATTCCAGTACTCCACGCTGCTGCTCAGCATCCGCTACGGCCTCACCCCCGACACCCTGGACGAAGAGAAGGCCCGTGTCCTGGACCAGGCGAGACAGAGGGCCCTGGGCACCGCCTGGGCCAAGGAGCAGCAGAAAGCCAGGGACGGCAGAGAGGGCAGCCGCCTGTGGACCGAGGGCGAGAAGCAGCAGCTGCTGAGCTCGGGGCGCGTGCAGGGCTACGAGGGCTATTACGTCCTTCCGGTGGAGCAGTACCCCGAGCTGGCGGACAGCAGCAGCAACATCCAGTTCCTCAGACAGAACGAGATGGGAAAGAGGTAACAAAGTCACCCGCTGCCATTCCTTGTCTGGATGGCTGAGCAGGAGTAACTGTGCTCTCCTCTCCTAAGGAGATGAAGACCTAAAGGGGCACCAAGGCTGGGCTGCTTTAGGAGACCAAGTGGCAAGACAGCTCACATTTTTTGAGTTCAAATGCTACTACCGTCCACGCGAGAAGTCCCTCATCCTGAAGCACACTAAAGCCCAGCTGCAGATCCTGAGGAAATCAACACACACGGCCGAACGAATGAATGAACAGACACACACATGTTCCAAGTTCCCCTAAAATATGGCCCACTTGTTCTGGGCCTACCGCAGAAAAGAGACACGAAATATCCAAAAGGAACATAAAGAACAAAAAAAAAAAAAAAAAAGCAAACAGCAACCAACAGAGAGCAAAACAAACACACCGATCGGAAAACAAAGCAATGAAGACGGAAGGCCTCATATCCTATTACCTCACTCATTCGCACGTGAGCGCACGGAGACATTGACAGGGCCGGCGTCGTCAGACCAGACTGCGCGTTGGACGGACGCTTCCGACGTTTTCCTTTAAGCAAATACAGGTGCATTTAAAACACGACTTGGGGGGTGATTTGTGTGTAGCGCCTGGGGAGGGGGGGCAGCGAAGCGGAGGAGTGAGCGCTGGAATACTTTTTAAAGAAAAAGAAAAACACAAGAAAAAAAAAAAAATTCCTATCAAAAAGTCAAAGCGAAATAATGCCGTCGGGCAACTTACCTCTCGGGTCTCCACTTAGTCCGGCCTGAGCTAATTTATTTGAGCGCAGAAGTGTAAAATTTAATTCAAAACGGTGGCTATACTCACTACAGATAAATCTCATACTCTTTTGTCTTTGGAGATTCCATTGTGGACAGTAATACGCAGTTACAGGGTGTAGTCTGTTTAGATTCCGTAGTTCGTGGGTATCAAGTTACGGTAGAGGTGAGGCTTTGTGACTCTTGCTAACAGGTACCACTCGATCACCCTGTACATACATACGCCGCAAGGCGCAATCACTGTTTCAGATTTAAAATTATTAGTGTGTTTGTTTGGTCCAGAAACTGAGACAATCACATGACAGTCACCACGAGGAGAGAAAATTTAAAAAAAAAATAATAAAAACAAAAATAAAACAAAAAAAATGTTAAAAACTTAAAAAACAGAAACAAAAATACAAAAAAAAAGTCTAATAAGAACTTTGGTACAGGAACTTTTTTGTAATATACATGTATGAATTGTTCATCGAGTTTTTATATTAATTTTAATTTGCTGCTAAGCAAAGACTAGGGACAGGCAAAGATAATTTATGGCAAAGTGTTTAAATTGTTTATACATAAATAAAGTCTCTAAAACTCCTGTGGACACTGGTCTTCTGTGGAAGTGCTTTGAGATGCTGAAAAGGGAGGGCACACAGGGCGGGACTCCTGCTGAGACACGAGGGGGGGGGACAGGCTGAGCAGCCCTTATCCAACTTGCTTGGGACCGAAAGTATTTGGGACTTCAGATTTTTTTCCAGATTTTGGAATATTTGCATATGCATAATGAGGTGTCTTGAGGACGGGACTCAAATCTTTTTTTTCTTTCTTTCTTTTTCCGGCAGTTCTAAGGATCGAACCCAGGGCACTGCCTGGGCACTCTACCACTGAGTCACATTGCTGACCCTTTTCATTTTTTGTTTTGAGACAGGGTCTTGCTAAACTGCCAAAGCTGACCCAGAACTGTCCATCCCCCTGCCTCAGTCTCCCCAGGGAGCACACACCTAGCAGGATGGGACCCAATTCTAAGCTTGAAATTCACTTATGTTATTTATGTATACCTTCTAGACAGCATTTAATGGTTAATTTTATACAATATTTTTAGTAGTTTTAGTCATGAAATAGTTTCATGGTATAGAATTTTCCACTTGTGGCTTGGCTTCATGTCAATGCTCAAAAAGTGTGGATTCTAGAGCAGTTTGGATTTTGAATTTTCAGATTGGGGATGCTCAGCCTGTGCTGATTTGAACATTTGGAAAAGGGTTTTTTTTGTTCTTTTGTTTGTTTGTTTTGGTACCGGGGATTCAACCCAGGGGCTCTTTACCACTGAGTCACAACCCCAGCCCTTTCCATTTTTTTTTTATTTTTTATTTTGAGATAGGATCTTGCTATGTCCTAGAGCCTCACTAAATTGCTGAGGCTGGCATTGAACTTGTGATCCTCCTTCCTCAGTCTGCAGAATCACTGTGCCCGGCTTGGAAGAGCGTTTCTTAGAGGGTCTTGATGCTCCCCAGACAGCGCTGATTATTCTGGAGTTGTCTGCCTGCTGGTGCTGGTGTGTGGGGAGGACCCTCAGGCCCCTGCATGGTGGATCGCCCAGCCCTCCCCAGACACTCAGGCCCTCCCTGCCCCTGTTTTCAAGTTCTGGAAGATGCCAGCAGGAAATTGATCCACTAATGGGGGAGACACTCACCACCTGGGGAGACCTGTGTGTGTGTGTGTGTGTGTGTGTGTGTGTGAATATTTTCTTCCAGGCTACTTAAGTTTACCCCAAAACGTGCATACTTGCAGACACCCAAGTAAGAAGAGCACTTCCGGGTGGATGAGTTTTTGTTTTGCACTGTACCTGTAATTGGGATATGATCATCCATAGTTCATAAAAATGGGACCCTACTTGGTGCCCGAAGCGGTGCTGCTGGCTCTGCTGCCATATTTTCCTTGAACCCTTACCTTGCATTCATATAACAGCACTTTACTGAGAGCTCGCCATGCGCCGGGTGCTGGACTCAGTTCTGTGGATCTGGAAGGTGAGTGGACACAAACAGGGGTCTTGACCTCATGAACCTTCTGGGTAGAGGAATGGATCAACAGCAGGCAAAGAATGTCAGAGCCATTCAGTGCCAAGGACAGATTTATAAAGCAATGGAAGCACATCCCAGGGCCATGTGATCTAAACCAAGGATGTCACAGAAGTTGCTGAGGTCTGACAGTTTACAAGAATTATCCAGGTGAAGCAAAGAGAATACATACAGAGCCCAGGCAGGATATGCAAAGGGACTGTGGTGGGGGAACAGGGTCAGGCCAAGGAGAAACAATAAAGAGGCTGGTGGGATCAGAAGACACACGAGACAGACTGGGTTGGTTTCATCATTAAAGCAACAGAAACATATTAGTTTTTGTTTCATACACAAGCGCTCTGGATGCAGAGTGGAGAACATGCAGAAGCAGCTGATGCGGTCGTCTGGGTGAGATGAAGGAGGAGGCAGAGGTGGCCTTCAACCTGAGACAAAGGTAACTCCAACCTCACAAGAAAGATGGGAGTGGGACAGAGGGATGGCAGGGAGGAGCTTCTGTTACGAAGCTCCGGGCAGGTGAGAACCTGAGGCTAGTTGTCACCCAGATGGGAACTGGTGGAATCAGATGGAAGCCCACTGAGTCTGATTGCTTCTCCAGGAAGCCTGGTGACTGGTCTGTCACCTGAGACCCTCCTAGAGCCTGCATCCCTCTCCCTTCCTGTCATCAGCCAGGTGGAGATATCTCCACAGGTGGAAGAGAAAGGACAGGCAGGGGCAGCCAGCTTGCAACCAGGCCTCATGACCCTGCTGGTGTTACCAGCAGAGCAAGTTCTGGTTAGAGACCAAAGTGGCCAGGGCACCTCCCTCTGAAGAGCAGGTGCACACAGCCTGGCTTGGCAGTGTGCCCAGCTGGGCGGGATCCCTGGAGGAGGACAGAGCAGGAGGCTCCCTGGTGGGACTGCCTGGTGTCAGAACCACTGGGGAGATGCCCACAGAACAGCTCTGCTGGTCGTGAGGACAGATCCTGTCCTGGTGTGACAGGAGTGTCAAGGGGATCTGCCTCCACTGCAGCTGGGGTCTGGGAGACTTGATCCCAGGCCAGGAGCTAAGGTGAGCTCATGCAGTCAGAGCTTCTAAGCTCCATCCAGTCTGCTGAGATGCAGGTTTACCAAAGGGAACCACAACTTCGCAGGGACCTGAACTCCTCCTCCTTGGAGTCCACCATCATTATCCATGAGTTTTCTGTCACACCCAGGCCAGGACAGCCCCTCCCTACACACCATCCAAGCAGAGAATATGGAAGAAGGAAACAACTTTCCATGAAAAACTGCTGCCTCACCTCAGGCTGGTCCCATAATAACCAGGACAAACTGATAGAGAATTCTGGAAAGACAGGACAGCTTAGGGGCTCAGTAAGACCCTGAACTCCACCTGGGAACCAGTTCTGACCCACTCCCTGAGTGTGGGTGTAGGGCTGGCCATGTTGCTCAGTGGTAAGTGCTTGCCTAGCATGGATAAGACCCTGAGTTCAAGCCCAAACACCACAAAAGAATCAAAACCCATGGGAACCAGGAAAGATTATGTGTGTTCTTTTATGGTAAATATTTTCAGCTGCTCCAATAGCTAAACCCAATGTAGATTAACACAAGGAAATTTTATTTATTTATGGGGGGATGGTACAGGGGATTGAACTCAAGGGCACTCGACCACTGAGCCACATCCCCAGCCCTATTTTGTATTTTATTTACAGACAGGGTCTCACTGAGTTGCTTAGCGCATTACTTTTGCTGAGGCTGGCTTTGAACTCATGATCCTCCTGCCTCAGCCTCCCCAGGCACCGGGATTACAGGTGTAATTACTGCCTGGCTGGAAAATTTGCTATTGATGCATACCAATGTGCACCATGGTTCAGGAAACAGGATATCGACTGCATCACTGACACACAGGAAGTGCTTAACGTTATGTTTCATTACTTTAAAAACTGATCCAAGACTTCCTGTGAGTGGGAACTGAGCCCATTGGGCATGGAGACTTTCCCTCCAGGGCTCGGCTGGGTGGAGGAGGCCCTTCCTCAAATGCCTCTGCACCTGGTACCACCTGAAGAGCAAGTTCTTCTTCCCCCAGTCCAGGCCTGGGAACTTGTACCAGTACTGTCAGCATCTGACCCTTGTTCACAGCTGCGAGGGCTTTTCAGAAAGAGTGACATCTAGGGGGTCGAGGGTCTCGGTGACCTGAAGACTGCAGGTGACATCCATGCAGGCATTCATCCAACATTGCCAGTCATCAAGCTCAATGTTGTCCCCAGCAGTGCCAGAAACTGGGGCTCTAAAGATAAATAGAAAATGGTTCAAAATCTCCTGGTCCAAGGTGTGAGATGAACTTGCGAGTCAATGAACGGCACCCAGATGATGCAGGAGGGAGGCGCGCGTCAGAGGCAGAGGACTCAAGTTCTCTCCCTGAGCAGCTGGACTGGACACTGGCCAATGAGGGAACCCCAGGTATAGAAGGTGAGAGGGATGTTCTGGACTGAAACTAGAGCAGGTGCTAAAGGATCCAGAATGAATTCAGGAGACTGCAGAGGCCAGAAGTCTGGAGCAGGGCTACCTGGAGAATCCCCTGGGCAGGGCAGGGGCCACAGCTCAGTGGTGAAGCACATGCCTAGCATGAGTGGGGTCCCCTCCCCAGCACCACAAAAAAGAAAGACTGAAAGAGAGAGCAGAAAAGAAAGAGAGAGGGAAGGGAGGGAGGGTAGTGAGAAACCTGGGAGCTTTCTCAGCGAGGTCCCAGGCCTACCGCATGATGCCCTCTGGGAGAGCAGACTGTTCCCAGATCAGTGGCAAAGCTCCCCAGGGGGTTTTCAGGTGCCGCTGGAACTGAAAAGCACCCTGGATTAGAGATGAGCAGGAAGGCAGGACCCCAGATGAAGCCCCCTGGGAAGAAGGAGGCAGGAGGCAGGAGGGAGAGGCAGGCTCAGAAGTTGGACCTCCTTCTCTAAGTTTATGAGGAGTGTCCATGGGGGTCTTGAAAATGGGGAGAGACACGGGTTAGGGGACTTTTTGGTTAATGAGGGGGAGAGAGAGGAGGGCCAGAAAGGACTGGGGCCTGAGACATTCTGGCACGTTCCTAGAAGCGCCTGAACTCAGAGAACCACAGAGACAGCGTGAGCTTGTCAGGGAGGACTCCATGCGGGAAGTAAGGGGAGCTTCTGCGGGTTCCTTGGAGTTGGGGACCATGTCTATATGGGTGGAATATCGAGGGCAGGATCCCACTCCACACCTTCCAGATGCCTCACTCCAGGTCAGGCACTAACTTCCCTTGTCCTCCTGAGGGAGGGACAACACCTGGAGGGCAGGTGAGTGCTGGTCCATCACACCCATCCCCAATCCCACGGTCCATTCTCAGGCGGCTGGGCAGCCCTCACCAGCGCTCTGGCTGTGGACAGGCAGCCCTCCAACACCGAGGCTACCCCAGTGGCTCTCTTCCCGCACGGATTCCAGCTCTCCGCCAAAGCCCCCTTCCCAAACCGGCGCCGCCTGATCATAAGTGTTGGCTCCCTGTTTGGCCACCAGGTGGCAGCCTTTCCCATGCAATGTTCCTGGAGCCGCCTGGGCGCCAGGGGGCTGCAGAGCGCCGCCCAGCGGAGGCCTCGCTCCAGGGGCCCCTGGAATTGGCTCCAGGAAGCAAGACCCCAAAGACCAGCCCTGGAAGCAACCAGACCCGATTAAAAAGAGCGCAGTATCTCCACTATCAGCCTGGGCACATCTCCACCCTCCCTTCACCTCCCTGACCCTCGCTTTCCCCATTTGTAACAAAAGGCTAAAAATACCTAGTGTAGAGGATTATTTTAAAAGATTAATGAAAGTAAGATATGTGAAATGCAAGGCAAATGCTTAGCATTTAGTATGTGCACATTAATTGGTAAGCAATTATTACCAAAAATAATGGAACGTTTTGGGGTGATGGCCTTTGGAAGCAGAAAAAGAAACTTGACTTTAAATCTCAACCACTCCCCTCTCTAGCTAAGCCAGGGCCCTTACTAACCTCTGCAGCCTTGGTTTCCTCTCCTATAAAATGGTGTGACAATACCATCCTGCAGGGCTGCTGTGCCAATGTTCAGCCTGTCACAGGAGCAGGACGTAGCGATTGATGGCTGCACTGATGCTCTTCTCAGCCTTCAGTGAGAACTAAGGACAACCCTGCCCCTTCGCGCCCACCGTAGAGTGGCACAGGTCCCTTCTCCCTCTGAACCTAATTCCAGGGACAACAAAAGCAATTCCTTCATATTTATGTATTCACAGAAACTTTTACCCATATCAACCTACTTAAACTTTCCAAGCACTCCAGGAGAGAGTTGGGAACAGATGGGTGAACAGCCTTCACGAAGCCGCACAGCAAATCAAACCCCACCTAGGTCCCTCCCAGGTGACTAGAAATTCTTCTTATGCTCTCAGTCTACTATCTCCACTCCCAGGCCACGCCCTCAACAAGCCCTTATCTGAGTCTTATTTCAACCAAATACACACAGATTTTATTCTGAGGCAGGAGCCATTGGCCAGAAGGAATCTGCCCCCATTGGCTGG
Organism: Glaucomys volans; assembly: GCA_020662805.1. Taxonomy (NCBI): domain Eukaryota; kingdom Metazoa; phylum Chordata; class Mammalia; order Rodentia; family Sciuridae; genus Glaucomys; species Glaucomys volans. The sequence continues at coordinate 259,324 of JAJEJO010000152.1, read as the reverse complement.
AAGTCAGCCCCGTGAGTGTTTATCAAACATCTATTTTGCCAAAGGCTGGAGTGGAGGGAATGGAGAAGGTGAATGCAGACTGGCTCCTGCCCCCAACAGTGTCACTGTACCAAGGATGGGTGACAGAACCCCAGCTCAAAGCAAAACCCAGAAGTCCAGAGGCATGACTAATATCAGACACGGGTGGATTCCAGGCTCCAAGGACGCCCACAAGGTGCTATCTCGGCTCCACCTCTCTGTTCTGCTTCCCTTGGGATGTGGTCTTCTTCCCAGAGAAGGTGGTTGCCAGCAGCCACAAACCTACATCCTTACAGAGAAACCCTCCACCTAGTGCTCAGAAGACCTTGAATTGACCCAAACTGCACCAGCCCATCCAGCACCATAAACAGTGAGCAATGGGTGGTGTCCCCAGGGAAGATAGCTGTCTAGACAACAGCCTGGGAGCTGCTGATAAGGTGTCTAGTGAAATCATGCTCTGGTTCATTCTGTCCACGAATCATGCCTGACGCATCTCAGGTGCTTGGGAGATGAAGCCAGGTGTGGGAATTCAGGAATGAATAAAACTTGGCACTCGGAAAGAGTCTAGAGGAGAATACCAGCAAACAGGATGACATGGACAGTGGGAATCTTGGCTGTACTGACACTTGGGAGCAGACCTCTGGTGGGGTGTGGGGAGGGACTGCCCTGTGCATTGTGGGATTTGACAGCATCCCTGGATTCCACCCACTAGACACCAGTGTTACCCGCTCCACCCCCTCCCCTAGTCATGACAACCTCTCAGACATTGCTACTGCATTCTGTCACCACCCCCTTTGCCCTCATTTATCCCCAAACACCAACTTTCAGAAGGAAGAAGCCGCTGTCTACTGACATGGACGAAGTCATCAGTACTCCACATGTTCATCCAAGCAACAGCCCCAAGCAAACGGCCCAGATTCTCCTCTTGTTCTGACTGCCACGCTCAGGAGCTTCTTCAGTAGTTGGATTCTTGATCCTAGTGTGGAGGAGAAAATGCTCCTCCCCCCCAGTTCCTTCTCCATCCCCCAGACCTGAGTGCGCTACAGTGAAGGGTGTCATGAGACCCTGACCAGTGGAGAGGAACCTGCAACCACTAAGCACCTTCCCCTGAGCTGGGGAGGGGTGCCAGAGCCCAAGATGGCAGGGGTGTGTTCTATCTCCTCCTTCCTGTCCTCTCCCCCGGGATGATGCAGTCCCAGGAAACACAGTGTCTTGACAGTAGCTGATGGTGCCAAGTAATGTCCTGGGGGCAGGTGGTGGGGATGTGGTCAGCCTCTCCAACACCTCCAGGGAGAAAATGTCCACCATGGAGAGGCAGGAGCAGCCACACCCACCTGCCAGGCTGGTTTCCTTCTGTTCTCTGCTGAAGTCCCCATGTTTGGGTGCCTCTTTGTTCTCCCAGCACTTGAGGCGTGCTGAGCATCCGGAGGCCAATGCCACAGGGGCACAGAGAGAGGGCAGAGGCCAGGAGAAGGCCTCCCCTGCTGAGTGAGCTAGGAAGGTGACTGTGTCCTGGGGCGCGGGGTCTGAAGCACAGGGTCTGCGCCGCGTGTGTAGACCTTTGCACACAGCACGCACTTGTCTGTGTGTGGGGAGCCCGTGGCACGTGCCCAGCGAGCCCTGGTAAGCACGTGGGTCTGTCTGCGCGCCCAGGTGCGAGTCACTGCACGGAGCTCCTGCGGGGGGCCACCGCGCAGTCAGGTTGATGCACGGTGCAGGCTTCCAGCAGACGTGAGCAGGGCGAAGACGCCGGTGTGCGGGTGTCACAGTGCGAGGAGGGGAGACACTGGGGGCGGAGGGAGCACACGGTGTGTCTTTAGTGGCAGTGTTGCACCGAGCAAGCAAGCGGAGCTAGGACGCAGGACGCGTTGGGAGCTGGGACAAACACCTCCGCAAGCGCTTCCGTTCCTTCTCACTATTCATGCACCCGTCTCTCCGCACCCAGCGAGACCCCAAAATTAGGAAGGAATATTCGCCGGCCTTGGTGCACCCTGTGTAAGAGCGCAGCCTAGCACAGCTGGCACCCTTGCTGCCTGGACTTCAAGACCAGATCTGGGTCGGCCTCGGCTCCCACGCCGGCACATGGCGAATGATTTCCAAAGGGAACTTTGGAAGCAATGGTTTGAGCTTGAACCCTGCCGCACTAAACCCTTGGGTGATCTTAAACCTGATGACGCAGTTTTCTCAGCCCCAGAATGGGGAGGCTCTGCCCACCTCTTGGGTGGTTATGAGAACTGAAGATGATCCAGGGGTCAAGCACCTCCTTCAGTGGCACATTCCCAAATAGTAACTTAAGAACCTAAGAGCCCAGGTACCTTTTTTTTTTTTTTTTTTTTTTGTACTAGGGATTGAACTCAGGGGTGCTCCACCACTGAACTACACCCCCAGGCCTTTGTACTTTCATCCTGCCTCAGCCTCCAAGTACCTGGGATTTAAGGCATGTGCCACAGCACCCAGCCAGAGCACATCTTTTAGTGCCATCTCAAAGATTTCTGCAGGATAGAGAGCAGCTCTTCCAAAGGCCTGGCTCTCCTACTCCCAGGGCAGAATCCTTGCTGGGGAAAGCACTTATCCCAACTTGGCAACCGCACCGCCCACTCTAAACCCTTGCTTAGCCCCCTGGCAGAGGGGAAGAACTGAGGGCCTGCACACCAAGAACAGAGATTCAGCTGGGCACGCGGGTGCATGCCTGCTATCCGAGTGGCTCAGGAGGCTGAGGCAGGAGGATAGAAAGTTCAAAACAGCCTAAGCAACCTAGCAAAGCCCTAAGCAACTAGCAAGACCCTGTCTCAAAGTAAAAAATAAAAAGGGCTGGGGATGCGGCTCAGTGGTTAAGCATGCCTGGGTTAAATCTCTAGTATAAGGGAAAAAAATGAGATTCAGCCACTGGGGTTGTAGAGCATTTGCCTAGCATGTGCGATGCCCTGAGTTATTCCAGTTCTGGGTGGGGTGGGGAGGATCGGGAAGGGAGGGAGGGGAGAGAAAGAAAGGGATTTGTACTTAGAGTACTTCCTGTGGATGAAAGCCCTGGGGAAATGGGACAGAGACCAGAGACCATTCAGCACACAGGCCTCGGGACCTGAGAGCAGCTGGCAAGCCCTTGTGCCTCAGTGACCCGCATGGCTCCGTCCCGCTGCACCCAGCACTCAGCCCAGGAGCCTTGGTGCCAGGAGCGCTCTGCTGGGGTTCAGCCTGCCTGAGCTCAGGGCGGTGCTGGAGCCTGCACCCAGAACCCAAATATGTGCCCCTTTCCACCCCCGTATTGGGTGGCAGCATGCTGGTAGTTTGGAATCCACTGGTGACAGCATGTACACCATGGAAATGGGCGTCTCTCCGTGAGACCAGCAGCAGGTAGAGGAATACAAGGGAGTAAAACCCTCTGGAGCCATTCGGAGAGAAAGAGCTGAGAAGAGATGACCCTGGGTGAGATCCTCCTCTGTTGACCTCACGTGTACAGCATTTTGACATCCAAGGATGGGAACCTTAGGCCTGGCACCCCTAAAAACATCAAAACCACAAAAAACTGTGTTAGAAACAGCGGGAGAACATTTTCTGCATCCTTCCAGATTCTGAGACTGTGTTTGCCCAGCTCAGTTGGGTCACAATGTGGCCTGTCCCTTAGAGCAGATGCAGACCCCCTTCTTCAGGTTCAAGGTGTCAGTTCTCCAGCAGACGGAACTGCCTGCAAAGTCCACCCCCTCCCCAGGAATGACCATCCACACCCAGTGTCTGCTAGAAACAGGGGTACAAAGACCTGCTGCTCGCTGCAGGGAGTGGTGTCTCTGAAGAGTCACCCCCACTCAGAGCTCCCAGGGGGCTGGCTGGGCAGGACTGCTTCAGCATGGTGGCAGCCTGCCTTCTCCCAGGGCCACTCCACACCCCTCATGTCCTCCCAGTGGAGGAAAATCAGCCTCAGGTCATTCCCTGAGGAACTCAAGACCCCCGCCCCAACTCCTCAACTGAAAAGAGGGACAGCAGTGTACCTGGCGACGGTACCACCCCCAAGTCTCCCCAGACACCACCATGTGGGTCTCTCCAGTGGGACGTGGATATAGATTGAGGCACGCTGGGGACTTGGGAGGACCAGCACAGATGCTTCCATAGAGCAGGCGCAACACCATGTGTTGGGCTGGGGGGATTTCAAGCCATTGATGACAGGGTGGGGCTGGAGAGAGTGAGGTCTTGTGAGCACGTGGGTGTGGGTTGGTGCTGGTGTTCTGGGCTGGCATCCCTACTGAAGGGCACAAGGGAAGGGTGACTAAAGAATGTCACCTGCCAGCCGGGCATGGTGGCGCACGCCTGTAATCCAAGCGACTTGGGAGGCTGAGTCAGGAGGATCGCGAGTTCAAAGCCAGCCTCAGCAACTCAGGGAGGCCCTAAGCAACTCAGTGAGACCCTGTCTCTAAATAAAACACAAAACAGGGCTGGGGATGTGGCTCATGTGGCTCAGTGGTGGAGTGTCCCTGAGTTCAATCCCTGGTTCCAAAAAAAAAAAGAATGTCACCTGTCTTTTGGAGTTAGCAACACATAGGACGTCTGCAGCAGTGTCCACCTGCTCTGTGGTCCCCACAGAGATCTGCCTCAGGGCACAAGGCACATGCTGTCCTAAGCACAGGGCTCACACTTCAGTTCCTGGTTTTCGAGTGGGGATTGGGGCAACTCAGCCCAGGTGACCTTATTGAAAGGCATGACGGTGAAGAATCCATGTTAGCCACTGCCATCAGCTCCAGGTCACAGCCAAATCTGAGTCTCTGGCCTGCGAGGCTCACCTAGGCATGATGGTTCAGGGTCCATAAGTACAACATTCACTCCTCGGGGACTCACTGGGAGGCAGACACTAGGCTCATCATGCTGGGTGTCAGACTCCCATACAGCCGTCTTCCAGCCTCAGGCCCATGCTGGTCCCGCCCAGCCTCGGCAGGGGTTCTAGAGGGAAGACCAAGGGCCCAGCATGGAGGAGCTGGTGGGCTTTGGCTCCAGCAAATGGAGTCATCCCGTTTGCCATGTTTCCGGCTCAGAAGTTCCATTGTGATCCGAGCCCAGATCCCTCTTCACGGGAGGATACACAGATGGCAGCTTCCCACCACCTACAGGAAGGGAGTTCCCTGGCCGCCCTGTGGTGGGAGGGCTTTGCGGGACCAACTCCAGGCAGTGGACTGTGCCCATGCCAGGTGGTGCCAAGTGGAGGTGGGATTCGCCTCCCACCCCCGACCAGTGATTCCTGGGCTAGACACCTGTTGAGATCACACTAGCGAAACCAGCCCCTCCTTGAGGCAACCCATCACCTATTAACTTGCTAATTGGAAATGAGTTTTTCTTCTGAGGTGCTGGAGCTGAGCATGAGATCCTGCAGAGGGGCCCCCGTACCCTCAGGAAGACAGTAATGCAGATCACACTTAGATCAACCGAAGCTGCACCAAATGCAAGATCTCAGGCACCAGTAGAGACTTCTACATCCCCAGGGGTCGGGCACGGTGGCCTTACACTCTTCCACATCCTGGGTTTAAGCCAGAGAGGCCTGGGTCTGGAGTCCCAAGTGCCTTGGAATGAGCACTGCATGTGGGAAGTGCCAGCTCGGTGCCTGCCACGGGCCAAGGGCTCAATCGGCAGCACTGTCATTACAATTATGCCCCACTGCTGCTCCCCATGGAAACCCCTGGTTACAGATGTGATCAAACCAGCGACTGCCTGCTCCGTCAGATCCTGTCCTCTGGTCCTTGGCCCATGGCAGAGGGCAGGCCAATCCTTGAAGGTCTGTCTGCTGCTTTAAGAACTGCCCAGTGTGGGGACTTACTGTGCTGGGCCAGTCTTGACTTCAGTCTCTGAAGGGGACGAATGGAAACATAAGATGAGAGACTGAGGTCAGTCAAAGGATCGCACCTGCCAACGACCCCCTGTTGCCATGAAGGTGCATGTCTGCCGCCTTCCGGCCAGTGTGGTCTCTGAGCCAGATGATGGAGCACACGCCAGCCACCTGCTGCAGAGCTGTTGCAGGGACGTGAGGGGACAGTCCAGGGAGACAGCAGGACAGTGAGGACAGTGACTTCATCCTTCTTTGTTTGAATCAGGCCAGAAATTGTGACCAATTTGTGTCCAAACTCAGATTTCTTTTACCTCACTTGGAATATGCCAATTTTCTCCCCTATCTTTACTTCCTTTATAAAGACATTTACTATAAAAACACTAAGCTCTATGAAATATATTTGGAACTTAGGCCATCTGGCTCACCAGGAGAGAGATGGCTGTGTGCTGGGCTCGTTGGTTAGAAAGCTGCTCCAAGCCTAATATCAGAAGTTCCTGATAAGAAAATTAATAGATTATCATAAGCAATTCAGGGCACATTTTTAGGTGACTAGTAATTGTAGTTCAGCCAATATTCACGGAGTGATAGTCCATGCTAGACTCTGTGAGAAGTCAGATCGGAGTGAAAGTATCAAATACACTACTGCTTTCACTATTACTTACCAACTAACACTTTTGCTAAAATCACTCTCCCTCCCTCCCTCTGAAATGCTCAAGTGGTTACTGAACCATCTGAAAGTAAGTTGCAGACATCATGACACTTTACTCCTACATTCTTCAGCTGATGGTCAACAAGTTCAATCCCCAGGACTGCAAAAAAAAAAAAAAAAAAAAAAAAAAAAAAGAAAAAAAAGAACTATACTCCTTCTCCACCTTCTCCACCTGCCATGCCACCATAGGTCCCAAGATATTTAGCGCTGACACAGAAATATTGTCTGAAGCCCATGCCATCTTCACATTCCTCCAGGAGTTCCAAGAACATCCTTTGTAGCTTTTTTTTTTTTAAGCAATCCAGAATCCCTCATGGATCGTACATTGCATTTGGCTTTTTCCCAATGTTTGATTGATACAGAGCTTGATAAGGAAAGATAGAGAGCTCTCAAATAAAGGCTTTGGAGGAAAAAACCTTCAAACCAAAAGCAAAAATGCTATTACAAAGGACCTTCAGATGCTGTGTGATTCTCATTCCTCACTACAGATGGGCAAATTGTTTCTTAGAGGGGCCTAATTATTCTAACAGACGAGTACCATCTGCTCGCTACAAGAAGAAGAATTGGTCAAAAGGTGGTATCAAGGGGCCGCAGGCCCTGTTCTGGGTACAACTTGTGTCCTTTAAATACAGCCACGTCCTCCAGGCTGATCTGCCCCAGGTCTGATTAGAAAAAAAGAAAGAAAAAATATACAAAGAAACCTGTCCTCATGGTTCTTACTATCTAATTGAGAAAGAAAAAGAGAGAAACGGAGAAAAATAAAATAAGGCAGTTTGCTGAAGCACAAAGGAGACGCAGGGCACAAAGCCCACCTTGAGCAGTGACCTAAGAGTGGCATCTAAGCTGGAGCCTGAGGGTGAACTCCCCGGCTGAGGGCAAAAGAGTCTGCTCGGCTCTGCAGCTGGTGAAAGGCCAGAGGGAGGGCAACCCAGTGTGCAGACCACCCTGGGCCTCGTCCTGCAATGAGGGAGGAGGCAGGAAACAATGACTAAAAGGGTGGGCACAGCCAGCCCATGCTGGACCCTAGGACACAGGACAAGGGGCTTGGACTTCATCTGAAGTCCCACTGAGCCACTGAGGGGGCAGCATGACCGATGTTTGTTTCACAATGACCATATATGTGGAATGGAGGCAAGGAGGCCGAGGAAGCTCTGCAGGGAGGCTGTGTAGGTGATGGAGTCCTGCAGCTGAGTCAGTAGAAGGGGTACAGAGAGGAGGGGACAGATATCAGACTCATTTCGGTGATAGGACCTAGGCTCTTATAGATAGAATAGATACAGGGAGTAAAGAAAAGAAAGGAATCCAGGACCACACCCAAGTCTGTCATTAAAATCCCATTTTGAACAGGTGTGAACACATGACCACCCAAGGGCCATGGGTCTGTTTTTGTAAATAGGTTTATTGGCACACAACCACACCCATCTGTTTACATATCGTCCACCGCTGTCTCTCGCTACAATAGCAGCAGGGCCCACTAGTTGCCCTAAGTACGACCACCCCCCACCCCACCCCCCGCCTGGGTGCAGCTCAGTGGTAGAGCCCTGCCTAGCATGTGGGAGGTCAGGGTTCCATCCCAGCACCACCAAAAATTAAAAAAAGAAGCTGTGTAGTTCACAAAGCCAAAGATGATATCTGATTCTTTATCTGAAAAGTTTTGGCCAAGCCGTATCACAGAACATTGCGTTCTAGAGGAAAAGAAAAAAAAGATAGTCTAGTCAAACACATTTGACCAATTGTGTGTTCTATATATTTTTTTCTGGCCTCTTCACCATGGATGCCCATACCCTGAGAGCTGTGGGAAGTCTCACAGGAAAGAAATCGATTTCCTTTATTAAAATCAACATTTCCCAGATGTCTTTGGTCTCAGACCATTTTTATGCTTCACATTGAAGAATGCACCTGTGGACACCTGCTTTAGAAGGATCAGGAGGTGTCCTGCAGGGATAAAGGTTGGTGAGAATACAAGAGATGAGATCAGTTAAGGTATCATTAAAATGGTCAAGAATCAGATAAAAGGACCTGAGGTAGGTCTTTGGCCAAAAAGAAGGAAGAAAGCCAGGTAGGTGTAGTCAAACGCACCTGGAATCCCCACTACTGGAGAGGCTGAGGCAGGAGGATTGCAAGTTCAAGGACAGCCTGGGAAACGTAGTGAAACCTTGTCTCAAAATAAAATAAAATATAGCTCAGTGATGAAGCCCTTGCCTAGCATGTGCAAGACCTTGGTTTGATCCCCAGTACTTGAAGCAAAAATAACTGAAAAGTGTGAATTCCAGCTTAGACATATTGAGCTTTGCTGGTTCACAGTAAGCAATGACCTCCTGCTTCCAGGAAAATGGACTAGGCATGCTTTTCTCTAGCCCTCCCACTCTTTAAATGAAACATCTTGGACAGCAGTGGTCAGAGGTGTGGTCCTTGGGAATGACTGGATCATGGGACTCTGGCTGATTGGATGGATTAACCCACTGATGGATTAAGAATCTGATGACATGTGGGGGGTGAAGCCATGTTGGAGGAAGTAGGTCACTGGGGTGTCCCAGAGAGGTGTTTCTCCTCCCCAGTCTCCCTCTCTGGCTTACTCTCTCTGCTTCCCAGTTGCCATGAACTGAATGGCTTTCCACCATGACCTACTGCATCACCTCAGCCCCAATGTAGCCAACTGCAACTTGAAACCTGAAACGAATCTTTCATTCTCTAAGTTGTTCATGTCAGATATTTTGGTCACAGCAACAAAAGGCTGACTAACGTAATCTCATTGAGTTGTCACAAGCCAACAGTGAGATGGCTATTGCTGCTCCCATTTTTACAGACAAGGAAACTGAGGCTGGGAGAGGCTGAGTCTCGTGCCCAAAGTCACACATCTACCAAAACGCAGAGTCAAGTCTCAGATATGCTTTGTGTACTAACTCCACCCAGTCACCTTGTCCAGGCAGGTTATCTGGGATTAAATCCCAACCCCACCCTTCTTGCTGGGTAGATTGTAAAATTGATTCAGTTGCTTCTCTTTGAAGTGCTGAAGTTCTGAGAATGAGGTGTCAGCCCGTGCGCGGTGGACAGGTGAACAGCTCTGCGTTCCCAGCTTCTCTAAACAGTTGGGCTGCAGTTTAATTTAAGCGCCTGGGTACCATGGCGATGCCAGCGCTATAAATACCCAGAGCGGCTTCTTTCAGCCAGCCTGCTGGGTACTGCGCTTGCCGCCGCCCACCCCCGGTTCCATCAGGGCTCCTGCGCCGGGCTAGGAGGGGAGGAGAGCGGCTGTTGAGCAGGAGCGCCCTCCCTCCGCTCATCGTGCTCCCCTCCCTCGCTCGCTCACGCCCCCACCCTTGAAACTGAGATTTCATCTCCTCCTCCCCAGTGCATAATTCATTTCCTGCGTGGTGAAAGACACAACAGCTCCCAGGCCCCAGAGGACTTTTGGATGCGGGCTCTGTCCTGCAGCCCCAGGATGCCGCTGGCCCAGGAGAAATCCTGTTAATGAATAAAGCCGTAAGGGGAGGACAGGCGGGTCGGGAGGAGAACGCCTCCTTCCAGAGTCGGCTTGGCCTGTTAGGTCTCCCACTCTTTACCCCAAGGTGGGTCTGCGACAACATCCGGCAGGTGGAGGAGGACCAGGTAGGCCTATCTTCAGCTGGGAGCCCCCCCCACACACACACACACACTCTGCCTGCTCAGCCATCATCTGCTTTGGCTGCCCTGCCCAGCCTCCAAAGCCTCCCCCAACCTCTCCAGATGGTTCCACAACCCAAATGAAGGCATGAGTTCAAAGCTGGGCTCCTGGCTACCTCTTCGCCTGCTCCAACCAGACAGTAGCCCTGAAGTCTCTCCTTCGTAGGCACTTTAGAGTCTCCTTGCTGGGAATTCAGAAGGGAAAGCCCACGGAAGCAGCACTCCCATCTGGGTGCCATTATTTCCTGAGTGGCTATAGGAAAGCAGCTTTACTGTTCTGTGCCTCAGTTTACTCCTCTATAAAATGGGATCATAAGGACAATAAAGGACAATAAATCGTTATGCACAGAGACTCCTTTCCCTATTTGTAAAATGAATGGGCTGTGTTAGACTTCAACTTATTTTCCAGCGCCGTATTAAGCACTGAGGACCCAGAGGTAAATAAGAAACCATTTTGTCTGCCTCAGCTCTCATGTTGCCAAGGATTTCTTCCACTCTAATTTTCTCTGGCTTAGGACGTGTTTTCCCATCATTGCAAAAAACAGTCCACCATGAACCTCAAGTAATGCGTGACTGAAGGAAGGGGACATTATTGGCTCAGTCATAGAACGTAACTGTGCATTCCCCAGGACGTGTGGGAGGGCCAGCATGAGGTAGGAAGGTAATCGCTTAGTAGAAAGACAAATCTCAGCAGAAGTTCTCTAAGCCTCTGTTGCCCTAAGAATGCAGGTGCCAACAGGAAGCTGTGCTGGCATTTTCATGCCCTTCTTTCTTTGCATTTAATTCCTCCTCCTCCCAGCTCCATGAAATGTGTTACCCTGGCTCTTAAGGCATGTGTTGAAAAGTTGCCTTTCTTCAGAGTTTTGCAGGGGAATGACTGATTTAAGTGGGCATTGTTTTTAAAAAAACAAGCCATCTGTCCCAGGCTTGTGGGTTCCTGTGGGCCACCTGACTCTGGAAGCAAATGAAGAAAGGCTTGGTCGGTGGTCACTTCTGCTTGGCTTCAACAATGATGGCCTGTCTCCTTGAACTCAGCACATAGGCAGCCAGACGCAGCCCCAGGAGGAAGGCCAGGAGAAGCCAGGGCCTCTTGTCTTCAGTTCGGATTCCTGCAGTTCAGTCACCTGGAGAATAAACTCCACTGTGGCCTATCACGTGGCTGAGCCGGTTCTACCTTTAATCCCTGCACGTTTGCCCTGGGCCTCACAGAATGCCGGGGGGATGATTCACCAGCCATGGCATGGGGCAGGTGGCCATCTGTTTATGACCTCACCCTACTTGAGCTTCTGGGAGATAACCTGGGATTCTTTTGTTGGGAGTGGGCGGGACAAGGGCTTGAGTTAGTTCCTACCCTGGTCTCCTTCCTGCTTGCCAGGTCAGGTGGAAAGGACCAAAGGAGCAAACATTTAGAAAATACCAGGCTGCGGGCATCCGAGTTAAAAAGAAAGTTAGATTTGAAAATCTTCAAGGTGTTTCATGACGAACACATTTAGTTAAAAGACTTGGTTGAAAATAAGACACAGACAAGAAGTCTCCAATCAGGAGAACTGTCATGAGCAGCCACCCAAAATTTTCAGGGTAAGACATGGACTTGTGTTTTGAGCAGAAATGGTCCACCTTTCACGGAGGTCTCTTGCTGTCAGACAGGGTGCTCCCAATGACCCCCAGAGGCTCCTGAGGTCATGAATTCTCACCTCATTTCACCTTTTACAACCATCCCTAAGGAGCCCATATTATTATGTGATTTTTTTTTTTTTAGGCCCAAAACTAGCACTTACATTCAGGAAGTTGCCCAAGTTCACACAACTGGAAAGAAGTGTGAGTTTGGGATCCAAGCAGCCTAATTCCAGAGGCCTTGCTTCCCAGTCAAAAAATTATGAAACAAACATCAATATTCCACATCTAAACCACAGAGAGGTCCTGGAACTACAGGAGAATTTTAAAAAGAAGGAAAGCATAGCCTAGTGGTTGAAAGCAATGGCATTAGAGTCAGACAGACCTAGTTTGTCTCTTTAGCTGGGTGCCCCTGGCCATTCTGCAGCCTCAATTTCCTCATCCATAAAATGGCATAATATATGAATGTCCCTATTCCAGAGGGTTGTTGTGACAATTAAAGGAGATCAAGTGTGAGAAACACCTGGCAGAGGGTCAGCTTCATTTCTGGGCTGTTGCTCTAATCAATAATTAGAGGGTTTTTCTGGGGGTGTAGCTCAGTGGAAAGGTTACTTGCCTGGGATGTGCAAGGCCCAGACTGGATTCTCAGCACCACAGGAAAAAATAAAATTGGGATTTTTTACATAGTAAGAGGTTGGCCCAAGCAGAGAAAGTGGAGAGGGCTGAGGGAATTCCCCTTGAAGGAGTGGGGAACTCCTACTTTTGGGTGTATGGAACCTCCCTGAGGCCAGAGTTCCTGCACTTTGGTGCCTAGGATTTGTGGAAGGAGGGACTGAAGAGTCAAACACTGAGCCCCTCAGCCCTGACCTTGGCTTACTGACCCTGACTTACTTAACTTTGCAGAAGCTGAGGAGTTCACCACGGAGGGTCTTCTCTATCAAGTGGAGATGACATCATGAACAGGGGAGTCCCTCTCTTGCTCAGCACATTCTGGCCCATACAGGCCCAGGGAGTGACATGTCTGGGAGACTACAGGACACAGACAAGAGGATACACTGTACTGTGCTTATTTCTCAAGTCCAGCTTCCTGTCATACTTTCACTGCAAAAATGGTTGATCTCATCCTCGGGAAAAACCACCTAAGCCATGTACAAGTGCAAATCCAGCTCATCCTAACTCAATCCTGCCACCCTCTTTTTTGGTATTTAACTCAGTATTTTCAAATTCTCAAGAGCCGGGCATGGTGGCCCACGCCTGTAATCCAAGCGACTTGGGAGGCTGAGTCAGGAGGATCTCGAGTTCAAAGCCAGCCTCAGCAACTTAGCGAGGCCCTAAGCAACTCAGTGAGACCCTGTCTCTAAATAAAATACAAAATAGGGCTGGGGATGTGGCTCAGTGGCCGAGTGTCACTGATTTCAATCCCTAGTAAAAAAAAAAGAAAGAAAAAAAAAAAAAAGAAACATGGTCTCTGTTTTATTTATTTTTATGTTTCAAGAGGATGTCTTGCTTTTTTGACTGGACTGACCTGGAACTCCCAAACTCAAGCGATCCTCCTGCCTCAGCCTCCTCAGCAGCTGGGATCACAGGTACACACCACAGTACCTGGCAGATAGTTTTAATTTCTTCTCTTAAAATTTTTTTCCAGATGGAACGCTGCTCCTCCCTTTCCCCTTCCTCCCACCTTTCTTACCGTCACAGGTAAGTACTCAATTCAAGGAACAAAATCATTACTATTACTTTTACAAAGTGCTTCCCCTGACAACCTTTGAAAGTCCCTCCAGGGAAGCAGATCCATAGCACTAATTTTAGGGACCCTACGGAGAGCCAGCTACATTTGCAAATTAAGGGGTGGGGTGGGGTAGCTGAAACTACGTGGGGAGAATTGAATAAGAGAGAGCCAGATGGTGCATGTGCTGGGGGAAGGGACAGAGATCCTGGAAAACTTATGTTCCCCGATTGAAAAGACTCTTCCCACTTAACCACTTCTTGCCTGACTCCTGATTGCACATCCCAGAAAAGCTGGGCGTGTTGGGGCCACCTGCGCCAAGAGCCCTGGAAGCTCGGGGTGGGAGAGCCAGTAGCGCTGGGAAGCAGAGGCAGAGAGGGTCTTGTCCTGACCTCCAGGGCTCCGGTCTGGCTCTGGATCCCAGGTAACGGGCAGTGTCCCTTCCCCTTGGCAGGGGCAGCGCAGGGGTGGTCGGCGGTTCGGACTGTCCCACGAGGGGGCGCGTCTCGGGCCCTAGGACCCGCCCTCGTGGCGCTGAGCGCGGGGAGGAGACCCGGGAACCCAGGCGCCCGGCGCTCCGCCTCCCGTTTCCGGGGCAGCGCAGTTACCTGCACCGCCCGAGCCGCACCTGGCGGAGGCAGAGTCGCAAAGCGGGCGAGTTCGCAACGGCCGAGCGGAGAGGAGGAACGGCGCCCGGCTGGGGAGGCGGCGGGCGGCGAGCAGGGCGCCGGAGGCGGCGGAGGGCAGGCGGCAGCCGCGCTCGGCCCGCTCCGCCTGGCCGGCTGGGCGCACCCGGCCCGCACCGCGCTGCTGCGGGCGCACATGGCAGCGTGAGAGGCGGGCAGCGGGAGGAGCGGCGGCGCCGGGGCCGCAGGGCCGCATGGACAGCGGCGCCACCCCGGCCGGCCCCCATTAGGGTCCCCAGTCCGCGGGCGCCACCCCCCGATCATGGTGCCTCGGCGGCCGCCTGGACTAGGGACGGCCGGCCGGAGCCGCTGAGCCCCGCGGCGGCCGCGAGCTGCATGGGGGAGCTCGGGCCGCGCTCGGGAAGATGCCCCGGCCGGAGTTGCCCCTGCCGGAGGGCTGGGAGGAGGCTCGCGACTTCGACGGCAAGGTCTACTACATAGACCACACGAACCGCACCACCAGCTGGATCGACCCGCGGGACAGGTAGGACTCGGCAACCGCCCGGGACCGCCGCCTGGGTCCCCACCTGCCCTTGGGGCCACCGACCCGGGCGGGGGAGCTCTGAGTGTCCCTCCGCCTTCTTCACTTTGCCTCCCACCCCCGCCCCTCCTGGAGCGCCACTGCTGCCCCAGGAGGGTGCTGAGGGGAGGGGACTGCCCCCAGCGCCATCCCCAGCTGGTGCACCTAGGCCCCAGCCCGCACCTGCCCAGAGTTTTGACCTTAAGCTCTAGCCCCGCCCCCGCCCCCTTTAGGGGGAGAGGTTCGCGGGGGCGGGGGCCGCGACCTAGTGGGTGAAGCCGGGTCTTTCCCCGAAGCTCTCCTGGCCTGGGGGGATGGGAGCTGGCTTGGAGGGTTGACAGAGACGGAGGGTTTGGTGGAGACTACTGGAGGAAGGGCGCTGGGCGAGGGGAAGGCGGCCTGGAGTGTGCATTTTGACAGGTGCCTCTCTGGCTCCTGAGAAGAGCGCTGGAGCCAGTCTGGGGAGGCCGGGGTGGGACGGGAAGGAGGGAGCGGGGGAGGGCAGCCGAGGGAGACTGGTTCTCCAGGAATCTCTCAGCAACTTGGAAGCTGTTAGGATGTAGATGGAGGTGAGAGGCCTCCCGCGAAGCCCTGCCCATTGGCGCTTTCTCCTCCCTTTCTCCTCTTGGGGCCCGAGGCTCCTCAGCCATGCACCAGCGCGTCCTGACCTTGGTGAGCGCCTCACCAGCTGGAGCTCGAGATTGTGCTGAAGCAGGTGGAGTCTTAACGCCCTAGACTTTCTCCTGGTTCAGACTGCTTGGAATTACTTTGCACACACACTCTCTCCATGTATGTCCTGGGGATGGGGGAGGCCACCTCTCCACCCCCAGACCACTTTGTTTTTCTTTGCTGACGCGGTTTGTGGTCAAAGCGTCTCAGGAATGTGGATTTTTCACCTGATCTATGTGACCTTGGGGGTCAGGTCCCCTGAAGCAATGAAGGTGATTTTTTTTGGAAGCTTCATTATGTGGAGTTTGGATGGGGGCGGGTCATATCTCAGAAGTCCAGGAGGGGGTGTGTAGCAAGATGTGGGTTTAAAAGAAGCAGCAGCAGAAGCAGAAAGGAAATGAGAGTTGAAATTCCCAGTAGATTCCATTGAGCAGTCTGTCCATTCATTCATTCTGCATTTCCTGGGTGCCCACTCTGCCAAATCTGGAAGAGAACATTTGAGTGCTGGAGAGTGTCCCTTAAGCAAGGTTCTTCCACCTCCAAGTCTTGGTTTCCCTATGTATCAGATGAGTGGTCTGCCTGGAAGGGAAGGAGTTGAATAGTGGGATTCTTAAAAGTTGAAAGGGACTTGAGAGATCAGAGCCCAACTCCCATTTTTAAACATAAGAGAAAATTCTAAGCCCAGAGGTGTGATTTGTTCAAGTATTTTGATCTTCCCACCTGCATCCACCAAGTTCTTGACCAGCTGACATTGTACCCTCCAAACTTGTCTTCCTGACATGTTTTCCCCCGACCCACGTCAAGTGAGTTGCCCCAGATGTGGGTGAACTTGGCAGCCTCCTTTTCCCTAGTTGTCTTCTTAGAACAGACCCATGCAAGCTTACCTCTCCTCCCCCAGTTTAAATGTCTGCAGTTGACTGCACCCAGTGTCTGCTAGCAGTTGGATGTGATGTTGGAGGTTGAGGACTGCCAGGCCAGCATTGATAACCATGTGTCTGAGAGAATAATGCAGTCTTGGGAGATTTTGCAAGCAGCAGTAATTCTTTACCCTTGGAAAGGACACCATGGAGCTTTCTTTGAAGGACTGACTTGGCTAGAACAGTTGCTCACATTTCAGTGTCGCATGGACCGCCTTCATGACTTTCTGGTATATCCACTTGAGCTATTGCTTACTTTAATACTTGACTGTGGATCAACTCACTTGTAAAATTTTTGTACCACTTGCACAAATGGGAAACTATCTATTGCCATACATAGAGAGGAACTTTTTAAAAATCCAGCAATTGCTGGGGGATGGGCAGCGTCATTCATTTTATTTTAGCGGGACACTGTGGCCTGCCTGAGGCTCCAGTGCCAGTTCTGCACAGCCTTTGATGTTAGTCACCTTGGCAAGTGATGGAGAGGAGGAAAGAGCGTATGACTGCTTACCCTTACCTTGTAAGTAGGTTTTTGTTGTCGTTGTTGTTTTTGGTACTGGGAATT
Source organism: Glaucomys volans (assembly GCA_020662805.1). NCBI lineage: Eukaryota > Metazoa > Chordata > Mammalia > Rodentia > Sciuridae > Glaucomys > Glaucomys volans. Next base: position 242,434 of record JAJEJO010000152.1, on the reverse strand, counting down.
GAACCCAGGGACATTCTACCACTGAGCTACATCCCCAGACCTTTTTACATTTTTTTTTTTTTAAATTTTGCCACAGGGTCTCGCTAAGTTGCTTAGGACCTCTCTAAGTTGCTGAGGCTGACCTCAAACTTGTGATCCTTCTGCCTCAGCTTCCTGAATTGCTGGGATTATAGGCATGTACAACTGAGCCCAACTAAGTAGGTTTGATTTTGCTTTGATGGTAGTAGTGGGATTGAACATGAGGACTTGGGCAAGTGCTCTGCCACCAAGCTAAATTGCCAGCTCTACTCATTGGTTTTTAAGGTTTTTGTCTTTGGGCCTCCTGGTCATCCTACCCGAATTGAGCTGGTGTGGGGCACCTGAGTTTGGGGTCAGCCCCAGGGATCACTGTTGTAGGCCAGCTCAGAAGGTGTGGGGTTAGAGCTGAGCCCAGGATATCTGCTTGTGGTTCCTGGACTTTCCCTTCTGTGTGCCTGGTAGGGATTTCTACCTTTTAGTCCTGCCTATCTGGCTCCAGTGACTAGCTTGAGTTCACTAAAGTTCAAGTGCTCCATGGGTGATAGAAGAGGTTGATTAGATGGTCTGCAAGGCTTGCCAGCTCTCAGATATGACTGCCTCTCCTTACCCACCAATTTTATGGTGGAGAAAGGGAGATGCAGAAGAGAAGGAGGCAATTTCACAAAGCTAAAAAGAGCTGAACTTCTGGGCTTCTGGGTAGGCAGATAAGTTCTCCCAGGTTAGGTACATCTTTGCAGCTGGTTAATGCTTGGAACAACAACAACAAATCCCATTAAACCACCCCCCCTCCTGAAGAATGTGTGTGTGTGTGTGTGTGTGTGTGTGTGTGTTTGCCTTGGTGTTTTCCTTGCCTGAATCATGGAGATGCCCGCCCATTCCCCTGAATTTAAAAGAAGTAAGTCAAATGGTCCTTCAGTTGAAAAAGTGATTTCTTAGCCACCAAGGACAAAATAGCATCTCCGGTTACCAACCCTAAAGAATGTCTTGGCACATTCCTCTCTCTGGGCTGAGCTGTTTTGTGTGCTGTCCGCACAGAGCTGCTGGGGGTAGGGAATCCAGTTTTCAGCTTCCCCTTTCACCAGGGGGTTGGAAGAGCAGCCAAGCGGCCAGCCTTGCCAGCTGCTCCCCTTCTCACCCAGGGAGGACTGGGAGACCGAAATTCCTGAGGATGGTTGTCCCAACAACCGGAGAGGGTCCAGTGGGCAGCTTGAGCCCTGCCACTGGGCAAAAGGCTCCAGCCTCCCAGGCTCTGCCCCAGTCCAGGCCCATGTGGGGAGGTGACGGAGAGCCAGGTGCGGCACCTCAGGCCTGCACAGCGCCTAGTGGGGGCTCCTTTTGCAGCAGGTGCTTGGGTGCTTGGGTGCTTTTGGAAGCTGCCAACATGGGGCCAACCTTCTGCATGTATTTAACTTCATGATCTGCAAAAACAAACACATTGATTGTTCTCCGAGGAAGAATGGATCATTGGGTCTGACCCTACCAGAGAAGTTTCCTGAAGGCTGATTCCTGCACACTGCCTGCCGAGTGTTCACAACTTCTAGAAGGAAACACCTGAGAACTCCAGGCAGCTTCTGGATCTGGAGGCCAGACTGAGAGGACAGCTCCTCTCCTGATTCAGGGGCCACCTTCTGTTCATCCTTGTCTCAGAAATAGATTAGGTTGTAGAAAGGGTCCTCATTGGTCAAAGGATTTCAAACCTCCGTGGGGTCTCAGACCCTTATGGGACTAACACAGAACCAGGATTTTTACCAAAGTGCAAAGTTGTTGTTTGTTTGTTTTTCAGTACTGGGGATGGAACACAGGGGTGTTCTATCACTGAGCTGCATCTGCAGCCCTTTTTCATTTTTATTTATTTTTTTGTGGTGCTGGGGATTGAACCCAGGGCCTTGTGCATGCAAGGCAAGCACGCTACAAACTGAGCTATATCCCAACCCCCTATTTTTTCTTTTTTCTTTTTTTAAACTGGGGATTGAACTCAGGGGTAATTGACCACTGAGCCACATCCCCAGCCCTATTTTGTATTTTATTTAGAGAGAGGGTCTCACTGAGTTGCTTAGTGCTTTGCCCTTGCTGAGGCGGGCTTTGAACTTGGGATTCTCCCGCCTCAGTCTCCCAAGCTGCTGGGATTACAGGTGTGCACCACCACGCCTGGCCCTATTTTTTCTTAAAACTTTATTTTCATTAACTTCTTTTCGATGGTGATTAATTTTTTTAAAAGAAATTATTTTTATACATGTACATAGGGTGATAATATCTGTCTCACAATCTACCATCCTTCCCCTCCCCACCCACCCCACTCTTCCCCTCACTCCCCTCTGTAAAATCCCAAGATCCTTTATTCTTCCCTACCCACCCCCACTATGGATCAGCATCCACTTATCAGAGAAAACTTTCAGCCTTGGGGTTTTGGGGATTTGCTTACTTTACATAGGATGATACTCTCCAGTTCCATCCATTTACCTGCAAATGCCATAATTTCATTCTTCTTTCAGGCTGAGTAATATTCCATTGTGTACGTGTACCACATTTCCTTTATACCTTCATCTGTTGAAGGGCATCTAGGTTGGTTCCATAGTTTTGCTATTGTGAATTGAGCTGCTATAAACATTGATGTGGCTGCATCACTGTAGTATGCTGATTTTAAGTCCTTTGGGTATAAACCAAGGAGTGGGATAGCTAGGCATTTGCAGCCATTTTTATTTTTCATTTTGAGACAGGATCTTACTCAGTTGCCCTGGCTGCCCTTGAACTTGTGATCCTCCTGCCCCAGCCTCTCATCAAAGTTTATCACACCTAATTTCTGGGGCTTCATTGGACCCTAGGTTCATGACTCCTGCCCTGAGTTATGAGACTGCTTGTCACCCTCTCTGTGCCCTCCTATTTAGGTGGAGAACAGTGATTGAGCATCTACTATACTCTGGTGGTCTGCTGAGAGCTTTACATGGGTTATTTGTTTAAATCCTTCTAACAACCCTGGGACTAGGGACAGTTTTCTACTTGAATTATCTAGGTAGGCTAGATCCACTCGATTTTTTTTTTTTTTTTTTTAATACCAGGGCCTCACACATGCCAGGGCACTGCTTTGCCACTGAACACCACTCTGGCCCCAGCACTCAGCACTTGGGTGGAGCTGCGGTGTGAATGCCCAGCCACCTTTCTATCCACTGCACCATTCAGTTTCCTGCAGAATGAGTTGCTGACTAAGTCCTGTGCTCCACTGCCTCAGGAATTTGGCCTTGGGAGGAAATGGAACTGGGATGGGCATGATTTCATTCACCTGTAGCAGTCGTGGTCAACCAGGGGGCAAGTGTGGATAATGGAAAGAGGGGGCTGTCATCTGCCACCTGTTTCTCTCTGAAACTTGGTTCTATCTTTCATCAAATGAGGAAAAGCCCATAAATCTGTGAGGCTCGACTCCAAGCATTAATAGACTAACATGGGCAGGACAGCCAGTTCAGCCTGGCACTCAGGAGGCACTAGGGAATGCCAGTTGTTTGACTAGAAAAAGTCCCTGCAGAGCACCTGACTCAATGGGAGGCTGAGCCTCCACCCCACAGTGCAGCGGGAATGGGCCTTCCTGGTTATATAATCCTGGCCTTTCATTTCACAGATGAAACCGAGACTCAGAGATAAGTGACTTGCCCAAGGTCACACAGTAAATAATGCCAACCTTGAGTCTAGTAAAGGTCTCTTTTTCTCTTTCTTGTATGTAAACTTTGCCCTGAAAATCAGATCCACATTCTCTTTTGCCATGGTAAGAATCCAGGTATGTTTTATGCTGTGACTGAATTATTCTGTGTAATCCTTTTTGGGTGTGGAGATTGATGAGTTTCAGTTGACAGTGTCAGGGCCATTGTGTGTGTGTCACAGGAGTCTGCTGTCTGTCAAGCAGTCTAAGTACTTGTGATCACAAGTGAATTATTATTTTTACAGCCAGTTCAAATGGATTTAGGGTTATTGTCAAACTGAGGTCACTTTCTACCACTCTGTATTCTGACGTGCTTTCTTCAGTGAGGTATAACCAGCCTGCCAGGGGATTTACTCAAAGCCTCTGTGGTCCAGCTTCTGCTCGATGGTCCGCTAGTATCTGGAGACTTATAATAATACCTCTGTACGCATTTTTACAGGGCTCTTCTACTCTTTTCAAGGCTGGAGTTTAAGAACTATATTCTATGAGCATCTCCCATGCATGGGAACATAAGTTCAGTTTTTAAGAAAGAAATAAGGTTACAAGGTATTAATATAGATAACAGAAAGAAAGAAGAGATTTGGGAACCCACAAGTGAGTAAAATAATAATAAATGCTAATATCTGTTGAATCCTCATGGTGCTGGCCGGCTGAGCATTCTGTGGTATGATCTCATGGAAGCCTTTCAACAACCGCATGATGTAAGTAGGAGAACCTGAGGCTTAGAAATTTTAAGGAATGGTGGAGACTCAGTTGCTGGACTCCTGAACCTACCCTCCTGGTAGGCATACTGGTGTGTTCGCCCATGTCAAGGTCCCACCCTTTTGACAAGTTGGGCTTAAGGATTCCCACTCCTCCTTTAGAAGGGGCAAAGCTGCTGTGCTCTCAGGGCGAGGTGTTACTAAGGAGTCTCTGTTGGAGAAGCCATTGAGATCTTCTTGGTGCTTGGGAGACTGGAATAAACTCTACCTTCTGTGCACAGCCAGCTAACCAGAATCTCTGGAGATGAGAGAACAAAGATGGAGGTAGAGACTCTTTGAAGGGCGCAGTGTGAGCCCTTCAAAGTTGTTTCCAAGTCGCTTGGGCAAATGCTCCCAACAGCCAGGACAGAGTAGTTAAGACAGCTCCTCTCTGTCCCCATCCTTCCCTCTTCCAGGGAGATAGCTTAGCCAAACTGACCTGATTTTCCCATCCCCTGGGGTCCCAGGTAGCCGTGAGGGAAACACTGCCCTTTTGAAGGGAAGAGAATCAGATTTCCTTAGTTACCAGGAAGGCTGGCACACCAAGCTCAGGTGCCATAAGAAGAGCCAAGGCTGGAATAAGTGGGACTGGAGGTGGCCAGCGTGTCGCTGGCAGAACCATCTGAATGGTCAGGTTTGGTAGCATTTTCAGTAGGCGCCAACCTAGTGGCAGGTGGCTGTTCATGCCGAGTGTCAGGAACTCTCTCTGGTCAGGTGTGGCTCTAGGTAACAAGGATCCACAGTCCCCAGCGAGGTGAGGCCCTGGATGAGTGAAATCCACTTCAGTGGAGAAGTGGCTCCAGTGACATTTCTATCACCAGCTCCTTGCTATTCGCTGAGGGAAGCACTTCTGCGTGGACAGGGCTGAGGGTTGGACCTGGGTTGAGTCCATGTGAAAAACTCAAAGCACAGAAGGCCAGCTGGCCCCCCACACCTGGAGTGGAGCAGCCAGAGGCTGTGCCCACTGTGGCTGCAGCTGGGGCCCAGCCAGGCTGTGGAATCCCTGTTTCAGAGGGAGATAAAGGGGGCGAAAACTGAGAAACGGGATACAGCCGCATTTTGTTATTTAACCTTTGCCAACAGGCCATTTAGCCTCCAGCTCCTAAGCAGAAAACCTCTTGCTATAATAATGGGGTGCAGGGTGTGGGGGAGAATGGGATGGGCCTCCACTGTGGCGCTGTAGGGGGAATGTTCTGTCAAAATGCTGGACAGGGGTGAGTGGGTGGAGCAGAGGGAGCAGAGGGGGAACTAGAGCTGGGAATGACACGCACCCCTGCCCGCCAGTGGCCTCTCTACCCATGACATCTCGCACTGGGAAGAAATGGGATCTTTCAGTTTCAAATGTCTGCCAAAGAAAAGGGACTGAGGCTTAAGTTCTCTCTCAATGGTCAGCAAGGAAAAAAATACATGAAACTGCATCAAGATCAGGGACACCTTTGTGGGCCTTTTCTCTTGGCTTGCCCCATTCATCACTCTGGCAGCAAGGACACCAGACCAGCAGCAGCTGCCGACTTCCCCCCCACGGCCGCCTGCTGCTGTTGGAGCCTGTTTTGGTGGGGGTCCCCTCACCCCAACACACTGGCTTCCTCTCTGCCCCATGGTGGCTGTTGCTTGTTTGGTTGGCCACTGGGGCCACCCCTGGGATCTACCAACTGGAAACTGGCATGGGTGGATAAAATATCAAGACACAGGCATCAGGTGGCTGCTAGGATGAGATGACCCTGGGACAGCCTTGCGATCCTGCATCTGCCATGACTTTTCTTGACAGTCGTGGCTCTGTGAGCATTTCATTGTGCATTCCAGGAACTTCTGGCGAGTGCACCGTTGGTCTGTACATCACTAACAATGGGGACAGCTGGCACCAGGTGATGATGACGATCGATAATAATGATTAGCTCTAGTGATCTTTAGCCAGCATTTGTCACATGCCAGGCACTTTGGCACATCATATTTTTCTGCCATTTTGCAAATGGGGAAACTGAGACCGAAAGATGTTATGTAACAAGCTCAAAGTCGTGCACAGGTAGAAAGGGGCAGTGTTGGGATCGAGGTCTGCCTGATTTCCAGGGCTTCCTCTTTCCATCCTCCAGTCTCTTTGCATGGGTCGAAGGAGAGAGAGAGAGAGAGAGAGAGAGAGAGAGAGAAAAGGGAGCAAAATGTGAGGGGCTTATCAGTTACAGAGGAATAGATAGAAGACCTGTATTGTATCTACCTTATTCGCTCATAGCGAAAAAACGTTTGCCTGGTTGCAGTCCTTGGTGTGACACACCACACCACTACTCCTGCAGTGGACAAGACCTTCATAAAGATCAGAGGCACTGGATCAAATCGGGCTCTCTCACAAATAGTAAATGGCTTTCCACCAGTTCCTTCTCAGTGGGAGCAGGAATGAGTAGGGTGTGCCTACCCCGAGGCTTGTGATCAGGAAGGGATGACACCAGTTGCCTTTGGAAGTCCCAGCATACCTAATGCACATCGTGCTCTCCAACAGGAGTCAGGGTCAGGTAACTTACTGCCCCCCATGCATGGGTAGAGGAACTAAAACCCCATTTCTTCCCTGCCAACATTAAGTCTCTTCTTGATGGACCACAGCTCACCTGAGCCACGTTGACATTAGAGCTTGCAAACCACCTTGGCAGAGCTCATTATATACATAAATCAGTAAACTCCCCCACCCCCCAGGTCTTATCAGAGCCCAGCCCTTCTTTGGAATTTCTGGAGTGAGGTAGCTCTTGCCAGTGAGCTGGCACTGAGGCCACATGAGCAGCGGGGGCAATGAATTGAATTGCCATGGTGGAGCTGGGAGGTGTGACGCAGGAGCAGGGGTCCCTGGAATTCACTTGTGACTGCTTTGATAGCAGTCCTTGCAACTCCTTCTCCCGGCTGGAGCTGGGAGAGCTGTTGGGGAGCCTGCTCGTTTTAGCATGGTGGAGGTGCCCAAGGGCATTGGCATTTATCAGTCCCACCCAGCCAGGTGTTGGTCATTCATTCCACAGGTATTTATGGAGTGCCTACTGTGCTCAGCCTCCCTCACCAGTGCCAAGGATCAGAGCAAAGTCCCTCTACCCTGGGGTACACACTTAGGTGAGGAAGATTAGCCAGTGGTTAAGCAGATAAATCACAATGTGACTAGGGGCTTGGTGATCACTAGAATTCTTTTGCCATTTTAGGAAAATTGAGGTGTGTGTGACACCTGTTGGTGGTGATGGTGTGAACCTAGGTTTGGAGCTAGGAGACCTTTGCCCTTACAGGGTGTTACCAAGAGCCTACTGTGATGAGCTGAATTGAGTGCTGGGGTTGCAGCTGTGAGATCAGGCAGCTGGTCTCCAATGTATGGAATTCAGTGCAACTTAGTGAGAGACTGGGCTGGTTGTGGAGCTGGGCAAATGGAGCTGTAACTGCCAGGCTCTCTGAGTCTCAGTTTCCGTCCTCTCCTGTTCACTTGGATCAGCTGTTTATCCAATGGCTTGCCAGCAACATGGCGGTCATTGTTCCAGCCCAGGAGACTCTGCGGTGGTTAAACCAGCACACATTCCTTGTGGCACATACATTTCAGAGGAGCGGTTGTTGGCCTTGAAGAAGTATCTGAAGTCTCTGGAAGGCTTGTTAAACACCCCAGTTTGACACATGGGTCTGGTGGGGAGAAGGCCCCCAGTGACACTGCTGCCCTGTGTCCTATGCTTTGTGAACCACTGATACAATGACTTCTAGAATCACTGCAATAACCTAGGAGTGGGTACTGTATATCTGCAGAGAGGACACTGAAGACGGGGGCTGTGACTTAGAGCTTCCTGGGCTGAGGGTGAAAGGAAAGTGTCTCAGCACTGCTTACCTACACCACCATGACCTGTGGAGTGGACATTGTTCTGATTTTGCTAACCGAAACCTGAGAGGAAGCAAAATGCTGTAGGGTTTTCTTGTCCGTGCTGCAATAAAACCCAGGGATGCAGGCAGTCTGGGAGATTCTGGAAGTCAGACGGGACTTGTCTTTAATTAGAATGTATAGCATGTACATATCGATGGCCACAGAAGACCAGAGGAAACTGCCCTCCCTGTTTCTCACTCTGAGCCAGTTCACCCAACTGGACCTGGACCTGAGCTGTGTGGCTGAGGAAGAGTCTCTGGGCTTCTTCACCACTGGGTGGTGCAGAGAGGGAGGGGTGGAGGAGAGGTCAGTTCCTTTTCATATAGAATTCTCACAACAGTTCCATGGTCCCCTCTACTTGGTTAAAAGGCTTCTTATTTTTTAGCAGCACTGGGGATTGAACCCAGGGCCTCCCACCTGCTAGGTAAGTGCACTAGTACCGAACTACAACCCCAGTCCAACCACTTGCTCAATTTTATATACCTTTGTCACTCGCTAGTTCTTTGACTTCGGCCCAATCACTCACACCCTCTTGAGCTTCCATTTCTTCATTGGCAAAATGAGAATAAATTAGGGTTGATAAAGATCACCTGGAGGTCCTTCCTTATATTCCTCGTCCTTCCTTATATTCCAGGTCCACTGCAGCCCCCACCGCCCCCCAGACCTCTTTGTAGCTTTCTGTATAGTGATATGGTTACGACTCAATTCATATATTTTGAGGACCAGATGTTTTTGGACATAAACCACTTCTTCTTGTTTTTCCCACTGAGAAAAATGTTCCCCAGAAACACTGATCACACTTAAGAAGATAGACCCTTCTCCAGTGAGCAATGACTCTTGCTAGACAGGAATTATTAAAGACATCTTGCAGCTCAAGGAATTTCAAAACCAACCTCAGGCGGTTTATTTTCTTGGCTGACATAAAACAGATATTTACTGGCAGCCAGTAGAGGACCCTGGGTTTATCTTTAGTCCTTTTACTGGTTGTTGTCACCCTGTGTCCCCCCTGCCCTGCCCCGAGGTTTTTGCCCTGGTACAGTCATTCTCCAGATATGGTCCCAGAACAGGGTATCAACTTCACCTATGACAGGCCTGCGGAATCAGAAGCTCTGGGGGTGTCGCCTGGCAATCTGTAGATCCCTCCAGGGCATCTGCTGCCCACTCAAGTCTATGAGCCATTGGCAGCCAGGGTGACCAGACATGGTTAGTGGTTGAATGACAGCACCTGGCCAGGATGCAGACCTCTCTGGGCACAGGTGTATGGAGCCATTTGCAGAGGTCTTCACTGACATGTGGGCATTTTAACATCATGCTCAGACCCTCACTGTCTAAGCTAAACCTCCACACTCCCTTCTTCAGGCCCCACCATCACTTGACATCTCCATTGTTTTGTGTCATGACTCAGCTCGCAGGCAAACTGTAGAGAAGCCTGCCCCTCCTCCCTTGCCCAGGCTCCTGGGCACCTTCTTTGCTCTGTTAGAATGGTGTGGTTTCCTGCATCTTCCCCACTCTTGGTTAATGTGTAGCTGAGTGACTGGTGTGGAGGAGCAGCACAGGAACCAGGAGATGCAGGCTTCCTGGTCAGGAGTTTGGGCTTCTATTTTGGATCCTTTGTGAGTCTGGGTTCTCATAACTCTACAACCAGAGAATAAGGACATTTGATCTCCTTTCCCCAACAGAGAATGAAGGGATGTCATTGGGGTTGCAGGAAAAATGAGGAAAAGTTAGTGGTTCCCAACTTCTGCTATGTACTGGAATCGTGAGATCCCTGGAGGGGAATTTGAAAACACCCATGAGTGGCCCATCCTGGGAAATTCTTTTGTCATGGCTCTGGGGTATGGCATGACTATGGGATATTTAGAAAGTCCTTAGTTGATCCTGAGGTGCAGCCACAGTGGAGAATCACTGTAGTTAAATATATCTGCCTTTTCCTAAATGCATATAGAGTTTGAATGAGATTATGTGTAAGTGCCTTGTCAAGGGCACCCATATGAGCACCAGATAACACTTTAAAACTTGTCATTTATACAGTTCTGCTTAGAAAAATTGAGATGATTCAGGAAGTATTAAAAAAAATAATTGCAGGAGATGGAGAAACAGATACTTGGGGGAATGTCAGGTGCTTTGCTATTTGGCGGTTTTCTCTCTTCTGTACCTATCTTGGTATTTCTTTCCTGATCCATTAAATATCCAAGAGATTTGGGCTCCTTTCACCTGAATGTGAAAATACTCAACTCCCATGGCAGCAGTAAAGCTCTGAAATAAATGGTCGAAGCCGCGTCAGAGTTGCCAGCCTGGAGGCGGGGCTCCCTTCAGCTGCTGATTTCAATCACTTAACCTACATCCTGGATTCTCCCAGACCTGCCCCCCAAACCATGTTCTTTACTGTATTTTAGCTCAGGCTGAACTGGGCTGTCAAGGAGAGCAATTACATTAGTGCTGGTAATATCTCTTTCTTTTTTCTTTTCCTTTAAAACAATTTTAAAAGAAAATAATTTTGAAGTAGAGTCTGCTTAAGTTGCCCACACTGGCCTTGAACTTGTGCTCCTCCCACCTCTGCTTCAGTGATCCCCATAGCGAGGATGACAGGTGTGCACCCCTGCTCCTGGCTACTGAGATTCCTTCAGGGGCTACTTCTTGCATTGCTCAGGGTCTTCCTGGGAAGCTGGAGCTTTCTGCTTGCTCTACTGCTGTTTTTGGAGATGTCCTTCTCTGAATAAGCAGGGCCTGTGAACTTGTCCTCTGAATTCATTAGGTTTGTCAGCATCCCTCCAAAATTCCCTGAGCAGATTCCTCTGTTGGTGGTGAGGCTCACCATCTTTGCTTCACCCTTTTAGAGAACAGGTTCTGCTCAATGGAGCTGGCTTCTTACTTAGGTATGGAAGGTTTAGTAAGAGCTAAATCTTCTTTGGTGCCTAAACAGCCTGTGGGCTTGGTCTGTGGAAATCTTGTTGGCCCGTTGGAACATCCTTCAGGATATTTGTCTTGAGTTCACTAGAAGTCAAGTGGGTCATCTCAGGCTGAAGTTGGCTGAGCAGGAAGTGACTGGCCATGCGTGGATGACCTTCCCTTTCTGCTGCAGTTGGATAGAATTGAAACTAAAGCATTCCATTACTTCTGTGTGTTTGCTTCCTGCTGGGAGCTGTGCAGGAAAGGGGATAAAGAAGGGAACAAAGACTGACATTGTCCCACCTGGAACTCACAGACAAGTAATCAGAACACACACAAGATAATTCCAGATTAGCAAAATTAAGAAGATAGTGTATTAGGAAACAACGGGCCTTGTAAGTAATATGAAAGATCGAGATCTGAAGTTATTAAGTTTGTAGCTGGAAAAGCTGAGTTTGCTTCTAACTTTAAATAAGATCCACCTCTGGCCAAAACATTTTGTTTTTCTCCTGGAGGCAGCGTGGCCTGTTGATCATGTTCATCTAAACCTCTAAAGAGAGTAAGTGGCTCTAATGCAGATTCCCAGTCCCACCCAGTCAGCCTAATCAGAATCTCAGGAGGTTGGGAAAAGAACCCCCAAATGATTTTGATGGAGTCCTAAGTTTGAGAATCACTAATCATGGGAGCAGATTTGTCCCAAATTGCACATTGTTCTAGAGACCCAGGGAGAACTGGGATCCTTCAGTCTCCTTCACACCTGCTTCCTTCTTGGCCTCACACCAGCAACTCTCTGCCTTTCTTCAAGCTTCTGTGGACTTTTCTAGAACAAATTCAGTTGTTCTCTCTCCAGGAGTAAGTCTTCAGTCTGTGTGCCCACCCAGGTGCTCCTGCTTTGAAGAACATAGAATGCTGCACCTGTGGGCTGCACAACCCATTTGTGCCTTGGGACCTCCCCGCACTTCCCATCCTGGAGCAGCATCCGGAGGTATCATCAGGGGATGCCCAGAGGTGCCTTCCTTGACCGTCTGTAGTCTCTGTCCATGTTGTGCTTCCCTAGCGGTGTCCTGTGCCCCCAAGCCCTCAACCACCTGCCCTGCCATGAAACCTCAGGTGCCCTCTTCCAGGTACTGCTGGACATTGTATCTGAGGGTAGGCAGGCATTGCAGATGGTAGCCAGTTTAGAAAGGTGGATCTAGTCCTGAGCACACAGCTTGGCCTCTTGCCCTTCCTGCCATCCCATGAGAAGGTCTCTTTGTACTGATTACAGCATGTTCAGATTCTAAAGGTCCAAATGGTGCACAGTGGAATGCAGGTTTCCCTCCCACTGGTTCCTGTCCACCCACTTCCCTCCCCACAGGCATTTCTAATTTCCAGAAACATCTATCCTGATTCTTCCTTCCCCCCACACCTGCTGAGTTCTCACCGACAAACCTGTCTTTTCCCGGCTGAGCCCTCAGTCATTTTGTATACTTACGCAGAGGTGTAGGTGCAAATGAGACCAGGTATAGGCCCCTGATTCCACATCAGCTTCTATAACCCTTCCACCCACTCCTTGGCCCCATTAGTGATGCCCCTGGGATGCTGAGGGGTATGCTTCTCTTGACAAAGCCTTTTTTTTTTTTTTTGTACTGGGGACTGAACTCAGGGGTCCTCAACCACTGATCCACATCCCCAGCCCTATTTTGTATTATTTAGAAACAGGGTCTCACTGAGTTGCTTTAGCATCTCACTTTTGCTGAGGCTGGCTTTGAACTCGCGATCCTCCTGCCTCAGCCTCCCAAATGCTGGGATTACAGGCGTGGGCCACCGCCTCATATGATTTTAAGAGTGCTTCGTAAAGATCTTTCTGGGCTGGAGATGTAGTTCAGTGTAGTTCAGCTGCCTAGCATGCTCAAGGCCCTGGGTTTGATCTCCAGCAACACCCCCTGCCCCCAAAATAAAAACAAAAAAAAACTTTCCCGTGCATATTTTGGAATCTTTTGTTTGGATATGATTTTAAACATTTGAGAAAGTTGCAAAACTAATACAGGGAATTCCCATACACACTGTACCTAGACCCCGAGTTTACCATATTGCCCTTCCACCTCATATTCTCTCAGACTCTTTCCGAGTAATATACAGGTGGAGTAACCTTTCCAGAAATGCTTGGGACCAGAAGTGTTTAGATTTCGTATTGTTTTGCCAGATTTTTTTTTTTTTCCTGTATCTTGAGTGTCCCTCAGAGGCCCCTGTGTGGAAGGCTTAGTTTACCCCTGTGGCTCTAGTTGGAGGTGTTGGAGGCTTTATGAGGTGGAACATCGAGGAAGGAAGTTAGGTCCTTGGGGGTGCACGCTTGACGGGGATATTGGCACCTGGTGCTTCCTCTCTCTCTCTCTCTCTCTCTCTGCTTCCTGGCTGCTCTGAGGGGAGCAGCTTTGCTCCCCTCATGCTCCCGCCATGATGTTCTGCTCAAAACAGGCTCCAAAACAATGAAACCAACCAACCATGGAATGAAACCTCCAAAACTGACCCAAAGTTAATCTTTCCACCTTTAAGTTGTTTGTCTCAGGCGTTTTGTCAGAACAACAGAGAGCTGACTAACACATTTGGAATATTTGCATTTCCATAATAAGATACCCTGGGGATGGGACCCTGGTCAAAGCACACACTTGTTTTGTGCATACCTTATAGGTAAGATCCTGAGAGTCATCTTACACAATATGTTCAATATGTTCAGTAACTTCGTGCGTGAAACAAAGTTTCATGGTGTGGAGCTTTCCACTTGTGTCATGTTGATGCTCAGAAAGTTTCAAGTTTGGGAGCATTTCAGATTTGGGATTTTCGGATTAGGTTGTTCATTCTGTAATGAATATAAAACCATTTTGTTGAAGGGTAAGTCAGAGACATGTCTTTTTACTACTTGTATTTTTAATACTTCAGTGTGTATTGCCTAAGATACAAGGACATCCTTCATGCAGTTTTTATTAAGATTAAATTAAATAATCAAGGCAAACTATTTGCAGAGTGCCCAATACCCTTGCATGTGCCAGTGATTGCTATGGTTATCGTGTTGTCATCATTGGTCCCCAGCTCTTAGTCACCTGGGTGAGTGGCAGTTCCCAAGCATGCCCTGCACTTGGCCCATTGACAACCGCGCTGCCATCCCAGGTGGCATGGGATGCACTGGCTCCAGAAGGACTGTCCTCATCCACCCTATCTCTCCCTGGAAGGAATCTGCTTAAAGTCAGGTCTGTTCTGGTGCAGAACAATAGAGGCCCAGAAAAGAGAGGCTGCTGTGAGGTTGGAGGATTCTTGGGAATCTCAGGAAGGGAAGGGAACTTACCCTGGGCCGGTGGGAGCCGTGGCTTCTCCCTCTTCTCTCTACTCCCTTCTGTCTGCCTACCCACGTCACTGTTTTTACTTGTTTGCAAAACCCTCATTTATGAATCAGTTCTGCCTTGTACAAACATGTGACCTTTGGGCAGATGGCTTAATCTCTTTGAGTCTGAGTTTCCTTGCTCTATACCCATAAGGTTAAAAGTACTAAGGGCCAAATTTTCTTGTATGTCAAGCACTAAGTTTTCTATTTATCAGCTCAATTCACTGTCACCAGATCTTCTAAGAGAGGTGTCAGGGGTCAAGGGTCAGAGTCAGGAGGTACCAACCAAACCAGCTGCTCACTCAGGAGGGGTTGTGGATGTTTTCTCAGAAGCTCCAGAGTAAATTGTTCTGAACGCTAGTGCCAGTTGCAGCGCTTAGTGGTTACTGAATCTGAGCCCAAGTTCAGTTCTGAGCCCTGCTTCTGCCCTCACGCCACTCAAAGTGTGCACCCCAGACCAGCTAATCATCACTGCCTGGAGCTCTTTGGAAGTGAGGAATTGCAGGCTCCACCCCAGACCACCAAATCAGAATCTGCATTAAAAATTTAAAAAAAATTAATTGACATATTAATTGTCAATTAATTAGAGGGCACAGTGTGACATTTGCATGCATGCATACGGTGTGTAGCGCAGAGTCTGCATTCTGTCCGCACGCGTCCTGGGATCCGGGTCTGTGTTGCTCTTGAGCCCACTGTCATTCAACACTGTGGGTTGTGTGGCCATTTTTTTCTTCTGTTCTGTGTCTGTCCGTGCCCCCTTCCTCGTTCTGACCGAGGGCACGCCACATATTTGTGGTATCAGTAAGCAGTGCATTTTTATGGCCAGTTGTAAATACTATCTAGGGAAAGGAGCTTCTTAACTCATTCCCAGAGCCCCACATGGACTGGAGCTGGGTGGGGCAATGGAGCTCAGTAGATAGGGGTTCACACCTGCTGAGAAAATGCAAGGTCGCAAGGCCATGGCGCGGTGACTGGTAGGGTCAGATGCCAAAGGTCAGAGTAAACCCAGGCTGTGCAGGAAGTCCACCAGGGCTGCAGCACATGGCATCTGGGAAACAAGGGCCAGCCATAGGTGGGAGCCCTCATGGGAAGGGTGGTGCTTGTTGGTTCTTAGAGGTCATGAGGAGGCAGCTGGCAGACGCCCTGCCACAAAGGCAGAGCCCTTGTCTTGAGAGATCAGGGGCAAGAGCAAGACAAGCCAGCCCTGAGGTCCCCAGTAAGCTCCCCAGAAGGGACTTGAGCCAGCACGGTGAGTACCAGGGCCCCAGGATTAGCTCCCCAGGTCAGGCAGAAATCTTGCTGCAAGGACCAACATAAGCACTGCCTCAGGTGGGCCGAGGCTGGGGCTGGCTGAGCCAGGGCCACTGGTGGCTTCTGGTGGGAGACTGGGGACCAGCTGCAGATGTGGAGAGTCTGTGGAGGCCCAAGGAATGCCTTGCCTTTCCGGCTTGAGGTGACAAGGAGATGTGGCCGGACTCCAAGGGCTTTTCCATAGCCCTGGCCAGCTCGGTTCACCTGTGAACTCAGCATCAGAGTGGACCTTGCCCCAACACATTCCTGAGATAACGCACCCTTGCCCAGCGCCATCCTCCTGGACCGCTCCGGCAGCCTGGTGGTGTGAGCAAGCTGCTGGCACCCTCCCTGGTTCCGCGTCCAGTTTGTTTGATGTTTATGTGCAGGCCTGAGTAAAATAACTGAAGAACGAGTCATTAGTGAGCTGTTCAAAGTCCCTTTGGGGACATTCCAGGGAAATAAACCAGTATTCCATCAAAGCCACAAATAGCTTCTTTTTTTTTCTTCTCACTAAGTTGCCAAGGCTGGCCTCAAATTTCCGATCCTCCTGCCTCAGCCTCCTGAGTGGGCATTAAATGAATGAATACAAGTGAAAGGAACTGACAGGGAATGGCAGGACTGCCTGGTGGGAGCAAGAAATGGATGCTTCTCATGAGCAGGCTGCCACCTTCTGACTCCTGCTGCTTAGTCTGAGGTCTTCAGGCAGTGCAGCCAGAGTGAGCATTAGACCCAAGGAGCTGAGGTGGTTCCTGGGGAAGCCCAGCTCCAGTCTGTGTTTCAGGAAGATTTCATAGCTTGAGATTCCTCCTGCTGTCAAAAACAAAACCTAAAGGACGCTTTTCCAGCCCCAGGCCTGACCCCAAACCCAGAGCAGCGAGAATACCCAGGCCTCTCTCCCTGCTTTGCAGGCAGGAGGAGTGAAAGAATAGAGTCATTGGACCGTGAAACTCCCAAGAGTCCTTTTCCCCAGCGTGTCTCAAAACCTGCTGCCATGATTCTCTGTGTGAGGCTCGCAACTGCTATTTGCCAAACTGGTAACTGTTGACCCAACAGAAATCAAACAAAGACGGCAGAAGCCCTAGACAGGCTGTCTTAATTGTGCTGGGAGAGAGAGAGCCAGGTGCCTGCGATCCGGAAGAATTCTGCCTGTCTCCTCGCTCTGAAAACCAAATGTATTTCCTTATTCTTTACTGCCTGGGCTCCAGAACCTGCCTTACCAGTCCAGACTGCCTCTGAGCTTGCTCACCTGCCTGACCAGTCCAGACTGCCTCTGAACCTGCCTATCTGTGTGTATGTGTGACTGTGTGCTGGGAGACTTTGGGGGGCTGGCTGAGGTCAGGGGGATCCCAGCCCAGGAGCTGCGGTGAGGGCGGCCTGCCTTCTCAGTCTGCAATAGGCTGAGAACCCCCACTGGGTCCTGGGAAAGGAAGAAGAGGCTGGAAGCAGAGGCACACACCTGCAATCCCAACGCCACTCAGGAGGCTGAGGCAGGAGGATAGGGAGTTCAAGGGTATCCTGAGCAACTTAGCGAGACCCTGTCTCGAAGTAAAAAATTGAAAAAAAGGGGCTGGAGATGTAGCTCAGTGGTAAAGTGCCCCAGTTTCAATCCTTGGTACAAAAAAGAAAGGATTGGCTGAATTATGGGCAGCAACACCGTGGTCACAGGCTTAGGCAAAGGCTTCTCAGCTGGAGTTGGAGAAAGGGGAACCTCAATGTGAGCTAAATGTGGACCGAATCAGAAGCCCTTAGACGTTTGCTGTGATTCCATAAGGGGGTCAGGGTCTATGAGGTCTTAGGCAACTGGTGAGTTCCTTTCAGCCTTTTCTCACGAGGGTGTTATTTCTGAATCCACTCCCTTTCTCTGCTCTTCTTCCCAAATTACACTTGATTTGCCTTCAGGAGGAAGACAGTACAATGTTATCATTTGGTTAAGATTTTATATTTAAAAAATTATAGGGCTGGGGATATAGGTCAGTTGGTAGAGTGTTTGCCTTGCAAACACGAGGCCCTGGGTTCAATCCCCAGCTCCAGAAAAAATAAAAAATAAATAAAAAAAATAATAATAAAGTGATGATCAAGTTAAAAAATCTTGATTAGGTCTGGGGGTGTAACTCAGTTCTAACATGCTTGCATGAAGCCCTGGAGTCGATCCCCAGCACCACACACACACACACACACACACACACACACACACATCTTGTCAGATACTATGGGAACCTCCATCTGGAGGTAATGATGGCTGGCTGTCACTTAGGGAGGGATCTTACATGTGTTTACTTTTTTACTTCTCTTCACCTTCCAGCTGAGGCCCAGTAAGGTTTTAGAACTTACTAAGGTCACACAGTAAGTTGACAAGGGTTTGGGGTTTCAACCCAGGGCTGTCTGACTCCACAGTCCAAGTGCCTGCCCATGAGCATTGTCTCCTCAAGGTGGTTGGGACGTGTGGAGTAGCATCACTAAACTTCATGGTGTTCTCTGCTGTCCTCAGATTGGTCCTCTGTGTCCTGATTTGACAATTAGTTAAGGTCTCGCACTCTCCAGGGTGCAGTGGCTGGAATTCACATGCTGGAGGAAGTTCCTGCCTCCTTCCTGGATCCCATAGACCCTGCTGGGACGCGTGTGGTGGGCAGCACAGCCAGGAGGTGCGGAGCAGGCAGGAATGAGATGGCCTGTCACTTCCCAGGCCCTGAACCCCTGCTCCCCTGCAAAGTCTCCCTCCTGATTCCCTGTCTTCTTAGGCTCTATAGCTATTGGACATGTGAGCTCAGAGGCCTTTTCCCAGAGAAAGAGTTCTGCCCTCCAGTGTCCCAGTGTCTTAGCTCACTGGAGAGAGAAGCAGGATGTGTGCAAAGGAGAGTCAAGTGTCCGGTGACAGTTTGGATGTAATTGCTAATGACTCCTGAAAGAGGTCCTCCCAGATGTCCCCGTTTGCATTCAGAGACACTGCCTGTCTTTGTGAGGGACCGTCTAGCATTGAGTGATGCGGTATCAGTGCAGTGTGATCACCTGGTGACGTCATGAGTGCCTTCACTCCTCAGAACACAACACGTTTGCAGTCAGGAATGCATGCTGGAAGGATCAAAGGGCCTTGGTACGCTGTGTAATCCAGCTTTTATTGGACAACTCCTGAGCTGATTGGCCCTTTGTTCCTGCTCTTTGACAAAGGATGATTTTTTTTTTTTTTTTTTTTTTAACTTTCTGGTTTGAAATCAGTAGTTTACACTTGCTGCCTGAGGACCAAGGAAAGGCCAGGGGACTTATCTGTTTACAGATGTCCTCTCAGTTCCAGAAGTTCAGAAAAATAATCAGCCCACAGTTTTTTATTAGGTTGTTCTGCAGGCGAATTCCCACTATAATTGCAACAATAAAGAATAACCAACTTTCTGATATTACATAGATGCTTTTTATTTCAATTTGCTTTTTTAAAAAAAATTATTTTTAGTCATGGTAAAGTAGACATAACTTTTTTTTTTTTTTTTTTGGTACTTGGGATTCCTTTTGTTATCTTTTATTTTGAGACAGGGTCTCACCAAATTGCTTTAGGGCCTTGCTAAGTTGCTGAGGCTGCCCTTGAACTTGTGATCCTCCTGTCTGAGCCTCCTGACCTGCTGGGATCACAGGCGTGCCTAGCCATATTAGCCATTTTTAATTGTACAGTTTAGTAGTAATAAGTGCGTTCACACTGCTGTGATAACATTGCCACCTTCCGTTTCCAAAACCCTTTTCATCTTTTTTTTTTTTTTTTCCAAAACAACGCTGAAACTCTCTACCCATTAAACAACACCTGTTTCTCCTACCCCCTAACCCTTGGCAACCATCATTCAACTTTCTGGTCTATGAATTTGACTCCTAGAGATATTATGTAAATGGAATCTTAAAGCTTTTGTCTCTTTGTGGCTGGCTACTTCATTTAGCATGATGTCCTCAAAGTTTATATGTGTTATAGCCTGTGTCAGAATTTCCTTCCTTTTTAAGATGAAGACATTTTATCTACACACCACGTTTTGTTTATCCATTCTTTTGTCAATGGGTGCTTGGGCTACTTTTACCTTTGGGTTATTGTGAATAATGCTGCCAAGAACATGGGTGCATCTATGATCTGTTCACGTTCCTCTTTCACTTGTCACCAGGGACCCAGGTTCCGTAAGCCATTCTGCTCTACCATTCTTAGCATGTGATTTTCATCTTTAAACTCCCCTCATGGTCTAACGAAGTTTGAAAACCTCAAGAGAATCAAGTTCGTTAGTCAATCGATTAATTGCCCTTCAGAACAAAACTTCATATTCTTTGAAGAGAGAGCACCAAGTCCAGATTCTCAAGAACTTTGCCTTCAGTGTCCGGAATACAACAGATGAGGTTCTAGGCTAATGAAGAAAGACAGACCCAAAGAAGGCAGAGATGTTGCAACCAACCAAAGATGATTTTAAAACAACTACTGTTCATATGTGTAAGGATCTAAAGGAAGAGAAGATCAAGAGAAATGGAATTAAATGAAAATTCCAGATGAAAACCACAATATCTGAAGTGAAAAATTTTCTCGATGAATATTACATATCAGTAGGTCCAGGTGCGGTGGGAAAAAACATCAGGGAAATGAAGTCAGGACAATAGAGAGTATCAAATTGAAGCACAGAAAGAAAAAAAGCTGTAAAAACATGGCCCGAACCTCAGTGATCTGTGGGATATTATTCTTCTTGTTGTGCTGGGGATTGAACCGAGGGATGCCATTTCACTAGTCTTCTTTTAAAATTTTTGAGACAGGATCACACTGAATTTCTTAGGATCTCACTAAGTTACAGAGGGCTGCCTTAAATTTGTGATCCTCCTGCTTCAGGCTCCCAAGTCACTGGGCTTACAGGTGTGCACAACCACACCTGGTTCTGTGGGACATTATTAAGTCATACAAAAAAATGTGTATTTGGAGTTTCAAAAGGAAAAGCAAAAGAGAGATTAGGGAAGAAAATATATTTGAAGATATAATAGCTGAAAAATTCCAAAGTTGATGAAAATACTAACTCATAGATCCAAAAAGCTTAACAACACCCAAGCAGGATGATCATGTGGAAAACCACATGTAGACACATAGTTGAATTGCTGGGAACGAAAGACGAAAATCTTAAAATCAGCCAGAGAATAATATACAGGAGAACAATAGGATCACATACTGGAGCATATAAGAAATACTGATGACTTCTTATCAGAAACAATGAAAACAAAAAAGTAATTGAATGACGAAGATACCGAAAGGGAGGAAATTTAAAATTCTATGTCCAAAAAAATAATCCTTAAAAAATGAAGTCCAAACTCAGACATTTGCAGGTAAAATAAAAATGGACAGAAATTATCACCTGCAGACTTGTAAAACAGGAAACGTTAAGAGAAATTCTTCAGGCTGGAAGAAAGTAACACCAGGTAGAAACTGGGATTAATTAAGAGCACCAGAAATACAGAAGGCTTTCGAAAATGTCTTCATTTCTTTAAAAGGGAATTGACTTTTTAAAAAAAATGTAATGGTGTATTGTGGATGAACTTTTTTAAAAATAAGAAAAAAGCCTCAAGGAACATATGAAACAAATAGAAAATAAATGGCCACTTGGTAGACTTAAATCCCTATCAATAATTCATTAAAATAAATAGACTAACTGCTCCAATTAAAAGTTAAATATTGCCAGATTGGATGAAAAAGAACAGGATTCAAATGCATAGACTGCCTCCAAGAGATTCACTCCAAATATAAGTGAAAGGTACTCTAAAAATTTAAGAGCTAAAGGATGGACTGATTCATCGAAAAGACATGACAGTCTTAAGCTTTAGGTAGACACCTAAAGCTGAGTTTAAATACATGAGTCAGCAGCAGGAGCTGGTGGAGCAAGCTTTCCAACTCTTTGTAGGTGGATTGATTGGTGGATCCACTTCCTCATTCCAGTCCCAGTCTTCTTTGAGTCACTGACAAGTACAGAAGTGGGTGGAAGCAAGCTGAACCCCAGGGCTTCATTCCATGCACAGCATTGAGACCATCTATCCTCCTTGTGCCTGAGATGGCAGACCCTGGGGCCCCCCAGCAGGAGCCCTTACCAAAAGTAACCAGAGGGTACTCTACCCCTAGCTTTTGCCAGAAAGAGTATTCTGGAAACTTCCAAGCTCATGTGGAAAGCCAGCCAGGACTTGGGGCCATGTTTGCTCATGTTGGAGAAAGCTGGGGTTCTGGAATGATGGATAGGGTCAGTGTTGGTCAGCAGAAATTCCAGGTGATCTAGGACACTGGGGAAGGTGGCAATGTCCACCGTTGGGGGGGGGGCGGTTCCTGCCATTCAGATAAAGAAACTGAGTCATGGCCAGATGAAATCTGGGAGAGAGTAAGGGGGTTTTTCAGTAGTAATGAAAAGTGACCTAGAAGAGGAGAAGGAGGTGGGTTCTAGGTAGGGTGTACCTGGGTGGCAGAGAGTTTATTGTTTTCAGGCAGTCCTGTTTGCACTGATGATCCTTGTAAGCAATGCTTGTGTGCTTACTTCCTTCATTTCTTCCTTTTCTTCCCTCCTCTCCCCGCTCTTCCTTCCTCCCTTCCTTCCTTATTTCTTTTCTTTTTGAAAAATTGTGAAAAATACACATAATACAAAACTCACTGTCTTAACAATTGTTCAGTGTTCAGTGGTATTAAGTACATTTACAACATACATCCATTACCCCCTCTTTTCATCTTGTAAAACTCAAACCCTCTCTACTGGGTATAACAACTCCCCTTTCCTCCATCCCCCCAGTTTTTAGTAACTACCATTCTACTTTCTGGATCTAGGAGTTTGCAGCTCTAGGTACCTCATACAAGTAGAATTACACAGCAATTTGTCCTTTTGCGACTGGCTTATTTCACTTAACAAGGTTCTCTGGGTCCTTCTATGTTGTAGCCTGTTACAGAATTTCCTTCTCTTTTAAGGCTGAATAATATTTCATGTGTATTTATATCACATTTTGTTTTTCCATTTGTCCATTGATGGGCACTTGGGCTGCTACCATCTTTGGGCTACTGTGAGTAATGCCTCCACGAATGTGAATGTGCAGCAATGAGGTTCTTTTGTTTCATTTTAAGGTGACATGATGAATGTGGGGATAGGAATTAGTAGATCAGGACATTGGCATGACAATCTTATTTCACATTTGTAGAAACTTGGAGAAAAGATAATTAATTACCTGGGAATTATTCTTGCACATTGCAGTTTTGAAGAGTCACTGCTGCCAACAACTTTTGGTGGTTGAGGTCTTTTGACCCTTTTCCTATTCTGGCCAGAGCCACTGACTGGAGCAAGGTGTTTTCTTGCTTTGGCTCTTGCAACGGTCAGCTGACAGGTGAGCAGACTCCAAGGTTCAGCAATCTCTTGTTGCAACTTCTTTCGGAAGCTTCTTCCATGGGGCTGTTCTGAGCAAATTGCTCTCTTCCCAGAAATTTCTCATGATTCTCTGATGCCCACAGAAAACCCTGAAGCTTCCTGGTATGACTCAGGACCCCTCCCCTTCTTTTTCGGGCCATACCTTCAAGCAGTGATTGGTTCATTTGTTTACCCTGTGCCCTGGACTTTTGTGTTTGCTTCTGACGTATGTTTGATACTGACCTAATGTGTTCAAGGGCCCAGCACAGTAAGAGCAGGAATCTTTGTTATTAAAGGAGTTTTACCATCTAGGATCTCTGTAGCTCTTTATTGAATACTAGCAAGGTAAATTATCCCCAATTGACAAGTTGGGTAATGGAACTTAAAGAAGTTTAGAGAAAAGGATTTGTAATTATGGTCCTTCAGTCAAATTCAAAAGCAGAACTAAGTTGTTCCTCTGAGAGAGACTACAGTTTATGAGATAGTAGGACACTGGAGGCAGAAAGAATAAATGCGTAGGGATTCTGGATCCGCATTTTCTCTGTAAGTAAAGGTAAGGGCTTGCTGGGCCGGGCTTGGTTGGAGAACTACAAATAGCCAGTGCTGGTAGATGTTTGCTTAGTGAAAACCTGAGTGTAAAGTGGTCTGATATAGCATTAGATGGCCACTTTTCCAACTCTGGAAGGATAATTACTATGATTATGATGGAAGGAACATGCTTCCTGCTTTATATTGCATTCATATTGATCAATTCTGAGAATTCAGCTGGATCAGTCAAGGAATCAAAGCAAGTAGGTAGACATGGACTCCTTCCCCTGATGGGCAACCCATTGAAGTGCTGCTACTGGAGACAGTGGGAACAGAAACACCCACAGAGGTGACCTTCCCGGGTGAGTGCATCTTGTCACCTATCATGCAGCGTGTTCTTAACCTGCACCTTTCATCTGGAAACCAGGTGATGCAGTGGAGAGAGCATGGGCTTTGGCAGCACTGCAACCTTGGCCAGGTTGGCTAGTCCCAGTGACCTCATCCTCCAGGTGTAGACACTAGCACCTGCCACTCTGGATGGCACAAAGTAGTGAATCAACCAGCAAAGCAGCCAGTGGGGGACTGGGAACAAGTTGGTTATGAATGAGTCCTTGCTTCACCAACTCTTTCTTCGCTTGCCCCACGTGGTTAAGATGTGGTTAATCTTGCAATGAAATATTTGCTGATAGAGTCGTTGTCACTAAGGGGTAGATTAGATGCCAATGCCCAACGACTGCATTCATCCTCCTTTTCTCTTTCTTTCTTTCTTTCTTTCTTTCTTTCTTTCTTTCTTTCTTTCTCTTTTTTTTTTCCTTTGCGGTGCTGGGGATGGAGAGCACCCATGGCCTTGTGCTTTTGAGACAAGCACTCTACCAACTGAGCTATCTCCTCAGCCCCTCCTTTTCTTAATACAGCATCCACTGGTGTGTGCCACCAATCTTGCGGGGGGGTTAGGGAGTATGTTCACCTTCCTTTCCTCCAGAGCACTCCCATGACCTCAGTGCCTGGTGACCCTGTCTGCCATGGTATCAGCTCAGCCAGCATCTACTGGCTCCAATGAAACATTCATGCCTCATTGAGAAGCTCCGCTTCACCTGTGCAAGGAGGTGGCCATGGGGCTTTGACTCCCCCGTTGCAGGTCACTCTTTTCTTCCCTCTTCCTAAGATCTCAATGGGGAAGAGAACTCTATCCAAGAGTTTCTCGGAGGTCACTTGATTGCATTGTGACTGATAACACTGTTTACTTAGACCTGAGACCCACGGTTTTGAATTGTATTTGGGATTTCACAGCCTGGGTTCTGCAGAGCCCAGGTTGGTCATCACCTACACAGCTTTGAGCTCTCACTTCCACGTGAGCTTATTTCCTTATTTTACATATTTCTAAAAGGCTCCCTCTTCTTCTGAGGCAGGACTTCGGGTAACATTCCAGGTCACACTTGCTTTTGGTAAATCTTAACCAGCGTCAATATTTGCTTGCCTGTTGTAAATCCTAGGAGGTGGGGGTGGGGAGGGGGAATTGCAGGAGCAGGTGTCCTGCCAGAAAAAGTTAAAACTTAATCTGCTGTTTTGGGTGTTTGCAGGAGAGGGTTGGGAGGAGGGGAGCGTGTATAACTAAGGAGCCACGGTAATGAACCTGGAATTAGAACCTTTTCTGCAAATTCCTGGGTCTCTTGGAAAAGAGAGTTTGGGGACCTGCTTTGCCTCCTCCTTTGGTGGGGACCAAAAAACTAGAGTAACAAAGCAAAACAGTTGTTAAAAGCCATGGACAACTAACAAAGGGGAGAGTGAAATGATGCCAACAGTCTTGCTTAAAACGGTGACTTTATGGGCTGGGGATATAGCTCAGTTGGTAGAGTGCCTGCCTCGCAAGCACAAGGCCCTGGGTTCAAATCCCCAGCACTGCAAAAAAACAAAACAAACAAACAAAAAAAACGGTGACTTTAAAATGTAAATTCTAAAAAAGATGACCTTGAGAAAAATGTCCACCTCCCTCACCACACTGAACAAGAGGGTCTTTGGGATTGGAGTGGGGCTCCTACTCTCTAGGAAAGAGAATTCTAACTTTCAGGAAGATCTGAGATATACCCCTGAAGGTGTCCTTGAGAAGGTGGGGCTTTGGGTGGAGGGAGGCTGCTGGTGGATTGTCAGTAACCTTCTCCAAGACTCAGGCTTCTTATCAGTAAAATGGAACCAACAACAGACACCTTCAGAATTGCTCCACACACTTGGTGATGACTCTGAGGTCACTGTTGTTACACCCACCCCAAGGCACCCAGCATAGGTGTATGGAATATGGTGGAGGGGATGGGACAGTAGGAGGCCGTCCTGATTCACAGAGGCCCCTTTGGCCTTGCTCTCTCTCTCCATCTGGAAGGCATTGGGGATGTCAGGGAGGATGTGGGTCATGGGGCAAAGAGAAGAGTGCAGTGAGATTATCTGGGACCTGTTGGAGGGACCAGTTGGATTTGGGGGGTACAGGGCTGTGCAGTTCAGGAAGCCGGAGCTGGAGGGCAGAGTTGTTCCCTCCTCACTGTCCTCTCCCCTATCACTGCTGAGTCTTCTGACCATAAGAAGCAGCTGGTATGTCCAGAGTCCTCTGCAGCTGGTCTGTCCTCCCACTTCTCCAGGAGTCTCAAACCCTCAGGCAGAGCTTCTGGGAGTAGCTGGGTGACTCATGTCCCTTCTCTAGGCTGGGGCCATCAGAGTGCCCCTCCCACCCCTCCAGGGAGTCATGCTTCAGAACCTCAGCTCTGCACCTTCCAAGTCCTCCAGGCCTGCATGAGAGGGCAAGAGCACCAGCAGCCAGCTGAGCTCGCTCCCCAGGCTGCGCAGGTGCAATGGAGGGCATGTAGACTTTGAAAGAGAAAGGAGAGCTACAGGTGCCGAAATGGACAAAATTCCAAGGTATCTAATTAAGCAGACTGCAAGACTCAGAATAGTAGGAGACATGTTTAAAAATGCATTAAAAATGCTCACACATCCACGTCTCCTAGGGTTTACAGAGGGATACGAAGAAGTTATCTGTCCCAAAGGAATGTTTGGTCCATGCAGTAGTAAACTGCCTGCTGATCCAGCACCACCCAAGAGCATGTGTGCACCACAGCCCACCTTTGCTGGTTCACTTACTATTTCCTGGGGTCATGCTGTGTGCTGAGCTTGCAACCGCCGGTCAACTGAGAGTGAGTGGGGAGACGTGCGTGTACTGTAACGTAGTGCACCCACTTCACGGTTAACTTTTGTGTGTGTTGTACATGTGAGCATCTTCATTTTGTAGAAGAATTTTACAGATGCTGTTGGGCACTGTTACTCTGAACAGGCATGAATGGCGTTATGCTTGCTGATGGCACGGGAGAGCCTTAGCCCATCTCTGTTTTCATCAAAAACCAATTCAGAACCATTACAAACAGATCTTTGTTTTATTGAAAAACCTTTCTTCAACATCTGGTGAAATCAAGAAGGTGCCCACATCAAAATGCAAAGTAATTGTCAGTGACATGGAAGAAAATCCTTGAGGCGTTATCAGAGTTGTCTTTCAAGAAAATGCCTGGCTGGGCGCGGGGGTGCAGGCCTGTAGTCCCTGTCCCTCAGGAGGCTGAGCCAGTGCAGGCCAGTCCCAGCCACTTAGGGAGACCCTGTCTCAACATAAAAATTAAAAAGGGCTGGGGATGTAGCTCAGAGGTGGAATGCCATGGATACAATCCCCAGTGCTCCAGAGAGAGAGAAAGCAAGACAATGCTTGGTGGCACAAAGAATGACCCCCTGAGAACCAGGCAGGTGTCTGCGGTGCTGGGGATGGAACCCGGAGCCTCGTGCATGCTACACGTGGATCGGCTGAGAACGGGTTCCGTCTTACCAATCCCTTAGCCAATTTATTTTGCTCATGTATTTCTTTCCATATTTGGAAAAGAGCATAAAAGAAAATCCATGTCAAGTAAGTCTAAATAAGCTTTTCCAATACCTATAAATAGATCACTTTAGGGTAAAGCAGGCATTTGGTCGTGGCTTATTGGCAACGCTTTTCTTTCTCAGTTGTGTACAAAACAGTCCAGGCGATAAGCCCTGCTCCCTCGTAATGAAGTAGAACATTGTGTACGTGTCTGTGTGCGAGGGTCACATACGGTAATGCTGCTGTGAGCGTGAAAATATTTCTGAAAAGACCCAGGAAGTCACAGCTTCCCCCTCCGGGTGCAGTGGGGGAGACAAGAAGGCTATTTGTTGCTTTTATTTACCTTGTTTGTCTAACAAGGTAAGATGGGGGACACACTGCCACATCTTAAGTCCCAGCTTAGGCCTCCAGGTCGCAGCGTCTCTGGATGGTAACCAGGTGCTGGGAGGCTGGATTTGATTCTCCATCCAACCAGTGAATGCAAACTAGTATCTTCAGGTTCAGGGCACCAAGAACTTTGGGGGCGTGGGGTTTCAGAGAACCGCCAACCAGTTACTCATCTTCTTGCCTCCTCCGTCCTCTTGTCTCTTGCTTTCTCTTTTGAGCGCCTCCCCTATGTGTGTATCAGTCAAGCGTCCACAGACCTCCTCTCCCTCTGCAGCCGGATGGGTGCCTGGCTTGCACTGGTGGCGCCTCAGAGATGTGTGTGTAATTACAACTCTTGACCTTCTCTGTATTCATGGCTTCCTTGCCTGAGAGTGCAGCCCAGGTGCTGTGGGGAACGTGGCTATTGTTCCCCCTCCAGTCCCCTGGGTGGTCTTACTGTAAGATTCTTATAGACATACAGCCTGGTCATTCCCTCCCTTTACACGAAGCACCTCATGTTCCACCATGGCTCTAAGTGCCCTTCCTAACATGGCCCATGGGACGCCCAAGCAGGTCTGATGCTGGTGGTGTCTCCCCAGCCCCATCCTGTCACCCTGCCCAATCTCACCTCCCATCTCCAGCCCCCGCCCCTCACTATTTTCTGGCCACAAGGCTTCAAAGGCATTGGCAACCCAGTGTAATGCAGAGCCTTGCAAATGCTAGTGTCTTTCTGGAACTTTCTTTCCTCCTCTTTTCATCTATTTATACATGCTCATCCTTCCTCCCTGAGTTTGAGTTCAGTCATGGCTTTCCAGAGAAGCCTTCCCCAACCTTGAGCAGGTCAGACCCCATGGCCTCCCTCCCCTGTTCCCAGTGCAGCCACGTGCAGTCTCATGACACCACGTGCTGGTGCTCATGGCGTTGCTCCTCTTCTCTCTGTGTCTCTCTTCTGCTGCGCTGCAAGTTCCCAAGGGTGGGAGCTCTGGCGGTTTTACCACAGTGCCTGGCCCCAGTGAGCTCAGACCGTGCACGCTGGGTGAATGTGGAGTGGCCCTTCCACCAAGCAGTAATGGTCCCCCTGAGAACAGGGCAGGCCCTGCCCCAGAAGGGAGGCAGCCCAGGAGGCCCAGTGCTCCTGAGAGCAGCCCTGAGGCTGATTGGTGGGGTGGAATGCTGCAGGTCCCCCTGGTATCCTGGATACCGGGAGGGTGGGAATGTAAACTAGGCCCAGAGGCTGCATTCTTGAAATTTCACTGCAGCCTAGGAGGAGCCTGCAGGGAAGTGAACCAGACCTTGAAGTTCTTGCCTTTCTTTCCCTCTCTTAAAAAAAAGAAAATCAAGATAAAAGGCACAATCATGCAGCACATTCTTTGAGGGGACTGTGAGGCAGGAGCTCCTAAGCCATGCTCTGCTCCACACTCAGACCTGCTTCTTGCTGGGGCAGGTGCGTCTTCCAAGGTTCCTGGGCCCATGAAGCCAAGTCCAGGTTCCTGGCAAATACCCCGGGGCCCTTGCAGGAATGTCCCCAGAGAAGAGAAGGGTGTCAGGTGTCCGAGAAGTTAAAAGTGGCTAGATGGTGGTGCATCACGTCCCAGGCAGGGTGCTGAGCGCTGTGTAGCCTTGGAAGATCTGGACCTGGGCACACTATATGCAAGGAGTCATCTTGCCAGTTAAACCAAAGAATTGTGTAGTCACACTGCTGGGGGTAGAAGCACTGGAATTTGTAACTCCCAGGCCTTCTGACCACTGTGCCACCTCCACGCAGCCCTGACTTTCTCCAGTCTTCCTAGGGCTTCACATTCATCAACTGGTTTCATTGTGTGTAAACTTGATAAGGAAGGTAGGATTACTCTCATTTCTCAGATTACTAAACTGAAGCTTAGAGAAGCGCATTGAGGAGCAGCGGCAGGATTCAAACCCAGCCCATCCTCCACCGGCGCTTGCTTTCCTTCCTCCGTGGGAACACGGGAGTCTGCTCCACAGAACAGATCGCTTTTCCTCCCTGGTCCTGCTTCCTCATACGTGGAATGAGGACATTGGACTCTCAGATATTCTCAGAGAGAATAATATCAGAGACTCTCAGAGGATTATTGGCAATGGAACCTTCATGCTGCGCCCTGCTATACGAACCCATCTCCAGGCCTCCCTCTCCTGCTGCTCCCAGGCCACCACCTGGGTATGCACATCCTCAGACCCAGGCCACCACCTGGGTATGCACATCCCACAGAGCCCCCTTCAGAGCGGCAGCGGCAGGCGATTTCCAAACACCTGTCTGGTGTAATCACCCCTCTAAAAATTCTGCTAATTTTGCGCCCCATGGAAGAACTGGGGCACCTTCTCATTTTCAAAAACAGTACCTTGTGATCTCCAGCCTCTCCAGGACCCCCATCCAGAAGCATCTGAGGGAATGCTCCAGAATGCCCTTCTTGTGTGTTTAGGTGCTGACTTGACTTCAGAGAAGTAAGAAGAAAGGCCTGGCACTCGCTGGGTTGGTGTTCTGTCTCTCTAGAGCGTCTGTAAGTCAGTGCAGGGACGGCCAGAGTCAGACCGAGTCGGTTCAAGTCCCACATTTTGCTTTACGACTTGTGACTGTGGGCAGGGGGCCTTGCCTGCCCCTGCCCTGCTTTCTCCTGCATGTGGAGACGGTTCTGGTACCTACCTCAGATTCGGGTTTCAAACTGGATTCTTATATATGTGCTCAACAAATATCAGCCATTGCAGGTTGAGCATCCCAAAGCCAAAATGCCCCAAAAGCCAAAACTTCATGAGTGCTGACATGATGCCACAAATGGAAGATTCCACACCTGACTCACGTCAGGGGCCACCATCAAAACACAGAGGCACTAAACATTTTGTATGAAATGACCTCCGGACTGTGTGTGTTAGATGCACATGAGCTCTAAGTGAATCTGGTGTTTAGGCTTGAGTCCTATCCCCAGGAGATATTCTTAATCTGAAATCCAAAACACTCTGGTCCCAAGCATTGAAAAGGATACTCAAGCTGCAGTATTG
>JAJEJO010000152.1:171558-211330 GCA_020662805.1 Glaucomys volans | reverse complement strand
CTCGCGATCCTCCTGACTCAGCCTCCCAAGTCGTTTGGATTACAGGCGTGCGCCACCACGCCCGGCTAGCACCAGTTATTTCTCATGTACCATGACCATGGTTAGAAGTGGGTGCTGAGCTAATAAAGATGGGAGTGGCATCCTAAAGAACCAGAGGGTGGGCTATGCACTGCTGCCGGCATCTACACCAACCCCTGCTGGCAAAGTAGTGGGTGTTCTGCAGACACCTGGGCTGGTAACCTCTCCCCTCCACGCCTTGTGTGGTGGGGAACGGCCCCTGGTGTTCATATAACCTTGCCCTCAAACTGCAAGGTGCTTATGAGTGAATCCTTTCCCCATAATGTTTGGCTTATTAGATATTTTAAAACCTTTATCAGTGTTGTTTTGTTGTTGTTTTCTGTGAAAGTAAGGTTAGACTGGGCCCCAAAGCCAGGAGTTCACCAGAGCGGGGGCTGAAACCCAGGGCTTGGCCCATGTTAGGCAAGTGCTCTACCACTGAGTCAGACCCCAGGCCCAGTGGATTATATTTTATTTTACTTATTTTTTGTTCTTTTTAGTTACACATGACAGTAGAATGTATTTTGACATGTTACACATACATGGAGTATAACTTCCCATTCTTGTGGGTGTACATGATATGGAGTTACACAGGTCGTGTATTCATATATGAACATAGGAAAGTTATGTCTGATTCATTCTACTGTCTTTCCTATCCCCTTCCCTCCTCCCTTCCCTTCATTCCCTTTGTCTAATCCAATGAATATCTATTCTTCTTTCCCCTGTGCACCTTATTATGTGTTAGTATCTGCATATCAGACAGAACATTTGACCTTTAGTTTTTGGGGATTGTCTTATTTCACTAAGCATGATAGTTTCCAGTTTCATCCATTTACTGGCAAATGCCATAATTTCATGCTTCTTTATGGCTGAGTAATATTCCACCCAGTGGATTTTAAATGGAGAAAACACTTCCTCTCTTACCTTCCTCCCCTGGGCACATTTGATAACATCTGGAGACATTTTTGGTCATAAAAACTGGGAGGGCACCCCTAATGGTTAGAGGCCAGGAATGGTGCTAAACATCCTTCAAGACATAGGACAGCCCCCTCAACAAAGAGTGATGCAGCCCCAAAAGTCACAAAGGCCTCATGAATGCCAAAGTCAAGAAGCCCTGGGATAGATGTTAAGCAGCTCTTGTGCAGGCCTGGTGATGGACAAGGCAGACTTGGTGCCTCTCTGTGTGGCTCTTACAACCAAGTGAGTACCGAAGAGGGTGAGGGGCAGAAACTCCATGGCAAAGCAAAGAAGCACAGAATTGCTAATTGTTAAAAATTCCAAGAAGGAAAAAACAATACCACTGCGGGGGAATAAACTGGGGGCCTAATCTCAGCAGGGTCAGTTCAGAAAGTGAGATTCAAAACCAGAAGCTCACCATACAGGGAGAGGAGGAGGGCAGTGCCCGCACAGGTCACAACATACGAGGACAGATGATGGGTCAAGCTGGAGTAGAGTGAGCCATGGAGAAATGGCAGGAGCAGGAGGAGGCTAGAGCCAGGCCCAGGGGTCTTTTGGCCTGAGCATGAATGTGGAGTTTGTTCTAAGCCACCAGAGCCTTTATCCAGCAAGTGGCAGAATCTTTACTTTCTTCTTGTTGTTATTAACACATTCATTGCACCATGACGAACGTTCCATACATGCCTGTTTGGGTCAGCTTTTTCTGCTGCTGTGACTAAAGGACCCAACAAGAATAACCATGGAGGAGGAAAAGTATATTCAGGGGCTCACAGTTTCAGAGGTCTCAGTCCATAGTCAGCAGGCTCCATTCCCCCGGGTTTGAGGTGAGCCAGACATCATGGCAGCAGAGTGTGCTGGAGGGAAACAGCTCAGATGATGATCAGGAAGCACAGTGAGGGGTCTCCACTTGCCAGATACAAATATATACCCCAAAGGCACGCCCCCAGCGACCCACCTCCTCCAGCCACACCCTGCCACTTCAATCAGCCCCATCAGGGATTAACTCACTGACTGGGTTAAGACCCTCACAACCCAGTCCTTTCTCCTCCAAACCTTCTTGCGTTGTCTCACCTGTGAGCTTTTGGGGACACCCCACATCCAGGCCACAGCTGTGCCTGTCTCCTGCTCTCTGACTGTACCCCCTCCCTCCCACCACCCACCCTGCCCCTCACCCACAGTCCAACTTCTGTTTTCAGGGGCTTTTTTTTTTTTTTTTTTTTCTTTTACATTTTTTCAAAGATTTTAAAAAAAAAAATGCAAGGGGATTTTTTTCCTGTATTGAAAATGCTGGGAGGTGCTGAGAAGCCAGTCCTGGCCATCGTAGGACCAAGGACACTGCTGGCCCCTTGACAGGTGTGAGGTCATAGGGAGCTACCTGACAGGAAGCTTTTTTTCAGGTGTGTGCCTCTAGAAACCAGATTCCCCTGGAGGGGTGGAAGGGGTCTTGAGCTTGGGGAGGGAGGGCCCCGCCCCCATGGAGGAGGAGAGGCCTCGAGCAGTCAAGACCTGGGAGCCCCCATTTGACACAGGAGAATGTCGTCTTGTTCCTCTGTCAGGAGGTTCCTTCATCGAGTCAGGGGCCTCTGGGTTTGAGGACCGTGTTCTGCTACGTGTGAAGGTCCAGAGCGCTAGGACCTCCATCTGGTTCTGCCACTTACCAGCCACGTAGCCTTAGCGGAGTCCCTTCACCTCTTGATGCCTCAGTTTCCTCATCTGCAAAGTGGGAAACCTAGATCCTTACCTCACTGGGCTGTGAGGCTCAACTCAACACCGTTCAGCAGAGTGAGCGCTGGTGGTCACACAGTTATTTAGGGAGCAAGCATTTCACAGATGACAACGCATTTAACTAATTCTTACGACAACACGCAAGGACTCCTCTGGGAGGCTGGGGCACGCCCTGGGCCTCGACCCATGCCACACAAGCACTCTACCATGCCCCCCCCACTTCTTTTTGTTTTTAAATGGCGCTATTGATAGAACTCACACGTCATGCAACTCACCCATTTAAAAATTACAATTAAGGGGCTTTGGGTATAT
Source organism: Glaucomys volans (assembly GCA_020662805.1). NCBI lineage: Eukaryota > Metazoa > Chordata > Mammalia > Rodentia > Sciuridae > Glaucomys > Glaucomys volans. The sequence goes on along the minus strand of JAJEJO010000152.1, from coordinate 208,279 downwards.
TCCTAAGCTGTGCAGCCTCCCCACAGTCACTTTTAGAATATGTTCATCCCTGAAACCCCCGCATCCCTTAGCGGACCTCCCCAGTCTCCCTTCTCCCCAGCCCTAGGCAGCCCAGGATCCCCCGGCTGTCCCTGTAGATTTTCCAATTCTGGGCGCTTCATATAGAAGCAGTCACCATGTATGTGTCTTCTTGTGTTTGGCGTCTGTCACTTCGTGTCGTGATTTCAAGGTGTGTCAGTGCTTTGTCTTGACTGGTGAACAACAGGCCATTGCATGGCTGTGCCCCATTTGTCTCCATCCCTCAGTTTGTGAGTACTCGGGTTCCTTTCACTCTTTGGATGTTATGAATTAACGCTGCTACACACATTCACGTGGCAGCATTTGTGTGTCCATACGTTTTTATGTCTGTCGAGTATCTGGTAGGTCCCTTTTTCTGCAATTAAAGACATTGAGGCACAGAAAGATCAAGTTGTTCGCTGGGGTCACACAGCTCGGGAGTGACAGTTGTAATTAGGACTTGGGCAGCCTGGCTGCAGAGCCTCAGCTCTTCATCAGGACCTTTCATGGGTACTTTGTACCCAGTAGCTACTGTGCCAGGAGCTGCAGAAACCAGAGGAGCAAAGCAGACAGGCCCTGCCCTGGGGAGGCTGACTGACAGGAAGACCACGTGGAGTCATCAGGGACACAGGCGACAGCGAGAGAGTTGTGCTCAGGCTGCAGCACAGAAGTCTGGGCTTCCGGCAGGTGGGTCCTGGCTCCCATCATCATCCGAGAGGACAGGGGACAAAGCTTCCCTGGAGAAGGCGGGCATAGCTCTGAGTCTGCAGGATGCAGCGGTGCTGAGCAGTGGAGATGGAGGGAAGGGTGTCAGCAGGCTCAGGCAGAGTGGGGCCAGTGCCCAGGCACCCTGAGGCCAAATGGTGGCTTAGCATTCACTTTAGCACCCAGAGCAGACCTGGGCTCTGTGGATAATGGGTCCTAGGCCAGTACTGACTGAGAAGAACCCGCCCAGCTCAGACACAGGCAGGGCCCCGTTTTGCTGTCAGATATGACTGATGCCTCTATCTGAGAGACCCAGCTTTTGATTCCCTCCTGTCATCCTAGACATCAAAAGGCTGCTGTGCCTCAGATCTGACCTGGGGCGGCCAATTTTTCATCTTCCTTTCAGTAACTGGCCTTTCAAATGGCGGGGAAAATCCATTCCTCTTCAAAGGGGTGCGGGTGCCATTTGCTGATGAAAGATGGATGTGGGAGAAACAGAGAGGTCTCGGTCACCGTGTGCACGCCTGCAGGTGTGTGGGCAGGCAGATCCTCCCCTGGCCTCTTCTCAGAGGAGCCATGAAAAGGGCCTAGGCGGAGAAGAAAGCCCCGTTATCTCTGGCTGGCAGCTTCTGAGCCCACCTTGGTTTCTCCTGGTGGGCCTGCGGCACACGTCACCAGCTAATCACCATCACTCTATTCACTCCCTGCCCCACGCCGGCTTCAGTGCCCAGGGTACAACGTACATCAGCCCCTGACACACACAGGGGAGGAAGCAGCCTCCTGTCTGGGCCGCGAGTCTGAGTGCTTCACAGACACTCAGATGGGCACCCAGAGCAGGGAGGGTCCCTGGAGGAGTCCTAGCCATGGTGGCCTTGCTAAAGGTCCTTCAGGTGCTGCAGGGGGGAAGCTTGCCAGGTGGAAGGAAGAGGGAAGACCTGCAGATCCTGGTCATAGCGTCTGGAGGCTGGTGGAGCTGGACAGAGGTGGGATGGTGGAAGATGAGCAGCTGAGCAGCAGGCCGGTGACTGGCTGCATCCCAGTCCCGGCGCTGGTGCAGTGGGTGAGTCGCAGAAGTGTGGCCCAGGCCCTGGCTCCCAGAGCCTCTAGCTGGGCCAGTGCGCATGTGTGGAGGCAAGGAGCGGTGACATTAGATATGAAAGTTAAAGTCCTGCTGACGGATTCGGGCAGGGAGAGTCCTGTGGACTCTGTGGAGGCTCTGGGGCTGCGTGATCGCCAAAGCAGACGCTGATGTGGGCTGAGCATGCTGAGAGGTTGAGTGGGAAGGGACCCGGTGACCAGAAAGAGCTCCCTGCCGGAGGAGAGGTTCATGGAAGAAGAGCAAAGTCCCTGAGGGTAAAGGAACCTGAAGATCCACTAAGGAAACCTGTACCCAACCGACTTTGGAGACTTTTTTTTTTTTTTGGACACATTTTTTTGTGATGCTGTAGATTGAACCCAGGCAGGGTCTTGTGACTTTGGAGATTCTTAACTAGAGAGGCGGACAACGCTGAGGACGGCACAGTGCCGTGGCTGGGGCCCTGGGGGTGCTCCCTGCACTCCCAGCCTCTGGGCTAGAGCCTTTGTCAAGTGTCCCCTGCCACATACTGGTCTGGGCACCAGGCAGGCAGCATTCCAATGTTATGTGATTCCTTTCCGTTCACACCCTCCAAGGAACACGGGGTGCCGGAAGCTTGGAGCTTTCTCTAGGAGCAGCGCCGCACCCCCAGAACCGAGGGGTCTGGTTCATTTCATTGCATAGGCGGGGCCCACCCTCCAGCCTCCCCGGTTCCCTGCCCACGTGCACAATCCCGTAGTCACGCATTTTAGATCACAGTGTCCCTGTGCGTGGGATACAAAGATGCCTCCTCGGGGAGGGACCTCAGCTTTGTGGAGTGCCATCCTGACCTGCCCTTGACCCTGCTCCTGACAGCCTGTGTCCTGAGGGCTTACTGCGGCACCGAGCCACCGTCCCCCACATACTCCTCACAACGGGTGGGAGCCGTGACCCCCTTTTACAGATGAGGAAACGGCCTCAAGGGGGAGAGGTGGCTTGCGCAGGGTCACAGAGCTCAGGGCCTGGCTCTGGCACAGCGCCACCTCCACCCCTGTCTGCCTGTCCCCAGCACACATGTCTCGTTGCCATGGAGATGCTGACTTAGAGTTCTTGTGTTGAACTGTGGCTTCTGGCCCTTCCGTCCTGGTTCTCGGGGTTCCGGCACCCCAGAGGCTCCCCGCACGCTGTCTTCATGATCACACCCTGTTCCTTGCTGGGTTGGGTGGCAGGGAACACTGCTGCGTCCACACCCGGTGGTCTCATTCCACTCTTTCCTCCCCCCGCCCCCTCCCCCCTCATTTCCCTCTACACAATCCAAAGTTCCTCCATTCTTCTTTTATCACCCCCACCCCCATTATGTATCAGAGAAAACATTCTACCTTTGTTTTTTTGGGGATTGACTTATTTCACTTAGCATGATATTCTCCAGTTCCATCCATTTACCTGCAAATGCCATAATTTTATTCTTATGGCTGAGTAATATTCCATTGTGTATATATACCACAGTTTATTTATCCATTCATCTATTGAAGGGCATCTAGGTTGGTCTACAATCTAGCTATTGTGAATTGAGCTGCTATAAACATTGATGTGGCTGCATCACTGTAGTAGGTTGATTTTAAGTCCTTTGGGTATAGGCCAAGGAGTGGGATAGTGGGTTGAATGGTGGTTCCATTCCAAGTTTTCTGAGGAATCTCCATACTGCTTTCCAGAGTGGCTGCACCAATTTGCAACCCTACCAGCAATGTATGAGTGTGCCTTTTCCCCACATCCTCGCCAACACTTGTTATTGCTTGTATTCCTGATAATAGCCATTCTGATTGGAGTGAGATGAAATCTTAGGGTCATTTTAATTTGCATTTCTCTCATTACTAGAGATGTTGAACACTTTTTCATATATTTGTTGATCACCTGTACATCTTCTGTGAAGTGTCTGCCTAGTTCCTTAGCCCATTTATTGGTTGGGTTCTTTGTATGTTTGGTGTAAGTTCATCTGGAAGAATAAGAGTCTCAGAATAGGGGCTGGGGAGGTAGCTCAGTTGGTAGAGTGCTTGCCTCACAAGCACAAGGCCATGGGTTCAATCCCCAGCACAAAGAGTCTCAGAATAGCCAAAGCAATTACGAACCTTTTCTGTGACAGCAGAGACACATTTGAGTATTTAAGGCAGCTTTGCAGATAGCTTCCAGAAAGAAAAAGAAAAAGAACAATTAAAGAAACAGAAGAACCCATTGACTTGAAAAAATGTTTACTAATCTGCAAAACTTTGAGTGTTCTTTCCTGGCTTGAGAGAGTTGGGTATCCTGTGGGGAAGAGCAGGCAGCTGAAATCTGGGTTCCAAGAAAGAAAGAATAAATGTCCAAGGTGATAGATGTGCCAGTTAGCTCTATCCGGTCATTACATGTGTTGTAATGTCACATTGTACCCCATAAATATTTGTCAAATAAAACAGAGAGGGAGAATGGGAGAAGGGAGGGAGGGAGGGAGGCAGTCTACAGAATTGGAAAAAGCACCTGGTCTTAAAGCTTCCAGCAAAGAGAGGGAGGCCCAGGCCTGACCTTCATCGCAGTCTCAGTCTCCTCATCTGTCCAAGGGGAGTGTGGCTTTGTCCTCTCGAGTAGGCTTTTTGGTCAGGGTAAGAGGGCAGGTGTGGCGGGAGCTCTGTGAACTAGGTGAGGTGCACGTGGGGACCCCAGCCACATCCTCATCTGCTGGAGTTCCTGGAGGTAGATGGGAAGTCCACCCAAGGGGGATGCGCCAGCGTCTCCACGCGTGGAGGGCCAGCCCGGCAGCATGTGGAGCAGGACGGAGTTCACATTCAAGGAGAGGCTTCCTTTAGAAGGGAGGCCATGAAAATAGGTGATTAAAATACTCTAAGGCAGTTATCGTCGATGATGGGAAAAGATTTGATTAGGCCATTGTTTTGATAAATAAAACTAAAATATATGACAAAATATGTATTTTGTGTCATATATCTATGTGTCATTTAGCCAAGGGGGCACTTTATGGAAAACACATTCTTAGTTGATTCCTTTTCTTTTGTTTTATGCAATCCTGGGGATTGAACGCAGGGGGTCTCTACCACTGAGCTATACCCGCAGCCCTTTTTATTTATTTATTTATTTTTTATTTTATTTTATTTTATTTTTGGAACCGGGGATTGAACTTAGGGACACTCGGCCACTGAGCCACATCCCCAGCCCTATTTTGTATTTTATTTAGAGACAGGGTCTCACTGAGTTGCTTAGGGCCTCGCTAAATTGCTGAGGCTGGCTTTGAACTCGAGATCCTCCTGTCTCAGCCTCCCAAGTGCTGGGATTACAGGCGTGTTTATTTTTTATGATAAGTCAAGGCCTTACAAAGCTGCTGAGGCTGGCCTTGAAGTCAATGATTCTTCTGCCTCAGCTCTTCAGTGGCTGGGATTACAGGCCTACACAAGCCACGCCCTGCTGATTTCGTCTTCCCGGGAACATCCCAGCGTGCATTTCCACTAACCTAGACACAGTCCAGGTCAGTCACGCCACGTGGCTCTTAATGAAATCAAGAGACACTGTAAACCAGATGTAGGAGACCACTGCCAGAGTGACCAGGCGGTCTATATTAAAGATTTTTTTGTTGTTTAATAATAGTAAGAGTTCACTCTAAAGTAACAATAAAAATGTAATATATTCAGGTGCACATGCCTGTTAGCCCAGCGGCTTAGGAAAATTGAGAGAGGAGAGTCACAAGTTTGAGGCCAGCCTTAGGAACTTAGTGAGACCCCGTCTCAGAATGAAAAAACTAAAAAGGACTGGGGATGTAATTCAGTAGTAAAGGGCCCCCCGGGTTCAATTCCAGTTCCAAAATGAAAGAAAAGTAGGACACATGCAATTATGTACAACACTAAGTCATTGAGACTGGCCTCCAACTTGTGATCCTCCTGCCTTGGCCTCCTGAGCAGCTGGAATTACAGTCAGGTACCACCATGATCCATGTTCTCTACTTGTATACAGCTGGCAGTGTAGTAGGTTTGTTTGCGTGAACATCATGACAGACACAGAGGAATGAATTATGCCATGGGGTCATGGTGGCTGCAGGGTCACTAAGCAACAGGAATCTTCAGCTCTGTTATGATCTCCTGGGGCTTCCTCTGTGCCTGTGATCCTTCATTGACTGAAATGCCCGTGACTGCATTAACGAAATGTAAGTGGAAGTCGCCACTAACACTGCCACCCTCAGTATGAATAAAATGTACATTTATGTATTGCACAATTATTTTGACACAAGAGCCAAAAGGGACAGCTTTCTCTTCTCATTTGACTTTTCTAGCCAACTCATCAGGAAGCTTATTATTTCAAATTATTAGGGAGGATTTATCAGGTTTCCTAATGGCCTCTTCTAGTCCCTGTTATTGAAATTGTTGACATCCCCCCCGCCGCCACCACCACCACCACCGGTCGTCTCTTCTTCACCTGGTGGATGTTCTGATACTCAGTTGTTAACTGAGTACTTCGACCATTCCTTGGGTGTGATTCAAGTAGGTCACTCATGAACTCATGGAATTCTGCCCCTTTAGATGTTAGCTGTTTCCCTTCAGTCGGTGGACAGGGTACTTGCATGGCGTTGTCCGATGCCAAGATGTCCAGCCGACCCCTGAGGCTGTTGGCTGGAGATGTCAGTGGCTGGCTGGTCTCATTAAACAGGCAGTGATGTGTGTGCGGACATTGGTTCCATATTGCTCCGTCCACGGGTCGGATTTTCATATTTTGATGACTTGCTTCGCTAACCGATCTTGGGAGTATGAGGGTCACAGTGCTCAGTATCCAGTTACTGAGCTTCCCACAATTAAGAGCCTCCTTTTGAATCTGAGCTTCTATTTACATAATCCATGTGACCCTTGCTATGAGAGTTCAATCACTGATGTCTCAATTTTCCCCACTTATTTTAAGGTGATGATCTATTCGTTAACCCCCGGAGTTTTCATGGGAGGTGAAGAACTGAGTTTCGTACCTTAGCAAATGCTAATTATTATTACCAAATATTGTTCATGATTTTCACCAGAATTATTATTATTATTATTATTATTATTATTTTTTGACTCATCTGTGGTCTGGTTTTTCTGTGGCGCTGCAATTCATAACTTCAGTGATGCTGAACATCCAAATCCAAGGTCTGCAGCAGGAACTAGAGAGATGAGTGTTGCCGACACCCCAGGGCTTTGTGGTGGGAGGGAGGAATGACTGGCCCCACCCCATCAGAGAACCCCCTGCCCTGGAGGCACCCACCAGGGTGCTTGGGACGTCACAGCCCACTCTCCTGCCCCCCGGAGCCTGCTGCTGCTGGGGTAAATTAGGTGCCTCGTGTCTGATGTGAAAGGAAGGAAGAGAAGGACCTGGGCTGGGCAGGGCAGGTGCTTAGAGACCCCATTAGCAGGTCTGGGGTTAAGCTAGGAATCTCTCTTTTGCAGGTACAAAGACATAATGAGACACCTTGCACTTAGTAGGCCTCCCTGCTGTGCCTGTTCAGAGATGAACGGAGCAGGGCATTTGCTCTGTCTGAATAGCTCCTCTTTGGCAGTGAGCAGAGGAATTCCAGTAAGCCATTGTTGAGAAACCTGTGCGACTAGTTAGCATTAGTTAAAGAGTAAAAAGCTGGAGGCCTCCCTGGGCCTGCATTTGGTATGCTCTTTGGGTGAGATTGTTCTGTAAACCCGCGGCTGGTTAGTAACGACCATCAGCCAGGCCTGATTTTCTCATGTGACCATGTGTGTTCGGTTCCGTGTAAAACACTTCGGCTGGTGCTGGGCACCGCGTCTCCCTCAGCCTCCCCTCCATCCCTCCTGGATGCTGGGACACTGGGCAGAGATTCTGAGGATCTCCTGGGAATCTCGGGGCACCAGGCAGGGCCTAAAGAGCTGAGCAGAGTAGAAGATGAACCTGCAGCCCCCCGACTCTGGCAGCTGTTGTTCCTCTTGTCAGAAGAAAATCAGAGTGACTGTGGACTTGTGTGGGATCTGGGCTCCTTCTGTTCCTGATGGGGTCCTCAGAAACCACACCCAGGCGTTGGCAGTGCCCCCCACCCGCTGCGGGCTGAGCTCTCCAAGTAGCTGGTTCGTAACTGGGGTGCTGCTGATTGAGCCCATCATGCTGGGAGGGGATCCCGGACTCCCATTCCCCTCCCCTAGTGTCCAGCCAGCCCCCCTGGGCAGGGGGTGTGGAGTCCTGTGCCACAGGCCGCAGTGCTGCTCCCACATCCCCCGGCAGGCCCGCAGCCCTCCACCTGTCCGCAAGAAGCTGGTGTTGCACAAAGTCCTTGCTCACTCGGTTAGGACCTGTGGCGGGGGTGGGGGTGTCACCCATGCAAGAAGAACCAAAACCCTGTTTCTGCCACTCTGCCAGCTCATAGCACCCCGCTGCTACCCCCTCCACCCTCAGTGTCGGGGTGGGCCCTGAGCCAGGTGAGGAGGAGTCTGTGTCAGGATCTGTTTCATTGACCAGCCTGGGTGACATCTGGTGACTTTATTTTTATGGTATCATCATCGAGTAAAGTAATTCCCTTTCAAAAAAATAAAATCCCTTTGTATTCCTGGTCTTCACTATGTGCCACCGTCCAGTAGGGGCAATTCAGTGACCCCAAAAGTCCTGACCCTGCCCTTGTGGAGGCCACTGTCTCCAGGACAGATTGTGTGTTGGGAAGAAGAGGCAGAGGGGCGGAGGGCTTCTTCAGCTGGGACATAACCTGGTCTGGAAGGTGAGAGACGTTATGCCAGGTAAGATGACAGAGCACGGAGCACCATCGGATAGTCGGGGGAATGTGGCACTGCGGTACAGTGAGGTGCTCAGGGACATAGCTGGGAAGTGGCAGAGCGAGTACCTGCTCGCTCAGGGGATGTGATTGCCATGCCCTGGCGCATGAGCTCAGGTAGGGAGAAGCTCAGGGAAACCCAGGCCAGCAGCCTCACCCTCCCTGTCCTCCTGCCAACAAGGGGCACATCCCCAGGATGTTTGCAGGCCGATTCCGCCTGGGCGATTACCCAGCCTCCTCTAATCCACAGCCGGATGGGAAGAGCTGCTGGCAGAGGGAGGGCCACACACCATTGTCCCTTTCACTGAAGCACACCTCTCAAGAAGTTCCGGGGTGGGGCGGGAGCTTGGCTGTGAGCACAGGCCTGCCTTTATCCCACTTCAACCGGCCAGAGGAGAGCCACACATCTTGCCAGCTGGGGGTGAGGGCCATCACAAACAAGGGCTTCTCCAAGGAGGAAGCACAAAGGCTCCATCCGGAGAGCTGGGGATGGGCGGACCCGAGCATGGTTGTCTGGTCAGGGTCCGCTGGAGAAACACAAAGAGAGAAACACCAACCTAGGGAAGCCCTTCCTGCATGTGGCCCCGAAGGAATCTGGGATGGGGCTAGGAGTGCCCAGCCTCCAAACTGCAAACCCGTTCCTTGCTCCAGGGTTATGGGAGGAGAGGGGTTCCTCTCCCAGTGGTGAGAACACTGGGGAGCGAGCTGCAGGTTCCTGGCCCTGGACAGCTCTCTGTCTTCAAGATTCAAGGCCTGCTATTGCCCTGTAACATGCACACCTGGCCTGGTAAACCCTCCACAGCCCCGTGAGGTGGGCGCTGTCACTATCCCCGCTTAGGAAAGGAAGATCTGACATAGCAAGATGGACTGACAGGCCCCAGACCCTCGCACTGGTGCCGGGCAGGTGAATTGGCCCTCGGTCATTGTGTCCCAGCTCCTTCCTTTCTCTGGGCCTCAGTTCCCCATCTCCACGTTGAGATGACTAGAGAATATTCTCCAAAAGCCCTTTTAGTACTGAGTTCCCAGGATGCAGTCCGAGGGACTTACAGAGTCATTCAGCTCCAGAGGGGTGGGTCCCCTTGGGCACTTGGGTTTCTGACACCCCTTCCCAGTGTCCCCTTCCTGCCACGTACCTGTTCCTGTCAGTCCTGCTGAAATTGCCTTCTGCATCATCCTGTCCCTTAGAGCTGGAGGGAGGTTTTTTTCAGTTTTTTGTTGTTGTTATTTTGTTTTTTTGGCACTGGGGATTGAACCCAGGGATGCTTAACCACTCAGCCACATCCCCAGCCCTTTTTCTAATTTTTATTTTGAGACAGAGTCTCACTAAGTTGTTTGGAGTCTCACTAAGTTGCTGAGGCTGGCTTTAAACTTGTGATCTGCCTCAGCCTCCTGAGCCGCTGAGATTACTGATGTGCGCCACCACATCCAGCAGTTTTTTTCATTTGTTTTTGATGTTCTAAACATTGAAAGAAAATTCCTTTTTCTTCCCCATAGGAGCTTTCTGCCTTTCATTCCCCCCACAGGGCCTAGCTCTGGCCAAGCAACCTCACCCTCATCCTCAGCTCAGCCCTGCGGGCAGGCTTTATCAGGCTTCTAGTACTTACTGATCACCTGTCACAAGACTTGCCCAAGGTCACACAGCTGGGACTTCATCCACATCTACCATTCAGCACGTAGTAGGTCCTCAAGAGTGCTGTTTTCTTTTCTTTTTTTTTTTTTTTGGTGCTGGGGATTGAACTCAGGGGCACTTGGCCACTGAGCCACATCCCCAGCCCTATTTTGTATTTTATTTAGAGACAGGGTCTCACTGAGTTGCTTAGGGCCTTGCCTTTGCTGAGGTTGGCTTTGAACTCGCAATCCTCCTGCCTCAGCCTCCTGAGCTGCTGGGATTACAGGCCCCCCAAGAGTGCTGTCTTCTTTCTGCTGCATTAGACTGGCTCATCTCCTTTTTGTTTCTGCTTGCAGACAGCCGGTGGAGAGGGGCTGCTTCTGGCCCTGTGGGGGGAATGAAAGGGAGAAAGTTTCTATGTGGAAGAAAAAAGAATTTTTTTTTCAATGTTTAGAACATCAAAGGGCTGGGGTCTCCTCCGCTTCCTGTTTTGGAAGCTTGGTCTGGCCCAGCACATCCTCTAGCCCCCTCTGTGCCCGACAGCATCTCCCTATGTTTCCTCCAGGTAGTGGGCAACATTTCGTCCAGTACGAAGGGTGGTGGGCCGCCTCCTGGGCCACCAATCCAGAGCTCCCTCCACCTTGGTGCCTGAGCACTTGCTGCCCCTCCCAGCCCCAGGCCAGTCCTCCTGGATCCAGGGGAAAGCCCTGGGCCCAGTGAGACATGAGTGCTGGAGGGATATATTGGTTCACACACTGGGGAAGCCTAGAAGTCGCTGTGGGTCCAGGGCTCTGAGGTTTCATCAGGACTTAGTTTTTCTCCGTCTCCAGACTCTACCTGCTGCTGTTTGGGCTCAGTTTGCACTTGGCAGTCTCCTAGGACTGAGGAGAAATGCAGACAGAGGTTCTTGCGTCCCAGGCAGAGGGGAAACCCATGACTCAGCGGCCGTCCGGAGGTCAACTCTCAGCAGCCCATAAGGAGTCAGTTGCCTACCCTGCTGGTCAGGGGCACAGTGTGGGATTTATCAGGCTAATCTCACGTGCCCATCCCGAGAGCTGGTGTGAAATCACTCCCCGTCCAAGCACGTGGACAGAGAATCCTGAGGAGTCCTTTCCCTGGAATTGTGCAGAAACTGTGCTTGGTGGTAAGAACCAAGTGTCGTCCATCCACCCATTCTCCTGCCATCCCCAGCTCCCAGCCCACTGTGAGCTGCCCCCTAAGTCATCCTGCATGCCACCCAAGGATGCCGTGTCCACATGTAAAATGTGGGACACCAGCGGGATTCCCAGTGGCTCTGGGGTAGCCTTGCCCGGAGTGCCTCCCCGCCAGGAGGAGAGCTCAGAGCAGGACCCAGAGGGGCAGTACCGCAGGATGGTGGAAGGCAGAGGCAGCAGGGGTCTCCTGGGGCCTGCTGAGGGCTCCAGGGAGGAGATATGACAGCTGGGAGGATTTTGAGCCCTGAGGGTTTGGGTGTCCCAGGGGAAATGGGAAAGGCAGGCAGGTGGCAGGGACCTGGGGACAGGTAAACACTTTCTGGGACAAGTGCCACTGACTCAATGGGGTGTCCTGTGTGTGCTCAGGTCTGGCCATGGTGCCACCCATGTGTCTGCTGGGTGACTTGCCACTTCTCTTTGCATCCCCCAACCCTGGGACAGCCTGGGGTGCTCCAGGATGGCTGTGCAGTGACACCGCTGTGGCAGAAGGTGCAGAAGGAGCCAGGCTCTGGGGTCCTGCCAATCCGGGTTCAGGTCTGAGAGCTGCTCTTGTCCAGCAGTCGGACCCTAGTTCCTGTCTGTGGGAGCTAATCCAAGTCCCTCTCTCAGAGGGTGGCTGGAAGACGGGAAGAGCTCAACAGACAAGAACAGGCATGATTTTTTAAATATTGCTCTGCACGCACTCACCGAGGCCACTCATCTTCCCAATCATGTGACTTGAAGCTTTAGTTTCATCATCTGAGTAATGGGACACCCACTTCAGGTGGTCAAGTCACCTTTACAAGGCAGGCACCACGTGGTAAGTCCTCGGGGGATGTGTCCTTTGCCGGTGGCTTCAGCTGTGCTTGGGATTATTGAAATACCATTCCCTGAGCTCCAGCTCAGTACTGGAACCTTCTATACCCCGCCTCTCTGATGGTCCAGTTACAGCAGGTCCCTCTTGTCCACGGTTTCAGTAACTGAGGTCCATCTGGTTCAAAATATTAGTATTTGTCTTGATTCTTGATTCTTTAGAGAGAGTGAGTGAGCACATTCACATAACTTTGATCGCAGTATATTGTTTTAATCATTCTATTTTGTTATCAATTAGGATTGTTAATCTTACGGGGCCTAATTTATACAACAAGCTTTATCACAGGTGTGTACGTATTGGAAGACACGTGTCTTTACAGAATTCAGTACTGTTGGGAGTTTGGGGCACCCCCTGTGTTCCCCACAGATAAGGGGGCACCACTGTAACTACAGGTGCTGATATTGTTGTTCCTTGCCTTACGAACTGCATGGTGCATGGGGCTCAGAGCCCAGGACCCAGGCTGATCTGCCTGGATTGGCCCAGCTGCCCACGTTGCAGCTGGGGGCCCAACAGCATCTCTCCATGCCTCAGTGTCCATCTCCAAGGCAGAGAATAATCAGTTATACAAAACAGTCTCTGTGACAGGGTGGCTTTGAGGATTAACTGGGTAATGGTGTAACCTGGTTTGGGCCTGGCATGTCGTGATGCTCTGTGAACGAGAACTTTTATTGTCACTGTCATTATTTAGATGAAGTTACTTCCTCGCTGGTCATTGAGCTCGGATTTGAACCCAGACCTTTGTGTTCAGAAGCCCATCTTCTTTCCTCTGCACGGCGGCCTCCCTCGGGCTCTGAAACCCGTCCAGGGACCTGGGGCACCTGGGCTCATTGCTTCTCACCCTAGGCCCTCCCAGACTCACCTGCCCAGGTTTGCTCACCTCTGTGTTCTGCATTCCCTGAGAAGAGACCTGACTGACCTTCCCCCTCCTCCTATGACCAGCCTGGCTCTTCTTTCTGGACTTCCAGCCTCTTGCTGTCCTTCCAGACCCCGAGGCAGTTCTTGCCCTTTGCCTTGAAGTCCTTAAGTAAAGAGACAAAATGCTACAAATGTGCAAACATGCCGCAGCCCTGCTCCTGGCAGCCTGCTGTGGCCTTGCTGAGCCTGGCAGGGCCTCCTACTACAGAGCAACCCCGCCCCCAGGGCCCCAGCCCCCAAAGTCAGTGTTGCGGCCTTTCCACCGCTAAAGCCAGAAAACCTGCTGTCCTGTCCATGCACTTGGACCTGGGGCCCCAGGGCTGTTCGTCCATAGCTGTGCGTCAGCAGGCCCATCTCGATAGCCGTGGAAGTCTCGGTTCCCTCCGCCACGTTGCCCATGGCCGCAAAGGTGGAAGACGTGTGGGGTTGTTGACTTGGTTGAACAATCACTGCCCTTCAGGACCCAGGCTGCTTCTCTGCCTGTTTTAGGAGCCTGTGGGCCAGCCCAACATGGGCGGATCTTGTCTTTCTCGGACTCCTGCAGCATCTTTACTGAAGGTTTCATTTAGAACGACATCTTCATTGTTTTTTCCCCTCCATGTGTCTGACCATGAACGAGGAAATATGCTCGTGTATGTATTTCCTGCTGATTTGGAGCTCACGTGCCGTGCTTGGTGCGGATCAGAGACCAGCCCTGCCGAAGAGGCTGGCTGGGTGGTTGGCTTCCGCTCTTGCACATAGCCATGCCTTTTCATTGGTCGTTAGTCCATAGCGATGCACTAGAGCAAACGTAAGTTGCCTTCACTGTTGAATCCGTTCTCATTGGCTTTCGATTTCTCTAAGAAAAAGCAGCATCTAAACTGTTGGTAAATTTCTCAAATATGTTTTCGCTTACTTTAAAAAAGAAAAACTCACTCTTTAGTTCCTGCATTCTGCATTTTCTGGGAACCTGTGATGTGTCTGTCCCTACGCTGTCCTAGTGCAAAAATAAATAATTATTCCTGAAGTTGACAAGACCCACGTACTCAGGTCTAGGGTTCTGACTCTTAACAGTCTGCAGAAAAAGACCGCTGCCCACATTCTGCTCCCTCGGCGCTTCTGCTCTGTGGACCCCTTGACCTGCCATTGCGGTCTTCCGTGGAAGGTTCTCAGGCTCGTTCTTTGGTGATTTCTGGTTTGCTGTGGGCAGTGGAGAGACTGAGCTTTCAGGGTGAACAGTCCTGTAGCCTGTAGCAGGCCCTGGAGTGGAGCTGTGTGCCTTGTGTCCCTGAAAGTCTTTGTGGGAGTCTGTCAATGGCTCAGTGCTGGGCTCAGGAACTGGACTTCAGGAAGGAAAAGGAAAAAAGACCCAAAAGCTCTCTAAGACTTTTCCCCTTGCAGAGGAAGGGATGGCCCCCATCCTCTGTTTTTTCTTTCATTCAGCAGATACTGGGGAGCATCAGCTCCATGCCAGGCCTTGCACTGGATGATAGTGAGATAGGGTCAAATGTGTCAGCATGGCTCTATTTGAGTGGGACACTCAGTCAACATGTCACCAAGCAAGACAGACAGACATCAGAGGCAGCAGGAGGGTGGCCCACTCAGGTAGGGCTGCCCAGGAAGGCCTCTTAAAAATGGCATGTTGGGTCTGTGCTGAAGGACGTGAGCCGGCCCGGCAGAAAGTAGATGGATGTGTGGACAGGGACGGTAACAGCATCCAGGACAGGGGACCCACATGAGCGAAGGCCGTGGGTGGGAATGAGGTGGCTGCACCTCTGAGATCTGAGGGAAATGAGGCTGAAGACAGGTGAGGCTCAGGCAGGAAGGCCCTGCGCAGGCCCCTGCGGGAGCCTGGGCTTCACCTAGGTTTGGTGGGAAGATTCTGAAGGGGCTGAACAAGATGGAGTTTACACAGTGTTCTTTCTTTACTATGGGGGAGGGAAGGAGAGTGAACAGGAAGAGGGGGCTCTTCCAGGACCAGGAAGTCAATGGCCAGAGATGGGAAGAGCAGGTGCTTCAAGTTAGGGGAGAGGGAGACGAAGGGGGAAGAGTAAAAGAGCTGGGGAGAGAGAAGTGTCACAGTGCCTTGGGGACTGTGATGAGAACAGTGGGGCCAGCAGGGGGCACTGGGAAACCCACCAGGTGAAGGTCAAGCCCACAGCCTGGGAAAGCTCAAAGCAGGGGGGTGGCTACCCATCCGTGTTGTCATGGACGGTGGGCAGCAGGAGAAGGGCCTCCATTCCTGCCCGGTGCTGGGCCCAGGTGCATGCTTCCCCCTGAGTGTCACCATGCACTTCTGCTGCTTAGACCTGTGGGCGTTTGCTGGAGTCCCCAGCCCACACCCTGCTCTGTGGGGAGGGTTGTAAGTCAGCCTCGGCTCCTTCATAATTGAAGCCTGGAGAGTCACAGGGATCCTCCCTTCCCTACTCCCCAGGACTTCCATGGGAGCTCTCCAAAGGCTGCAGAATGCACGTGCCAGGAAGAGTCTGTCTGCACGGTGATGCTTACACTAGTGAAACTGGAACAGGAGTGGAGACCGAGCCTCTGCCAGCTCCCCAGTGGGCGCTCCTCCCAGGGGAGGGACTTGGCTGTCACTGCCTCTCCAGTTACAGCGGGGAAGAAGCAGGAGACCCACCTAGACAGTTCACGAGGGAGGGGACTGACTGAGCAGGGGCCAGCTCAGGTGGGACTCATGTCCATTCCTGGCACACGCCAGGAGGCCAGTCACTTAGGAAGGTCCCTGAGTGCCGGCGTGGTCACTGTCAAATGGAGAAATCATAGTGGTGGTATGCTGTGCTGGCCGTTAAATAAGGCTGAGGAGGCACAAGCCTTATTTTTTCTTATTTCTGGTTATAAAAGCAGTAAAACCAAAACCAAACCTCAAACCTTTTCCCATCATTAACAGGCAGACAATCGATATTTTGGCCTTTATTCTTATAGGCATTTCCCCTTTTCCTCGTAGGCAGGTTTGATGATGCTGCATGCACAATTTTGCTTCCTGCTTTTGTATTTCTTTCTAAATTCTGTGACATAAGCATCTCCGCTGTCATTCAGAATGCTTCCTTCCACACGGTTGCATCAGGTGGTTGTAACCATGGTTTACCTACCACACATTCCCTGCAGATGTGGAAGCAAGCTGTGTGCACTCTTCCTTCCTCTAATAAATAGCGCTGCATTGAACATCTGTGTGTGAGTCTCCCACCTGGGCAGGTGGAGCACAGTAGCAGTTCACTGATGTGTTGTCTTCAAGACAAGTGGGTGAAGTTCTGGAGGACCCTCTCCTTTCAGGAACTGGATGATGCTTCTCTGACGTGGATTGGGCTGTTTATTTAATTCTTTTTTACTGTATCTGTCTTCTGGTTTTTTGTTCATCTGCAGTGCTGGGGATGGAACTCAGGGTCTCCAGCATGCAGGGCTTGTTGAGCCACCACTGAGCTATGCCCCCTGCCATTGTTCTGTTGATTCTGGGCAGTGACTTCTCCTCTAGGTTTGGGCCCCAAGGATGAGCCCCTTCTTCAGTTTGTCTACTACGTGATTCTTTTGCTTCCGTCTTCCACCGCCAGACGCCTCCTCAGCCTCAGTATTCCTTATAAACATTCCTGGTAACCAGTTTATAGCCAGGGGCAAAATAGCTGCTGTGTTCCTTGGTGGGCAGTTTGAAGTTCCATGGGGTTCTATAGGTTCCCGCTTCTCAGTCACTCAGGTAGCTCTGCAGGGACAGCTGTCGCCATGCAGGGTCTGAGGGGTTGTTAAGAGCTAATTGAAGCCCACAGCCCACCTCTTAGCAGCCAGGTGACCTTGAGTAACTTAATACCACTTCTGCAAGGCTCTACTGATCCATCTGTACCGTGGGATAGTAGTAGGGACCCCTAAGAACTCAGTGGAACAATGCATGTAAGCCCTGAGCAACACCTGCGTTGGTCTCTAAAGGTGTCTGACCCACAGCCTTATAGAAAAGCAGGTCAGTCACCTCTCAAATGCCACACTGTTAGGGCAAAATGGCACCGTGGATGCCAGACCTGGAAGGGTTGGCCGAGATGCATCCCAGCCCGGTTTCACTCATGGGGAAACCAAGGTCCACAGAAGGAAAGGACTTGACCAAGGCCACCGGGAGGATGTGAGATGTGCTGTCACAGAGGCGCTCCTTCCTCAGGCAGTGAGGAGGGCTGATGGCTTTGGAGCCCGGGTGACATACTTCCACCAAGCCTGCTGGGCACACCCTTCAACGCCCAGACAGTAGGTGGGCTCTTGTGGAGCTCTGGGGGGCTTTCCTTCCTCCTCAAGGTACCCCAGGGAGTACATTGGAATCAGCTCAGGCTCCAGATCCTTCCTTCTGTCTGCCAAGCTGCCAGGCGCATGCCAGAGCAGCTCCGAAGCGCATGCCACGCATCGCGGTCCCTCGTGACCACCGGGTGTGTCTCTAGCTCTCTCACCCACTCCTCTTGGGCCAATTGGAGAGTCACACCTTCCCCTGGCACCAGAGCTGAACGCATCTGCCAACCTGTGTGTGGGTTTCCTGTCTGCGGCTCACCATCTGGAGGGACACCCTGGCTTCCTTGTGGGGGTGTGCACACACGTGTGGGCCCAGGGTATTGTGCTCCCTTTCAGTGCTTGAGCGGCTGAATGAACAAGAGAAAGAGAGCAGCAGAGAGGACAATGCCCAGAGGTCCCCTTGCAGTATGAATGAATAATTCATACCGCATCTGCCTCTTTCCAGGGCTTCCCAAAATAGCCATTTTAATCGCTTGTGCCGTGTACCAGGTTGAACACAGCCAGCTTCGGCTCAGAATGCTTGGGCGTCTGCTGCTGACTTGCAGGTGGGGCTTCCCTTCAGGGACAGCCTTCTGTTCATCTCCTTCTTTCAAAAAATGATGGGAGGAAGACCCTTGAAGCCATGCTTATCAGAAGTGAGAACCGTTGTCTTTTTTTTTTTTTTTTTTTTTTTTTTACCAGGGATTGAACTCGGGGACATTCGGCCACTGAGCCACATCCCCAGCCCTATTTTGTATTTTTTTTTTAGAGACAGGGTCTCACTGAGTTGCTAAGGGCCTCGCTAAGTTGCTGAGGCTGGCTTTGAACTCGCGATCCTCCTGACTCAGCCTCCCAAGTCGCTTGGATTACAGGCGTGCGCCACCACGCCCAGCAAGAACCGTTGTCTTTTGAACTCTTGTTGGAGCTCTTTTGTAATCAGTTACAAAGGTGGGCTCAGGAAAAAGCAGTCAGGGGCTGGGGTTGTGGCTCTGCGTCGCCTAGCATGCGTGAGGCCCAGGGTTCGATCCTCAGCACCACATATAAAATAAAGGTATTGAGTCCACCTACAACCAAAACACACAAACAAACAAACAAACAAACAAACAAACAAAAAGAATTGCTGAGTTATACTGTAATTCTATGTTTAAAAAAAAAAAAGAGAAAAAGCAAGCAGATGGACAGGGAAGGCCAACTTCCGGGCTAAGTCAGGGTTGGCACCAGGAGGGAGCCTGCAGTCGGCAGATCCTCACCCTGGTGGTTTGTGCTTTCCAGCTCATGTGAGCTGCAGCATCTCTGGCAGATGTCAGGAGAGCCTGTCTAACTGAGTAGGTGACCTGGAGGGACCAGTGTCACCTCTCCCCTGGACTCTGGCAGGATGCCTCTGGTGTGTAGTGCACAGCCCATTGGTCCCAGAGAAGGGAGCCACTCCATGCAATAAGGAGATGTCAGGGGGGAGGGTGTGTGCTCAGAGAGTGAAGGAGCCCAGGCCGGGGGAGCTGGGCGGAATTGCCCAGGGGGGTCCACCTCTCCGTGGCTGTGTGTCTTTGGGCAGTCTGCAGGATACAGTCGTGGAAGCTCAGTACTGAAAGGTTCCTTAGCAATCACTGTGTTGTCTACTCATGCTAGGCACAAGGCAGCCCAGGAAAGGGAGGGGACTTGGCCACAGTCACTCCATGGCAGAGATGAGAAACGAAGTCAGCCGGATTGCCTCTGGACTAGCTGTGTGGCCTTGAATGGTCAAACTATGGTCAACCTCTTTGTGCCTCAGGCTCCGCATCTGTGAAATGCAACTCATGATAGTTCTTCTAAGATTGTTTTAAATTAGCTAATATATTGCATAGAGTGTGGAGTTTTTCTTTTCTTATGATTTTATTGAGAAATTAAGGAAGGATAGTAAACCATGTGTATTTAAAGGGTGCAATTTGGTGAATTTCGCATACTGATATACATCTATCAACTCATCATCATAGTCAATACCGAAATTTTCCCATCATCCCAAACTTTGTGCTCCTTAGTAGTCCTTCTCTCCCTCTACCCCCATCCCAGGCAACCACTGTTCTATTTGCTTGCTCTTTTTTTTTTTTTTGGTACCAGGGATTGAACTCAGGGGCACTCAACCACTGAGCCACATCCCCAGCCCTATTTTGTACTTTATTCAGGGTCTCTCTGAGTTGCTTAGTGCCTCGCTTTTGCTGAGACTGGCTTTAAATTTGTGATCCTCCTGCCTCAGCCTCCCGAGCCACTGAGATTACAGGTGTGCACCATCGTGCCTGGCTCTATTGGCTTGCTTTTTAAATTTATTAACAATAGAGATTTTATTTTTCACATTTCTGGAGGTTGAGAAGCCCCAACAACGCTGTTTTCTTTTTTAAAAAAATGTTAAATTTTTGTCCACATTTTTCATTGGTGCATTGAGGTTGTATGTAATGGTGGGATTTTTTGTTATATATGCATACATGCACACAGTGTGACAATGTGATTTGGCCGATATCACTCCACAGTATCTCCCCTTTCCCTCTCCTCCTCCCTCCCCCGATGCTTTCCTCTGCTCTGCTGATATTTCCCCCCACCTTTTCCTTTTTCCTGTCTAGCTTCCACATAAGAGAGAAAAAATATAGCCCTCGACTCTCAGGGTTTGGCTTATTTCATTTAACATAACGTTCTCAGGTTTCATTCATTTTCCTGCAAATTACATAATCTCATTCTTTATGGCTGAGTGAAACACCGTTTTGTGTATGTAGCACATTTTCTTCATCCATTCATCCATCAATGGACACCCAGGCTGGTTCCATAGTTTGGTTATAAATTGTGCTGCTATTAACATGGTGTGCATGTATCACTATAACGTGCTAACTTTAATTTTTTAGGATAAATGCTGAGGAATGGTATACTGGGTCCTGTGGTGGTTCCATGCCTGGACTTTTGAGGAACCTCCATACTGTTTTCCATACTGGTTGTGCTAATTTATAATTCTACCCCACTGTTCTGTTTTTGTCCTAAGTTAGTTAGTTTACTTTTTCCAGAATTTTGTGTAAATGGAGTCAAACAGCACAGTTTCTCTTTCTCCTTGCTGCTTTTATCTGATAAAGTGTTTCTGGGGTTCTTTTGTGTCATTGCATGTGTCCGCAGGTTGTGCCTTTACAGTGTTGAGTAGTATTCCACTTTATGGCTATACTGCATGGCACTGACCATTGGTTTGTTTCCAGCTTAGAGTTGCTGATTTTAAGGTGCACCATTGTTTTATGTGTCCTAAGAAAGGGGGAAATCTGTTGTAAAAACTGTGATGTACTATTTTTTAACTGGTTAGACTATTTCATACTTGTTGAAATAAACATTTCAAACTTGTTTTTTTTTTTAAATTCACGTGTCTGTTTTATTTGTGCAGAAACACAGGAATATGTAAGCAAAATACAGCAGCCGTGTTCCTAAACCATCTTCCTGTTCAGAATCCAATGCTTTGGAATCACTTTTTAACTGAGTTATTATTAGTGTCTGTGCTTTGTGCCCTAAAGAGCGTTAGTGATGCTCCTTATTAGGAGGACTCCCAGAGGACTCGGAGCCCTGGCTGCTGGGCTGAGGCCACCAGGCCCCTGTGCAGAGCTAACCTACTTTGGACTCCTGTCTTGGGAATGCTGCTCAGCGGGTCTGCTCATTGCCTCCTCCGCCCCTTAACCAGTAACCATCTGGTTCCTAGGGATCAAAAGTGCTCCGCTCAGACCTCCAGGGTTTATCCCAAGCCGGTGACCTCCATTCCACCAGTGGCAATACTGGTGCCACATGGTCGTGGCAGCTCCCTCAGGACTGCAGCCGGGCTGTCAGCTGTGACGGGCCTCTGTCATACACAGCCCAGTTCAGACCTGCTTCCATGTGCATGTGGAAGTGGTGGCTGAGCATGTCTGGGAGCTGGGACGGTGCCTGGCAATTGGTAAATTCTCGGTGAAATTCGAATTTTATTCTTATTACTTTGTCTCTTAAGCATTGCTTTCCTGTTGGCTCAAGACAGTTGGAGGTTCGGGCCTCACAGAAGCATCGAAAAGATAAAGGAGATGATTCACTTTCTGCAGAGCGTGTGGTCCAGAGCTTCATTCTGATTGGCGTTGAGCAAAAGCGTTCTGATGATTATCATGCTGTGCTCGGCCTCATAGTGCCCTCTGCCTTGGGGATGGGCAGGCCAGTCATTAGACTTAAAAGGCCAGTGCCTGCCCAGAGGGCCTCAGAGGTGTCAGATGCCAGCTTCCTCATGCCAGAGAGGGTGGTGTCTGGCCAGAGGCAGCGTCAGGACGCATGCCCTGCTCCCCACCTGCTTCCTGTGCAGCCACGGAAGGGCCCTCAGCCGGGCAGGACCCCAGCCATGGCCCCACAGATCCATTCATTTCTAGAAGGACCAGACTCTTAAGCTACCTGGCTGTAGTGAGTGCCAGAACTCGAGGAGCAGAAGATTCTAGAATGGCCACACTTGAGGGAAGCTGAGCAGCAGCCCTGCTCTTGTTGCTGAGGAGACTCTGGGAAGCCAGTACCTGGGGACCCAGCTCATGGACCAGAAGGAATAAAGCTTCAGTTGAGTGTCCTCAGAGTCCTGGATAGAGAGGGGAAAGGATGGGGTTGTGCCAGGCTCCGGGCAGGGCATTCCCAGGTGCTGACTCACCGAGGCCCGGCAGGAACCAGGGAGGCAGGTTTTCTCAACTGCTACCTGTGGGGAAACTGAGGCTGGAGCAGGAAAGGAGTGGGCTGAGATGACACAGGAGGGTGGATCGGGCCCTTTCTTTAGGGCACAGAACTTCTGAAACCTAAAAACCAACCTGGGAATGAGAAGGAAGCTGACTGGAGCTGGGTGGGTGTACCAGGCATCCCGGGGCTCTGCTCTGCCGTGGAGTTGGGCTCTCAGGCTGCCCCACCAAAAAGCGTGGTCAAAATGAAGCGCCATCTCCCGGCCTCGTCTCTCCAGGAGTGGGAGCTTCATGGTTTCATCCTGGTTCCCACCAGGGTGACTCCCCTTCCCCAGGCAGAGGTGCAGCAGCTCTGTCCTGGAGGCTGTGCTGACACCTGTCACATTTCCCAGGGAGATGACCCCAGCGCCAGGCTGGCTTGATCTCTTGGTGGCATGAGTGTGACGCAGGCCTGGGTTTAGTCTCAGCTCTGCAGCTGGGCCCTGGGGTGGCCCTGGCCACGTCCTTTCCCTTAGTGTTCTCTTTGGTCAACAGGACGATGGTTGTCAGGTCCCCTTAGTACTGTCACTCGAGGGGCCTCACTTGACATCTGTGTAAATGGCCACTCACGGTGTACTCAAATGCTGCTTCTTGTATCACCTCCTTTAACACACAGAGAACACTAAGGGTCTGAAGGGGACCTATCTCAAGGGGTTGTTATGAAGGCAAAATGAGTAAAATCCATTGTTTAATTTCTCCCGTATTTTTTATATTGGCGCATCATGGCAGTACCTGATGGAAATGAGTAAATGTTTATTCAGCGCTTGGAACCGTTGCTGGTGCACAGTGACTATTCACTCTTGTGTTATTTTTCCTGTTTTACAAATGTGAAAAATGAACCACAGAGAGTTGAGTACCTTGCCCATGGTCACACAGCTGGAGAGCGACGGCATGTGGGTTCACACCCAGAGGGTCTGGCTCCAAGCTCTTCATGGCCACTCTGCCACCTCTTGATAAGGCAAGACGCAGGAGGGACACTGGAGAGCGCAGGGGTACTGAGTGCAATATCTGCCCCCAAAGGCATGTTGCGAATCCCTCGTTTGAAATACAGCCCTGTACAAGACCACCCGTCCTGGCTACCGGTGGAACTTGGCCTGCAGGAGTCGGATGAGCACCACGCATGCACGCTCGGATCCACAGTCTGGTGGTCAGAGCTGCGACCCTGGACTGCAGCTGGCAGCAAATCAGCAGGGACAGCAGTGCTGTTCCCACTGCTCCATGGGCTGCAGGAGATGAGGTGAGCTCAGTCCTGGAGGTAGGGAGATGGAGGCCAAGGGCGAGAGCAGGTGTGTGATCCTGGGGGGCCCTGGTGGGGGGCAGAGTGAGGACAACATCAGACACTTAGCAGAGTGGTGAGCACTGGCTTGTGGGAGTGGAGAGTGGGTGGGACAGTCTGGAATCTTCCCTCCAGCTCTGCCCCCTCCTCTTTTCCTCATAAAAGAATTCCAGAAGCGGGAGTGCCTCACCAGGAGAGCCTCTGGATGAACCAGCCCAACCAAAGTGGGGAGGCTGGGAAGTCAAAGTGGGGAAGCTGGGAATTCGGCGGGTCAAGGGTCAGAGTGTTCAGACAGGTGTCTGGAGAGAGTGGGGAGAGGGAGGCAGTGCTTTGGAGAAAGGGAACTGGGAATTCCCAGCGCAAACGCCTTCTCTTCAGGGAGCAAACACCCAGAACAAGTCCAGAACCTCTCCTAACTGGTCTGGTTTCATTTCTGAACAGAACTCTCCAGTTCTGGCACCTCCAGGAAGCAGGCCGGTGGGCACAGGGCCAGCTTGGTCGGCCACAGTGGCCTGGACAATTAACTTCCCTCAGTTTCCCCGTCATGGAAGCAGGGCGTGAACCTGACTCCCAGCCCACCTTAGCAAGGTGGTCGGTCCCTCAGGGCACCCCCACCTCGGACTCGAGGAGGCCTAGTCAGAGGTAGCTGAAGATCATTCCTAAAGGACCAGCTGGTAAAGACAGTGCCTGCACCCAGGTGGCCTCCCCAGAGCCTGGGACTTGTCACCACTGCCTTGTGTCTCTGGGGTGAGGAACGAGGCTGGTGGCGCTGACATGGTGGAGATGAAGGGCAACGTGGTTCTGGGTGTCCAGGCCTCTCTCAGCTGATCAGTTCTCAGGCCACATTCCTGAGGGCTCCTTCCAGCCAGGCCCTGGCTAAGCGCTTTAATCCCCACAACACCCTCCTGAGACTGGACTTCCCATCCATTTCACAGAGGAAACAGCCCTGAGCTTGCTCGCCTAACTCCCCTGTAGGCGGGGCCTGGCTTTCAGCCCCGCATCCCATTCCTGAGTGGGTGATGGCCACGCTGGCTGGCCCTCAGCCGTGAAGCAGACCACTGCCGCCCTCCCAACCGCACCCCCCGTTGCTGGTCTGACCCCTCTCCCACCCCTCGGCCTTTGATATCTTGGGGAGCCTCCTATTGAGAACCCCTGCCTCCTTTAATTCCCGGGGTCATAGCCTCAGGAATATCACAGCCACCTGTACTGTCACAGAAAGTCGTGGGGATTGTTCCCTGCCTGGTGGAAGTGCAAGCCTTGGCTTTCTGGCCAGACTCTCTGCTCGGAAGGGCAGAAACCAGCCTCCTGCAAGCGTCTCCTGGTACCCTGCACAGGTCTGGGCTGCCATCTCTGCTATTGGTTTCTGTTAACTGTGATGAGAGAGAAAGGAGGAGAGCAGAGGGCAGGGAGGGAGCTTCCATGGCTCAGCGAAGGGGCGACACTCAGGGATGTAAGATTTGAAGTCCTTGCAAGGGCTCCAGAGCCCCTAACCCAGGCCTTGGTACCTCCCCGTCACTCCCTGCCCCTCAGGCAACCTCACTGCAGCCACACTGGCTTTCTTTTTTTCTCCTCAAACTCACCAACATCATCCTGCCTCAGGGCCTTTGCACTCACTCTTCCTGATGCCAGTCTCTGATCTTCCCTTGACTGGCAGCTTCCCCTCCTGTGGTCTCCCTTCAAAGGCCCCCCTTCAAGAGACTTCCCTGGGCCACCTGCTCCCCTCTGCACTTGATATCCATACCCCTTCTTTCTGACCTTGTGAACTTCTGCAATGATGGTGTCAAGTTGCTCTGGTGGGGCTGTGTCTTCCCCTTAGAGCAGGAGGCAGAAGTAGTGGGATCACTGAAGCTGTTCCGTGAGAGTTGTCCTCCTCGAGCTCTGTGAGATGGTTAGTTAGATGAATGGATAAAGGTGCTGGAACCCAGGTGGGTTAAAGGAAGACAGGGACCTTCACACATGGGCAGCTGCTTCCTGCTGGCCCCGGCCTTCAGACACAGGAGGGGCAGGGTCGGCTTAGCCCTGGTGCCTGGCTGTGGCCAAAGGTGAAGGAGTGTCAGCAGGTCTTGTGAAGTTGTGGGAAACACGTGAAGCAGCCCAGGGCAGGAAGAACCAGCCTGACCACTGTGCCTGGGCTGGGAGGAGAGGTTCCGCCAGAGTCTGGCCAGTTCTTGGCTTAGATTGGGGACCAGTGTCCTGCTGGTGGCAGTAACTGGGAAGCTTGGGCTTGCTCGGGAGCAGTAGGAACATGCATGATAGGTTACCTGTCCTGAGACCCTTAGAATCACCAGCCATGACAGACTTGGCAGAAGCCTTTCCTTTCCTCCCGCTGCCTCCTGAGAAGACCACGCTCAGTGCCCACCATGGCCATGTGTCCCTGGAGTTTTGCCCCTCAACCCATTGGCAAGCAGCAACCAGCTGCCCCCAGAGGCCCCCAGCTCCTGAATTGCTTTCTGCTCTCCCACAGGTGCACCCCTCTAGCATGCACCTGCAAGACCCTCCCGGTCTCCAAGGCGACACATCCAGGCCGTATTTCTAGGAGGACCAGTTGTGAAACATTCAGGAATGTGTGTGCTCCTTCAGAGCCACGTCACCAGGAAGAGGCAGAGCCGGCTCTGCCCTGGCATCCTTCCCTCTCACCCTCCTCCTCTTACCCCTCCAGCATCTGGGTCACTTGATGTCATGATTGGGGTTGGGGGCAGCCCAAGATGTGGAGGCTGGAGGCAGGGACCAAGCAGACCCGACTGGGAGTTGCCAGCAGGCCCCCAGGTCCTGGCCACATCTTAGGGCGGACATCTCTTCCCAGTTCACACTCTTGGCACCTGTGCAGGGGAACGCTACAGGCCCAGGAGCACCCGCAGTTCCCCGGGAGGAACTGTCATCCACGTTCCCTCTTGCTGGCAGGAGAGGGAGGTGTGTGCGCGTGTGCGTGTTTAAGCCCCTGCTCAGCTGAAACGCTGCTCTCCATCCTGATTCTCCGAATGGCACGTCTCTGCACACTGAATAATTCATGTCCCTCTTGGCGTGTGTTCCAGAGAGTCTCTCCGTCCAGATTCCTTGTCAAGTTGCATAGTCCTTCCCAAAGCAGCTTTCTCTTCCCCATGGAGGAGCTCTGGGAGCTCAGGTATCAGCTCTCCGCCTTCCACCCTCGACGGCCTCCCAGGGGAGCTCGAATACCAAACCTGAAGCCCCTCCTTCATCCTTTCCTTCTAACTTCGGGTCCTCTTGCCTTACTTCCTTCATTCCCGTTGGGTACCATGTCTGCTAGCAGGAAAAAGCATGCCAGCCCTGGTGGGACATCCGCTTCCGTCACATTTGCTGATGCTTACAGCTCACATGTGTCTGAGCTCTGACTTCTCAACATGCAAATCTGGAACAATCCATGGAGTTAATGGTTTTCTGGAAAAGTGATGTATTTTTGGTGTTTCCACCCTATCCCCCACCCTCATTCCCATCCTGCGTGTCAGGAGCTCAGTGGATTGTGTGTGGATGACTTTGGAATATCTCATTGCTTTTCATTGAAGAGCCATGGATATCCTGAGCTTGTTGAGGATCTTTGCACTGAGACATAGAAATCCAAAGGGGATCCTGTGTGCCCCCCTGCTCCAGACGTCCCTCTGGGTCAGTTTCATCCTCTGTACCCCTTGGGTAGCTGGCTTTGCATTCCAGATTGTTCTGAGGCTCAGTTCCTCTCGTTAATGTTTATTAGCAGAGCTTAGGTCTTGGAATCTAGCAGTGGAGCTTCAGAAGGCCTGGCATTTAGTGAGCACATGACATGGTGCTCTGGTTTGAAAATCAAGAGCGAGCACCTATGAGACAGGAAACGTAACATACATACATGCTCTCCAGGCCTGGACTTAATTACTGTTAAAAATTTTTATTATAATTAATGTACAAACATTAGAGGGGATTTAGTTTTTTAAAAAGATAAATGAAAAATATTTAAATTACATTGAAATCCTTATACCCAGATAACATTTCAGATAACTTTTTTTTTTTGGTGGTGGTGCTGGGGGTTGAACCCAGGGCCTTGTGCTTGTGAGGCAAACACTCTACCAACTGAGCTATATCCCCAGCCCTCAGATAACATTTTAAGGTGTATCTTTTCAGTTTCCTTCCAAATTCATTCTGATTCTGCACCCCTGTGCCTCAGTTTGCCACTCCGTAGAAAGGGTACAAAGCAGAGGCTTCTGGGCATCCAGAAGGGAGGGAAGGAAACAGACAGGAGTTGGGGAATAAGGGTCTTAGGCAGAGGCAGCAATAGAAAGAAACCCAAGTGGCTATCTGGAGTGGCCACTCCTGCTGAGTCCCATGTGCCTGGATTCCTGGCTCCCTGTGATCTGGTTAAAATACTCGACAAATGGTCTGTGATATTTTTCCAGGTTTGATAAGCCTTTGTTGGCTTAGTTGGGTGCTTTGCCTGTTTGATGTAACCCCTAAGATCACCACCACTTCACTCCCCACACTTAGAGTGTAGTTATTGCCAAAAGATAAGTTTGGCTGGAATTGTCTAGGGAGGGACAGCTTTGGGTGAAGACAGTTGGGAACCATCACAATCCGCAAATAAATACTTCCCCTGGCTGAACTCACAGGGATGAACATCTGCTGCTCTAGATGCTGTGGTCAGCCAGCTTTCCGTAGGGCAAGTGGTCATGGCAAACACAGGAGAGAGCCAGGGGAAAGACTGGGCCGGGTGGCCAGCAAGTTGCAGGTGGGAAGGCCAGAGATGGCTGGAGTCCAAGCCAAAGAGCCAAGACTTGGCCTTAGAGCTCTGTCCTGCAAACCCTCAGTTAGAGACGTGCAAACAGAGGCCCAGAGCAGGAAGGTGACTTGCTCAGGCCCCTACCAAGCTAGTGGCAAAACCGGGGCCCAAGATCACCACCTTCCGAGGGTGACCTTGTCCGATGCTGCTGCAGAATACAGTCACCTTGGCAGAACAAAGGGCATGCCGAGCCTGCACAGCAGCACAGAACTTCTGGATCTGTTGGGCCAGCCCGGGGAGCAGCACATTGCAGAGCTTGGGGGACTGTAGGCTGATGGAGTCTGTTTCTCCTCTCCCTTGCCAGGTACACCAAGCCGCTCACCTTTGCTGACTGCATTAGTGATGAGCTGCCACTAGGATGGGAAGAGGCGTATGACCCACAAGTTGGAGATTACTTCATAGACCACAACACCAGTAAGTTCCCAGCGGTCCTGCCTTCCCCTGCCCCTCCTCATCCGGCTCTCTCCCATGCCCACCCGCTCCAAGTCTGGAAGAGCCCCCAGCGGAGATTCTCCGCGCCAGATTGTGTTTTGTTCTGTGAAGACACAGATAGAGATGTCGATGTGGCTATAGATAGATAACGTGTGCTCCTGTAGAACAGCAGCTCAGAAGAATTTTGCATCAAATGTAAAACTCCTCTTACAGTCCACCTCCTCGATTTTATAGGGGCAGCCATTGCTAACAATTTCTTGTGTATGGTTTCGGACATTTCCTGATCCTGTGTGATTGTATGTGTGTATGTAGGCATGTATTCTTTTTTTGCATATAAATTTTATGTGCATCTTTTCCACCCTAAGAAAAGGAGATGTGTCAACATCATTGCCAGACAGTTGTGGAGAAGCCAGAGCCCTGGCAAACTCTGGGCAGATCGTACACACGTATGACTATAGTAGATTGGTCTGCGTGTGTGTCTGGCCCACTGTGCCAGCCAGCCTGCCCGCCCTCACTTCATATCTGTGATCCTGACGCTCCGATCCAGTTCCAGTACAGATTCCTCAAATCTCTGTTGCTGGGACGATGATGGAGGAATCACGTGATAAAGGGGAAAGTGCACCCGACAGGTGGCAGAACCCGGAGAACAGTTCCCCAGCCAGGAGAGCCCATGTGTGTCTGGGCTGCATCCACTGGGCACCCTCGAAAGCCAAGCCCATTCCTGTCCTCCACAGTTTGCTGCCCCATTTGTCCATATGTTCAGAGGGAAAGGGTTTTCCTGTTTTGCTTTCGATCATCTGAACACAGGATTCCCTTTACCCTTTCAGGCCAGAGGAGACTGGAATGAAGTGGGTGGGATGTGCCTGGTGAAGTCAGAGGGCTGCTCATGGCGCCTGTTTACAGAACACACACTCCGTAGGCATTGTTATCTCCTTTAATCTGCCCAGCTACCCCAGGGGATGTTAGGATGACCGTCCTCATCTTATAAATAGGACCTAGAGGTGGTAATCAATTGCTCAAGACTCAGAGCAAAGCGACGGCTGAGCTGGGACTTGCACTGGGGCTGGAGCATGGGGTCCTCCTTCTGAGTTTCATTTACCTGTCATTGCAAGTTCTCCTGGAACCGTGACTGTCCCATTCATTTCCTGAGCCCCAACCCTTTGCCTGGTAAGACACTTAGTAGGTGTGCACTTGACTTTTGCTAAATAGAAAAGGGCATGTGCACACGGATGCCTGAGAGGGATGAATGAGCAGACTGCGGTGGGTACCAGAGTGTAGCAGAGCTTCTGAGAGACAGCTAATAGCATTAATTGCATTGTTGGGGGTAGCAAAGGTCTTTATTAGCACTCACGGTTGCGTCCTGGATAATGAGAAGTAAATATGCCTAATTGAGTGTGTGTGGGGAATGAGGTTAACGCTTGGCGGGCTGCATGGGATGCCGGGTTAAACGTTGCAGTACGGGGGCCCTAATCAGCCCTTTCCTGCTTCTAATTGCTGAGAGCATCCCCCTCATTAAAATCTCATGGCAGGAGTGGGATTTTAAGGTGCTTCTGGGAGTTGCTAGAGAGATGGAAGGCAGCAAGGAGTAGCAGGCCATGGCGGAACATACCTTGAGGGGCTGAAGGCAGAAACGGGGTGTATGCAGGGAGGGGTGATTAAAGGGACCACAACAGTAATAATTCTGTTTGGTAGTTTCACCAGTTGCCAGGCTGTCGATTCTCTGTTGGTGGGAAGGTGCTGTCACTGGGTGGAGGAGACCACTTCTGCAACTGGGTCCATTGATAGGAATTTGAGATGAGACCCGAGCATCTGGAGCCAAGGACTCCCACCAGGCTTCTGTGTACGTGCTGTTCATGGACTGAAATCCCTCTCTTAAGAGTTATATATCAGTAAGGCGCAGTGGCACACACCGGTAATCCCAATGGCTCAGGAGGCTGAGGCAGGAGGATCACGAGTTCAAGACCAGCCTCAGCAACTTAGTGAGGCTTTTAGCAACTCAGCGAGCCTCTGTCTCTAAATAAAATACAACAAGAGCTGGGGATGTGGCTCAGTGGTTAGGCACCCTGAGTTCAATCCCCAGTACTAAAAAATTTTTAAAAAAGGAGTTATGGATCAGCGTAATCAAACAACAGTTTACTTATAAATTTACCATCTTTTATTCATTTAGCGAATATTTATTGACCACTTTTTCTGGGAGCTGGGAATAGATGGGGGTGTAAAAGGGCAAAGATCTTTTCTCTTTTAGAGATTTCCTTTTTGGCAACAGAGAAAATAAACTGAATGAACACATAACATAGCTTGTTAGAAAAATGTCCTCTCCTATGGGGAAAGAGTGCGGGATCAAGGTGCGCTGGGGCGTGGCTGGGGTGGCGACAGGGGTGGGGGAAGGTGGTGATGGTGGCCAATGACAGTTAGAAATTGGGTCTTCGGGAATGAAGAACTTGTTGAGACCAGGATAGATCTGAGCTTGGACTTGAAAGAGGTGAGGTGGCAATTCAGAGTAGAGAGGACAGAGCCAAAGCCACAAGGTGTGATCACATTTAGTGCCTTCAAGGGTCAGTGAGCAGGAACGTGTCCACACAGTGAGTGAGGACCAGGGGACCAGGACGTGGGTGGAGGGCTGCAGGATGTAGGGCAGATGGTGGTCTGCCTTCAGGGCTGAGGCCTTAACTGG
This sequence comes from Glaucomys volans, assembly GCA_020662805.1. Classification (NCBI taxonomy): domain Eukaryota; kingdom Metazoa; phylum Chordata; class Mammalia; order Rodentia; family Sciuridae; genus Glaucomys; species Glaucomys volans. The sequence continues at coordinate 177,014 of JAJEJO010000152.1, read as the reverse complement.
AGCCAGCGCTGCTGAGCTTTAAGCAAACAAGTGATGTGGGGTGACCTAGGTTCTAAAAGGGCCAGCCTGACATGGAACGGAGCTCACCACGGCGAGGGCTGGAACAGGAAAGTCTGCGAGAAACCACTGCGACAGGGTCGGGCCCTGGGCTGGGGCTGCAGTGATGGTGTGATGGACAGGGCCAGGTGCTGGGGGTACTTCAAGGTGGAGCCAGCGGGACTTCCTGCCAGGTTGCATGCAGGGTGGGAAAGAAAAAGGAACGAAGGGCCCTCTTTGGGCCTGAGCGGCTGGAAGGAGGGCATTGCCATCCTTGGGGTGGAGGAAGGCCCAGGAGGAGTGTGAGTCAGGGGGAAGGACGGGGGTTTATTTGGACACGCTGGGCCTTATACCCATTACACGTCTGAGTGATGGAGTGGATGGTGCTGGCCAGTTTGGGTAGGAATCTGGAGAGTGGAAAAGAGATCTGGTCTGAAGACTTGTATTGGGAAGTCCTTGGCATGTGGATAGTGTTTAGAAGATATGAACCTGGATGAGATCACCAAAGGAAGGAAGACAGGAGGGGAACCAAGAGTGAGCCGTGGGGCCCCCCGAGGGTAGGAAGGAAAGGCAGCCCAGCACTGGCGATAAGCAGGGGCAGCAGGAGACCCAAGAGGACCCATGTGAAGGAAGCAAATCAAGGAGAGGGCCTCTGTGTGTTAGGGGCTGCTGATGGGTCAGGTATGAAGGGGAGGATGATGCGGCCCGTAGATCTAGCCACCGGTGATGCCAATAACCTTGGCTAGGACAGCTTTGGACAAGGACTGGGGCAGAAGCCTGACTGGAGTGAGTTAGAAAGAAAACAGTGGGGACTGGGGATATAGTTCAGTTGGTAGAGTGCTTGCCTTGCAAGCACAAGGCCCTGGGTTCAATCCCCAGCACTGCAATCAATCAATCAATCAATCAATAAATAAATACATAAATAAATAAACAAGTACATAAATACATAAATAAAGAAAGAAAAGGAGAGAAAACAGTGGAGGAATTGGACACAGGAAGTACAGCCCTTTCCAAAACAGACGCATTCTCCTCGCCTCGGCATTCCGTGTCCCAGCAGCCGTCTGCGCCCTGCCTACATGGGCTCAGCCCGTGACCAGTGACCAGGTTACCTGTTCTGCTGTCCTCTTATCATGCCATGTCGTGAATGTTTGAGGGACATCACATTGTCTTCGATCTGTCGTTTTCAATACCCAAAACATTTTTGTAGGTAGTAGGATCTTAGCATTTCTGTTGGCTGTCTCCACACATTATGACACATAAAACTAAGTGCTACAACATCCCTTTGGGATTGGGCTTTGCCCCTTTCACTTGTTAAGAATAGGGAGGGAGTCTTTATGCTTGTTTTTCTCTCTATCATTTTCTAACGAGGTTTCTCAGTACAGTCAGCCCTCTGTATCCACAGGTTCTGCATTTGTGGGGTCAGCCAACCTTGGATTGAAAATATTTGAAGACACGTTGCCACTACACTGAACATTCTCATTCTTGTTTCCTTGTCACTGTCCCTGAATAACACAGTGTGACAGTTCTTTACGTGGCCTTTACATTTGCTAGGTATTATAGTCTTGAAGTGATGCGCATATGTTGCATACGAATACTCCCCCAGTTTATTTTAGTTTAATTTTTGGTTGAGGGGGCAGTTTACCACGGAGGTACAGCCCTAGCCATTTAAAAAAATTTTTTTATTTAGAGACAAGGTCTCACTCATTTGCTAAGGATCTTGCTAAGTTGCTGAGGCTGACTTTGAACTTGTAATCCCCCTGCCTCAGGCTCCCGAGTCACTGGGATCACAGGCATGCACCATCACACCACCTCACCCCATTTTATAAAAAGGACTTAAGCACCCACATATTTTGGTGTCCCTGGGGATCCTGGAACCAAGGCCCTGTGGAAACCAAGGGATGACCAAATAGGATTTTGAGCCAAAGGCCGTGACACTCTGGGGACTTTGGATGTCTCCCTTGATTGACGAGTGTTCCCTAAAGCCTGCATGGGTCAGCTGCGCCACAGCCGTCAGGGCGCTGCTCTCCTCCTGCCTTGCGCAGAACGGGCTGTTGGCATTTCTTTTGATGAGTTGATCATAGGTTATTGATGTTTTCCAGATGTTCCGCTGTTGTGAGACAGTTGCTTCTGCTGTTATTGTCACAGCTCTTGGAAGACAGAGTGTGCTGCCTTGTGGGTGTGTTTGCAGGGTGTGTGGAATGCAGGTGTGTGGCATGGGCGGAGGTGCTTCTCAGTCACCAGTGCACCCAGCCAGCTGGGCTCCTGCTGGAAGTGGCACTCTCCTGGGCAGAGGGCTGTGAGGGAGAAAGGGACGGGGAGATGACGGTTCAGAAAGAAAAGTTTTCAGTATGCTAGATTACTAAATTGTCTCTGTATAACTTGAGTAAAAGCAAAAGAAGACAACTTGGCCAAGATGATTTCTACAAGTCTCTCCAGGTATGAAGTCACCTCTTTTGGTGAGACAGACTTGAGGAAGAACAGTGGCAGCAGAAGGGCTAGGCTGGGGGAGGGACCAGCTCAGCACCAACAGCACGTGACTTCACTCTTTAGGACCATTGAGGCAGCTTTTTAAAAGTCCAGTAGCCCACTGGGCACGGTGGCGCACGCCTGTAATCCCAGCAGCTTGGGAGGCTGAGGCAGGAGGATTGTGAGTTCAAAGCCAGCCTCAGCAACTTAGGCCCTAAGCAACTCAATGAGACCCTGTCTCTAAATAAAATACAAAATAGGGCTGGGGGTGTGGCTCAGTGGTGGAGTGACCCTGGGTTCAATCCCCAGTACCAAAAAAAAAAAAGAATCCAGTGCCCCTAAAGGATGATCTTTTCAGCATTGCTGGTATAACTGGTATCAATATGAAAAAAAAGAAAACCCAGACAAAAACACCTCCACTTCTATCCCTGCCTCGTATCATGTATAGGAAAATAAACTCGAAATGGACTATGTAAATGCTAAAACAGCTAGAAGAAAGCATAGGAGAAAATGTGCAAGGTTTCATGGTAGGCAAAGGGTCTTTGTTTCTGTATGGTGGGGGCAAGTTTCAAAAAGCACCAACCATGAAAGAACCATTAGTAAATCAAGTTTCGTCAACTTAAAACCTCTGTTTTTCAAGAGATACCATTAAGAAGAAACTGAAAAGGGCAGCCACAGATGAGGAGGAAATATTTCCATTACGTAGATCTGACTCTAATGCAGAATTCCTTTAACTCCATACTCAGCCCAGCAAGCCAGTAAAAAAAAAGGTGGGGGTAGGTATTTAACTGGGCACCTCCTAATGAAGAAATGCACGTTACCAATAGACACATAAGAATGTGCTTTACATTGTTGATTTCAGGGAAATACAAATGAAAGCTACCAGGAGGTACCACCACACACTCATGGCAATGACTGCTTTTTTTTTTTTTTTTTTTTTTTTTTTTAAAGCAAGCATGTAGAGGAACTAAATTCTGATGTGCTGCAGGTGAGGACACAAGATGGCATGACAGTTTGGAAACCAGTTTGGTAGCTTCTTGCAAAATTCAACATACATTAATCCCACAAACCAGCAAGTCTTCCCCTGGGTGTTTTTGTCCAGGAGAAGTGAAAACTCAGACCCTCACAAAGACTCGCACGTGTGTGCTCATCCCAGTGTTACCATAAGCCTTCAAAGCAGGAAACAACCCAAAGGGTTATTAGAGAGGGTTACATGCAGTGTTTTATTCATGCAAAAGAATAGGGTTCAGCAATAATAAGAAATGGACAGCAGAAGCACTGAGCGGAATGAGGCTCAAAATCCTTGTGCTGGCCCAAAACAAGAGCTGAGGACATCAGGTGGACCAATCAGTCCACTGTCAATTTGAGACTGGGAGGCAGAGGGAGTTGGCTGGGCAAGCGCACAGGGGAGCCTTGGGGTACAGGAGCTCTCGGGTGATTGACGTGGAGGTTAGGATGTGTGCGTCTGTCAAACTGCACACTGGGCGTTCTGCTTTTTTTTTGGAACCGGGGATTGAACCCAGGGACACTCGGCCACTGAGCCACATCCCCAGCCCTATTTTGCATTTTATTTAGAGACAGGGTCTCACTGAGTTGCTTAGCGCCTCACTAAGTTGCTGAGGCTGGTTTTGAACTCTCGATCCTCCTGACTCAGCCTCCCAAGTCGCTTGGATTACAGGCGTGCGCCACCGCGCCCGGCTAAACTGTACACTTATACCACCTCATCTGTGGACCCTGTGCCCCAGTGGAGTTTATTAAAACCACATATTGATTCCTGCTTCGTGCTGCACACCTATGTTATGGAAACCTCAGGGTGGTTCCACTGTGTATGCAGGCTGGAGACCAGTGTTCTGGTGTGAGTGTGTGTTGTGTTTGTCTGTTTGTGCACCCAAGTGTCTGGTTTGGCTCACACTACAAGGGAGAAGACAGGCCATAACGAATGGTAGTGAAGGTTGTTCAACTGGCCAGGTCATCAAAAGGGCCCCACGTACCTCTGTATCCAAGGAGCAGAGTTGAGGTCTGAGGCCAAAAGAAACATGGACTCAACAGACTCCGCAGCATCACAAGGAGGATCTGTCCAGCTGTAGTGGAGAGCGCTTGTCCAGGGTGCAGCGTTCCAACCCACCTCTAGCGGGTGGTCTGCCTGGAGCTCAGCTTTCACCTGCCAGCCTCAGGGCTGTGGGACCCTGCAGTGTTGTCACCTCAGGAACACTGGTTCCCATCACATGGGAATTATTTGGGGGGCTTGTAAACCACCTTGCCTTGTTCCCCCCACCAGAGCTTGGCATGCGTGCGTCCAGGTGTGGGGCCTGGGCTTCAGCATTTAAGAATTCCCTGGGTGGAGGAGCTTGTTCTTTGATGCTGGGGATGGAACCCAGGGCCTCATGCATGCTCGGCAAGTGCTCTGCACCCTAGCCCACTGGAAGCCATCTGTGTCCTATACTGAGTGAAGGGTTCTGGGGCCGGGTTTGCGCCTGATTTTGTTTGTGGAAGCTTGTTAGCTGATTGCAATGGCAGCAAAGACCCAAAAGTCACTGGAGAAGGCTCAAGTGATTTTCTGAGAATTGGGGGGAAAGGCACTCCCATAAGCAGATTTTGAAAATAGAAATTAGTAGAACCTTTTAGAAGGTAATTTTGTAGCATCTATTCCAATTTAAAACATACGCAGTCTCCTCTTTTAAGAAAGCTGCCCTACAGAATTAACAGATTCATAGAAGTATGTTTTCAAGACTCATCACTGCACCATTAATTGTAAAAGAACTGAAAAGAATCCAGATGTTTCCCAACAGAGGTCTTGTTCGATAAACCCTCATACCATACCGTGGAATACTATGCAGCCCTTTAAAAGATTATACACCTACAAGGAAAGATGACATGATACATCATTTGGAGATGAAAGCAAGATGCAGATCGTTATATAGGATGTGGTCCATGCTGCACTAAATAGAACTTTA
>JAJEJO010000152.1:122694-171158 GCA_020662805.1 Glaucomys volans | reverse complement strand
AGAACCTGGCCCTCTGCTTCTTTGATCCTTCCCTCCTTCATTGGAGATGCAATGGACCATCAGGGGGAATAAGAGCTGGAGGGCCTAGATTAGGAGGCACAGACTCATATGTCCCCAGAGGCACGTGACGTTCATGAATGCCGCAGACCTATCTAGATGAACAGAGTCTGGGGTCAGTGGTTTTCTTAATGACCCAGAGAAGTTTCAAATTAGGATTTTAATGAATCTCCCTATTTTTGCTTATTCATAATCAGTTCAAAATTAAAAATTAGTGACACTCTGTGCTGAGCAAAACCCTACCTACAGGCCTGTCCCCCAAGTGCCATGATTGTATGACCTCTGCTTGTCAATCAGCACAGCCCCACCTGACAACCAGGAGGTAACTGAGGATTCTTGGTATTGTTTTGCCCCTTCCCTGCCTGCTGGGCAACTGGGTTTTGTTTGTTTGTTTGTTTTGCAGAGCTGGACATGGAACCCAGGGTCTGGTGCACTGACCTACATCTCCAGCCATTTTTTAAATTTTATTTTGATTTTTGTTTTTGTTTTTGGTTTTTTTTTTTTTGGTACTGGGGATTGAACCCAGGGGCACTCCACCACTGAGCCACATCCCCAGCCCTACTTTGTATTTTATTTAGAGACAGGGTCTCACTGAGTTGCTTAGGGTCTTGCTAAGTTGCTGAGGCTGGCTTTGAACTCGCGATCCTCCTGACTCAGCCTCCCAAGTCACTTGGATTACAGGCATGCGCCACTGCACCCAGCTAAATTTTATTTTGAGATAGCATCTCACTAGGTTGCTGAGGCTGGCCTCAAACTTATGATCCTCCTGCCTCAGCCTCCTGAGTGCAGGTGTGAGCCTTTGTGCACAGTTCAGCTGCATTTTAAAGAAGATTTATCTTTTTAATGTTTTGGATTATCATTGTACATGTTTGTTATACACCTATTTTAAAAAGTAAAAAAGTCTGAAGAAAAATAACCTACTTCCCAGTTGATTGTTGAGATTTTGCTCTTTCCTCCTAATAATTTTGAGAATGTATAAATTTATTTATTTTGATAAATACAAAATTATTTAGTTTGCAGACTGTATTTCCATTTTTTGTTTGGTTTTTTTGGTACGGGTGAGTTGAACCCAGGGACACTTGACCACTGAGCCACATGCCCAACCCTATTTTGTATTTTATTTAGAGACAGGGTCTCACTGAGTTGCTTAGGGCCTCGCTAAGTTGCTGAGGCTGGCTTTGAACTCTCGATCCTCCTGCCTCAGCCTCCCAAGTGCTGGGATTACAGGTGTGTGCCACCATGCCCAACCTTGTATTTCCATTTACTTTTATAAGCACATTTGCATTTTATTAGTTTCCCTTCAAAGACATTATTATTAGTGGCTGCATTATAGTGTACTATGTAAATAGAGCATCTTTATCCAACTAGTTATTTCCTGAATAACCTTGAGAAAGTTAATTAGCCTCTCTGTGCCTCATTTTTCTCTTTTGTGTAATGAGGATAGGAACAGAATCTACTTCAAAGGGTCATTGTAAGGATTGAAGAAGTAAATATATATGAAGTTCTTAGAACAGTGCTTTGTAGAAAGTAAGCATGAAAAATGTACCTGACATTTACTATTGTGGTTTTGTACAAATGCATCTTTGTCTGGATTTTAAAAATTACTTTTACAATAAATTATTATAAAAGGAACGATTGGTCAAGTTCATTAAGATTTTAAGGCTCCTAATTTGCATGGTCAGGAAGCCCTCTAGTAAGACTGTTCTAATTTATATTTCTAGCAGACTATAGGGTATCTATTTCTCCCTGTTCTCCAACATAGTTATTTTCATTTCCTTTACTCTTCACTGAAACAGATGACCTTGACCATCTATAATACCCTTAAGGCTCTGTCTTGCTTAGAACTCAAACTTGGTCCTTCTTCTGGCTGTTCTCAGACAGAGATTGACATTCAGTATGGAAATTGATCCTAGTTTATTTTCTGTTTGTGTGAGTAATCCAAATGGAGACTCTGTCATTTAGAGATTTTAACCCATTTACATTTATTGTGAGTTTCCATGCATTTTGCTTATGTTTTCTGGCCATGGAGATTCCACAGGCTACTAATCCAACATTTATTTCTAAGCTGCTGACTTAGGATCTCTGGGTTCTGTTCCAGAAACCACTCAGATTGAGGATCCCCGGGTGCAATGGCGGCGGGAGCAGGAGCACATGCTGAAGGATTACCTGGTGGTGGCCCAGGAGGCTCTGAGTGCACAGAAGGAGATCTACCAGGTGAAGCAGCAGCGCCTGGAGCTGGCGCAGCAGGAGTATCAGCAGCTGCATGCCGTCTGGGAGCACAAGCTGGGCTCCCAGGTCAGCTGTGAGTACTTCCCACCGCCCCTGCTCCACCAGCCCCTGCTGGGAACAGCCCTGCTGAGTGCTGCCAGTGTTGATTCTCAGTACTTGTTAAGTCTGCCCATTTTTCTCCATCCCCACTCCTCATTCAACTCCTCTCCACTGCTCTTCTTGCTCCTGCTCACTGTGATTCATTGTCCATTTGCATTCAGTTTCCTTGTAACCATCTTAGAATGCCACTTGGATTCTCTATCTCCTTGTTTAAAACCCTTGAGTGGCTAGGAGAGGTGGGGAATGGAGAGGTCTTGCTTAATGGGATGGAGTTTTGGTTTGTGAAGACGACAAAGTTCTTGAGATTGTACTGATGGGATGCTACCATCCCACGACAATGGGAATGTACTTAATGCCATCAACAGAGCAACCATCAAAGCGGGCAGTTCATGTTGTGTCTATTTTATTGCAATGGAAAACAAGCAAACAACCCCCAGTGGCTTCCCATCAGTCTTTGGTGGCCCACAGAGCTCTATGTGATCAGGTCCCAGTGGAACTCTGGCCTCATCTCACATGTTTGTTCACTCGGGTGCAGATGCACTGAGTCGCTCCCACCCCTGTCCTGTGCCCCTTGTTCTGCAGCCTGTTCTGTCTTGCACTTTCCCACATCGGGGCCTTTGCATTTGCAGTTTCCCTTCCTAGAAGGCTTTTCTCTTGATGGATTTGCAAGGCAACTCCTTGTCTTTGAAGCCTCATCCTTCAGGTCCTTGCCTCCAAGAGGCTTGCTCTGACAACTCTGTCAAAATCCCCTTCCCAATGGGCAGGCTCAATGGCACATGCCTGTAATCCCAGCTGCTCAGGAGGCTGAGGAAGGAAGATTGCCAGTTTGAAGCCAGACTGGGCAACCGAGAAAATCCTGTCTCAAAATAAAATAAAAAGGTCTGGGGATGCAGTTTAGTGGTAGAGTGCTTGCTTAGCATGATCAAAGCTACAGGTTCAAAAAGAAAGACCCCCTTCCCCACCATGGCCTCACCGTGGCTCTGTTGATCTTTGTCATTGCAGGTTTCCAACACATCTGCTCCCACTGTACGGAGCCTTCACAAGGGCAGGGCAGGGCTGCACCTTCCCTGTTCACCCTAGAAACCACAGGAGGGGAGCAGGCAGACCAGTGTCCCCCTTGTCTTTCTTTCCCAGTGCTGGGAGGTACCAGATCAGTAGCTGTCAAGTTGCATAATGACCTTTTTGTCTTTTACCACCATTTTTTTTTATTTTTAAGTCATAGATGGACACAATACCTTTATTTTATTTTTCTGTGGTGCTGAGGATCGAACCTGGTGCCTCGCATGTGCTAGGCAAGCGCTCTACCACTGAGCTGCAACCACAGTCCTTTACCACTATTTTTTATAGGCAAATCTCTCTGTGCTTACTGAGTGCTCTTTATATACCAGCACTTCACTACAATCTGAATACGCTGTTTCAGTCCATCTTCATGACATTTCTATAAAATTCAAGTACAGTTCAAGCATTAATTCAAGTTTAATCCTCATCTCCCTTCAACAGATAAGGAAACTACAGGTTAGGATCAATGCCATTCCCAGGGTCTTAGTGGTGAGTGACAGCAATAAGTTCCAAAACCATTTTGTCATCTCCCCAACACTTTCAGTGTGGCCTTGAGGACCAGCCTGAATCCATGGTGTCTGGGTGGCCCTGTCTTGGTTGGGCCACTGGTGGGCCACTGGACGCTCCTCCTGTGTGAAGCGCTCTCTCTGGAAAGTTCATTCTCTGGCAGGGTGGGCAGCCCATGCTGGGTTACTCTCTTCCCCAGCCCTGCCCTTTTCCTTGGCAACTTAGAAAACCTCCAGAATCCCAGAGACTGCAGACAAGAACTGTATTGCATTCATTAGCCGTCTTGGGGTCAGGTAATGTTCTCGAGACTGCCGTGAGGGTTTCAGCACTGAATCTGTCTTAGCCTGAGCTGCCATAACAAAATACCATGAACCAGGGGCTTATGCGGCAAGCGTTTGTTTCCTCGCTGCTCTAGAGGCTGGAATCTGTTACAAGGGGGCTGGTGTGGCGGGACTGGTGTGGGCTCTCTGAGCTCACGGACCGCAGCCTTCTCACTGTGCCTACATGCGCCTGCAGGGAGAGAGGATGACAGCTCACTCTCTGTTTCTTCTTGGAAGGTCACCATCCTATTATGGCAGCCCTCCCCTCATGACCTCATCAAAATCCAATTATCGAGCCGGGCGTAGTGGCGCACACCTGTAATCCCAGCATTTGGGAGGCTGAGGCAGGAGGATCGCGAGTTCAAAGCCAGCCTCAGCAACTTAGCGAGGCCCTTAGCAACTCAGTGAGACCCTGTCTCTAAATAAAATACAAAATAGGGCTGGGGGTGTGGCTCAGTGGCCGAGTGTCCCTGAGTTCAATCCCTGGTTCAAAAAAAAAACCGAATTCTCTTCCTGAGCCTCGCCTTCAAATACCATCACTGTGGGGACTAGGGCTTTCACACATGAATTTGGGGGCACAATTCAGTGTCTGCTATTATCACTACCACCAACCTGGAAAGGCGATTTTGTTGTCCCTAGTGAAACTCGGGTTTAAAGAGGTAAAGACTCATTCATTCATTCATTCTCTCTCTCTGTCTCTGTCTCTCTCTCTCTCTCTCCCCAGTTCCACTGTTGGAAAGGTGGCAAATGTACATAAAACAAGCCTTCCTATTAGACATGATGTTTACATGGTCCCAATGTATTACCCCACAAGTCACTTCCTAACTTCAGAGGGTGAAATGCTCTTTTCCATTGGAGATTTGCAGCCGTCACTTAATGTAGGTGGTGAGAGTAGCACCAACAGTAACGCGGTCAGTTGATGTCATGTGCCCTCTGATGTGATGGAGTGAAAACGTCACCAAGGCTCCTTCGCAAAAGTATTCCATGTGCATCATGAATGCAGCCAGACAGATCCATGATGCGCAGTAGTCTGCAAGGTAGTTGGCCTCAATCTTGAAAAGCCTCAAGCAGCCTACCAACCAGATGGAATGTTGGCACCCTAAATCAGACCATGCACTGGGGGAGAAATGGCCATAAAAGACATTCTCAAATGACCGCAGAAGTTTCTTAGGTGTGATAATAGCATTATGGGCATGCAAGGAATGCATCTTTGAGAGATGCATTTGCATCCTGTCTGCAACTTATTCCAAGCAAGATCGGGGCTGGGGGAGAAAAAGGAAAGAAAAAAAGGGAAAACATAAGGCAGCTGAGCAGATCAGTAATGTCGGTGATACGCTGATGGCTTTTTGTGTGGTGGGGACGTTCATCTCTTGCCGTTGTTTCTGCTCATCATTTGTTGTGGACTATAAACCAGGTACCCTACTGAGAGAAGAATGGGGTGGGAGGAGGGATCTGTAGAACAAATGTAGAAATGTGTTGAAAACTGGTGAGTGTAGGGCAAGGATGTAACAATAACCATTGTATTATTCTGTCAAGTTTTATGTGCATACAAAGTTTCCAAAGTTAAAACTCAGGTTGGGTAAAAGAGTCAGACACTGCAAAAATGAAGCATTCCCATGACAAATGCTTTGGCGGGTGGTGATGGCCATTGGACTCTGCGGTCAGAAGGCCTGGGCCCCAGGGTCTGCTCCAGCAGCACTGACCATGACCTCTTAGGAAGTGCATGTCACCTCTTGCAGTCTCAGATTCCTTATGTTTAGCTGTTGAAACGTTAATAGTGCCTTCCTCTGGCAGGTCCGTCTCAAGCTTTCTCAACTGTAGCCCGGTTGACATCTAGGGCTTGGTGACTCCTGCAGAGGCTGCCCTGCGTGGTGTAGGATGTGTGATAGCATCCCTGCTCACTAGCCACTGGATGCCAGTAGCACCCCTCACCCCCAAGTTGTGACAAACAAAATTGTTTCTAGACATCTCTAGACGTGCCCTGGGAGGAAAAGTTGGCCCCAGCTGAAAAGCTGTGACCTAGAGAAAACACAGAACGATTTCCTTAGAAATTATTAATGGCCCAAAAAATATTAACAGGAAACACATTGCACAATATTTGGAGAGTGTAGATGTTGGAGGCAGAAGCCTGGGTTCCAACCAAGGATATGCAAATTCCTAGCCATGCAATCTCCCATTAATGATGCTACTTCTGTGCCTCGGTTTTCTTCATGTATAAAATTGATCTCATAATAGTATCACCTTCTTAGAGATGGTATGGGGCTTAAATTAGTTAATAAAATACATGGAATAGTATGTGTCACATTCTTAAACTCTCAGTAAATAAGTATTATTATTATTATTATTATTATTAATTCATTGGCATTGGCATTGACAAAGAATTTTTTTTTTTGGAACCAGGGATTGAACTCAGGGACACTCGGCCACTGAGCCACATCCCCAGCCCTATTTTGTATTTTATTTAGAGATAGGGTCTCATTGAGTTGCTAAGGGCCTCGCTGAGTTGCTGAAGCTGGCTTTGAACTCGCGATCCTCCTGACTCAGCCTCCCAAGTCGCTTGGATTACAGGCGTGCGCCACCACACCCGGCTGACAAAGAATTTTAACAGATTCCTGGCACCAGTAAGAATACAGGCTGAGTGTCCTTAATCTGATAATCCAAAATCTGAAATGCTCCAAAATCAAACTTTTTGAGTGCCAACAGGATGCCCTAAATGACAACTTTTATACCATAAAACTGTTTCATGCTCATCATTATTTAAAATATTGAGTAAAATTACTTCCAGGCTATGTATATAAAGTGTATGTGAAACATAAATGAATTTTCTCTTTTGACCTGGATCCCATCCTCAAGATACCTCGTTAGGTTTATTCAATTTCTAAAATCCAACATCTAAAATACTTATGTCCCATGTGCTTCAGATATGGATCCTCAACCCTCCATACCTGGCCGTTGGTAGGAATTAGTGATGAAGCAGTTCTGCCCTGTTGGGTGACTTCCAGACACCCCCAAGAGCTGCCCCAGCCATCCAAGTCACCACCATCTTCAGTGTTAAGGACCTGAAGGTCATCTCAGGCAACTTGGCACTGAGGCTTAAACCAGACAAGTACTGGGGAGTCCCCCAGCCTGAGCATCCCAGTTAAATGAGGTGTGACTAAAGCTCATCGTGACTCCTCTTCAGGTTTTACAAGCCAGGTTTGTCTTCCAAGTCGAGCTCTTGGAGTGACAGACCAGTGAGGTCACCTGCCTCTCCTCTGACTCCAATGGCCTGCTGGGGCTTGTGAGGGTTTTACCACCTGGCTCCAGCTGCCTGGGTCTGACACAGGTGCGGCCCTGCCCTTGCATGGAGACTTTGTTTGAACTCTCTGGTGAAATGCCTAGATCTGTAGGGAAGGAAGAGGGGACTGGAATTCAATATGCATCTCCTGTAGACCCTAGAGAGCTACAGGCTGGTCCTGTCCCTCGCCACTCAAACACACAATCCTGCAAGAGTGTTATTCCCATTCTACATGCAAGGAAACTGAGGCCCAGAAAGGGCAAGTGGCCTCCTCAAGGTCACATTGGTAAAAAGTGGCAGAGCTAGCCTTTATACCCAAGTGTAAGAGAAACCTTGATTCTCTTTCATGAGTCCAACTCCACCAGTGTAGCACTGAAGTTTTTGGCCTCCACTTGGTTCCTCCCAGCCTTAAAAAGTGAAGGCTCAGGAAAATGAGGTTCTTTGGGATCCTACCATGCTTCTTCCCCCGCCTCTAGGCTTTAGTTTCCTGTGTGAAAAATGAATTTAAGGCTTTGACTTGAAAATGTCAGTTGGACCACCCACCTGAACCACTCACTCCTGAACTAAGAAAATAATCAGGTAAGACATTTTGCTTTGAAAGGATCATAGTAAGGACAGAGAGAAATTCAGAAGAAAGAGCAGCAATAAGATTTGGAAGCTGAAAAGCAGATGGACAGACAGCAACCTACCGGGGAGACTGAGAGAAGAGAAAATGGACCTGTAGTGAGGATGACTCGCTGTGAAGATCTGCACAGAGCAATGGCAAAGCCTTGCACCATGCAGCAGCTGTCTCTGGAGCAGTGCAAGCTAAGGAAGGTCTCTGAGAAGATTAGATGAAAGTTATTCCTGAGACAGACCATCAGATCCCTCCCCAAATTGGTATAGCAGGGAACCACCTGGCAAAATATTGCAGATTTACTTTTTGGAGAGCGTAGAACTGTCTGGACTGGAGGATACCAGGTTTAGATGTGAGGTGTCCCCCAAAAGCTCAAGTGTGAGACAAGGCAAGAAGTTCAGAGGAGAAATGATTGGGTTGTAAAAGTCTTAACCTTATCAGTGATTTAATCCCCTGATAGGGATTAACTGAGTGGTAACTGAAGTGGTGGGTATGGCTGGAGGAGGTGGGAATTGGGGCACAGCTTTGGGTATATATTTTATATCTGGAGAGTGGAGACTCCTCTCTCTCTCTCTCTTTCTGCTTCCTGATGATCGTGTGAGCTGCTTCCCTCTGCCACACTCTTCCACCATGATGTTCCGCCTCACCTTGAGCCCCGAGGAATGGAGCTGGCCTTCTGTGGACTAAGACCTCTGAAACCCTCTGAGCCCTCAAATAAACTTTTCCTCCTCTATAATTGTGCTGGTCAGATCATTTAGTCACAGCAGTGAAACAGCTGACTGAAACACCAGGCAAGTTCAAGGTCACAGTGTGCCACACTGAAATCACGGTGATTCCCGGAACATAGGCATGTTGGGTTCAGAGACCTCAGCCCTCATATTGCCCTGGATGTTTCTAATGATGTCAGGTCATGGCCTTCTAGAAGAGGATGGGAATTATGGCCAGAAAAGAGATGTGAAGAAAAAAGATGGAAAGATTCTGACATAGAGGATTCCTAAAGGAAAACAGCCAACCAGATCATGTACCAGGCAGCTCATGGCGACCAAGGGCCTCTGCAGACAGCCCCAAGCCCTCTTTCCTAAGCAGGTGCAAACACAGGGGACTCCAGATGTTCTGAAACAGGAAAAATGGAGACTGGTCACTTGCAAAGGGGTGAACCTAGAGGAAGCAGGGATGCACATGAGAAGAAGACCTCAGAAGAAGCTCACAGCAGTGAAATGAGAGCAGGGCACTCCATCCTACACCAGGGAACCTTCGCAGACCAACACCAGGCTTTGGAATTAAAATACGATCCCAGAAATGAAAACACCATAGGAAGACTGGATAATAAAACTGAGGAAACCTTGTAAGAAGTAGAACAAAATTACGGTGAGATTGGCAATAAAAGGAAAAAGTAGGTCCAGGAGGTAAAGATAAAAATAACAGACATAACAGGAGGAATCAGAGGAAGAAGCATCCGTGAAATCATGCAGAACATCTTCTCAGAACTCTAGGGGGAGGGTTTTTAGACTGAAAGGCTTCACTGAGCACCCCCACAGTGGATGAAAGTGGGCACACACCTAGACACCTCATTAGGAAACTTCAAACCCTGGGAACACGGCAAGGCCCTGAAGGCTCCCAGAGAGAAAAAGCAGGTCATGCAGGAACGACCAGGACTCAGAATAGCTCCAGACCGGAACCTCAAAGGCAATGTGCAGGGCCTTTAAATTTTTAAGGAGAATCAGTTTTGACCTAGAATTCTATATCCAGTACAACCCAAGTGTAGGATGGAGTCAAGATATTTTGAGACAGGCAAGATTTCAAAAAAAATATGTTTCCTTCATGTTTCCTTCCTCAGGAAGCTAGTAGAGGTGGTGGTACTCTTCCAAAATAAGGAGTCGAGCAGAAGAGGGAGATCTGGGATATGGGAAGATGGGGGAGCCAGGAGGACGCCTAGAGTAGTGGGAGAGGTCTCAGGTGCCGCCATGAGACCAAGTGGCCTGGCGGGGTGCGGCTGTCCTACGCCTTGAGCAGGGGTTTAGACAACTGACAGGATGAGAGGCTGGATTGGTGGTAAGTTTGTAGGAACAAAGCAAATGTGATAAAGACAGTTACTAACTCTGGTGGGGGTAAGACTTAAGAAATGTGTCGGAAAAGACAGGTGGCTCTGTCCCAAGTAAATGTTTGCTGATGAAAATAATGGAAATGCTGAAGATTGTTTTTCCCCCAGATAAGCTGAGTCATTTAAGAGGATGGGAAGGTAGGAGGGGGCATGTGTGTGCTGTAGGGGGGAATCCCCATCCCCAGAGGGAGAAGTGAATAAATGATGCTTAAAACTGGAAAGATTAGGAAGCAGCAATTTATGCAAATTATTAAGAGACATAGAGTAGATACCCAAGGGATTGGCCAAGGGCTGGGGAGGAAGTTCAGTAGTAGGACACTCATCTGGCATGCATGAGGCCCTGGGTTCAATCCCCAGCCCTGGGAGAAAAGAGAGAAAGAGAAAAGAAAGAAAGCAAGCGTCTGAATACATTAAAAATGATTCCCTTTGGGGGTGTGAATTAGAGGAATAAGGGTTGTTGAACACTCTTTTTCTATAGCAAACCTTGTACTATATTAGGTTATTAAACTGTGTTCATATATAAATCATAAAAACTAAATATTAAAAGCTGTTTTAAAAATGGGACAAAGCCGTCTTTAGGGTCTTGTTAGGGTCTTTTCCTAGAGGGCAGTGAAGGGAGGCAGACCCAGGAGGCTGGTCATGTGAGTGTGTTTCTCTTGTCAAAATTCTTCAAGCTGTACACATACCGTTTGTGCACCTTCATGAATGTATTTTTTATTTCCACAAAAAGTGTACTTGAAATATATTCCATTTCAGCAGCTTTGAATACAAATTGTGCACTTCCCAGTAATACTCTACAACATTAAAGTTGAATCCCTTGGTGGACATCTGTTCTTTTTAGGCTTTCCTTCCTCCTAGGATGTCTGAGCAGGCCAGAGGATGCTAACTCACTCCACAAGTCATCCTCAGAGCGACTGGTACCCACAGCCAGCTTCTACCTGTCTGGATCAGGTCTTGCCATTTTGAATGGATTCTTCCTCAGGAGGCCAAGGCAGGAGGATTGTGAGTTCAAAGCCAGACTCAGCAAAAGGGAGGCCCTAAGCAACTCAGTGAGACCCTGTCTCTAATAAAATACAAAATAGGGCTGGGGGTGTGGCTCAGTGGTCAAATACCCCTGGGTTTAATCCCCTGATCAAAAAAATAAAAAACAACAACTAAACCCTGAATGGATTTAATAGGCTGCTGTCCTGGTTTCCTTACTATTTCCCCCAGTGTGAATCCGGCTCCAGCAGCACTATCTAATGACAGGGGCTGGCAGGACAGCGCTCATGGAACCGGCCTGCCCATGACCTTCCTGCACCTATCCCCCTCTTATTTCCACTTGACACGGGGCTAGGCTTTTCACCATGTCTTACTGTCAATCAGCGGTAACAAGTGGCCTAAACCACCTTGGACTGTTGTTGAAAAGTGCCCGTTTGGGGAATATGCTTAGGGAAGTGCCGCTAGCTCTGTATCCACCCAGGTCTTCCTCTGAAACTCCCAAGTGCAGTGAGAAGAATTCGAAGGCCCAAAGTGAAAACTGCCATCAAAACAAAACACCTCAGTACCCAGAGTCCCCATGCCACGCTCAAGACAGGGCTGCAAGGCCCTCCCCACCCCCACCTGTTTCTTCTGGCAAATCCCAGTCTCCATCATCACCATGGTCTTCCTCAACTTGACAGAAAGGAAAGGGTGCATCTTTTTGAGGGGAGTACAGAGCATCTTCCGTTATTATGCAGAACAATTTCTCCTTTTCCAAACTTCCCAATGTTACATTTTAACTTTTTTTTGGGGGGGGGGAACCAGGGATTGAACTCAGGGACACTCGGCCACTGAGCCACATCCCCAGCCCTATTTTGTATTTTATTTAGAGACAGGGTCTCACTGAGTTGCTAAGGGCCTCGCTAAGTTGCTGAGGCTGGCTTTGAACTCGCGATCCTCCTGACTCAGCCTTTCAAGTCGCTTGGATTACAGGCGTGCGCCACCACGCCCGGCTACATTTTAACTTTTCACGTGCATGATCCAAAGGCCCACTAGACTATTTTTTAAAATTTTTTATTTGTTCTAATTTATTGTACATGACAGTAGAATGCATTTATATATTTTGATAGATCATACATAAATGGATTATAATCTCATTTTTCTGATATTAATTAAATCCAAAAAGCAGGACTCCCTCCTGACTGTCACTTTTGCTTCCAGATGCTGAGAATTGCCAGCCAACCCCAATAAGTTTTCTGTCCTCAGAAAAACTCAGGTCTCAGCAGTTGATCTCACTCCAAGTGAATAGGCAGTGTTCAGATGCTGCTAAGTGGAAAGGGGAGACGGTGACACTGATCATCCCGCATGATTAAGGGCTCACAGGAGAGAAACCTGCATCTCCGGCCTCCCTACCCAGAAAAGCCATCCTGTTCTGAGCAGCAGAGCGGTGGGTAGGCTAAGGACACCATGAGCCTCATATCTGGCCATGTTTCCCTCTCCCCATCACCAGGCAGGAAGCTCAGAGCCAGGTTTGTGGTGCCTCTCGTTAGGAAGCGAGCCCTAGCCTCATACTTACTGACAGCCTGCTTCCTTACCCTATTCTCACCCTTTGTCTCATTTTCTGACTTTGTCTTTGTTACTCTGTGGTGTTCATTTTTCTAAGCCATAAAATCATTTTAAGAGATAAGTAGTATTTTTAAAATGGAATAAAATTACCACATGATAGAACCGTAGATAAACAGCAGAAGGCAACTTGGGAGAAGGATAATTATATTAGGGTGGTAGGATATAGATAATTTATTTTCCTTTTCATATGTACATTAATATTAGAAAGGTAAAAGAATCATTTCTAGTATTTTTTTCTGATTAAAACGATAGATGTTCATATTAGAAAATGCAAGAAAGATAGAAAAATTGGAAGGTGGAAATTAATATCGTTTATCATCCAACTCTCTAGAAATCAGTGTGGTGTATTTTTTCTGCTTTTCTAAAGATACATGTGTGTATATTTGTAAACTATATATAGTTTTCCAAGTTTGAATTATTTATATTTCTTTTTGGGTTTTTTTTTTTTTTTTGGTACTGGGGATTGAACCCAGGGGCACTCCACCACTGAGCCACATCCCCAGCCCTATTTTGTATTTTATTTAGAGACAGGGTCTCACTGAGGTGCTTAGGGCCTCGCAGAGTTGCTGAGGCTGGCTTTGAACTCCCTATCCTCCTGCCTCAGCCTCCCAAGTGCTGGGATTACCACCGCGCCCAGCGAATTATTTATATTTCTTTGTAAACTAATTTTCGTGTAACAATAAGTTTCAGATATTTCCCCTTATCCATAGTTTCTTGCATATTTCCTTTTCTTTTTTTGAGGTACTGAGGATTGAGCCCAGGGCCTTGTGCATGCTAGGCAAGTGCTTTACGATTGCTGATCTCTAGCCCTGTACCAACATTTTAAATTGCATGAATTGTATATTTATTTAAGAATTAAATGCACATGTACCATATTTATTTAAGAAATCCCCCTTTGTTGGACATTTAGGTTATTTGCTTTTAGTGCTTCCTTTTTGAGTTTGTTTAGAAGGGCAAAAAGCCAACTTTGCTAAAAAGTTTCATTTTCTGAAATTCGTTTCTTTTTGTTTTCCCTTACAGTGGTCTCTGGCTCATCATCCAGCTCTAAGTATGACCCTGAGATCCTGAAAGCTGAGATTGCCACTGCAAAATCCCGGGTAGGGCCTCTTCAACTGTGCTGCAGGTCACTGAAGCCTTGGGCTGCTAGACCAGAGTAGATGCTTCATTCAGGCCAGGGCAGCAGTGCTGACTGGCAAGGCCCCGGATTATAACAGTAGCAGCAGGAGCGGTAGTACAGATGGTGGTCACAACAGCTGCCACTTCATAGCAGGGCCATATGCCAGGCCTAGTGCTGGCCGCTTCATCAGCAGTATCACAGGTCCTTGCAGCAACCCCACCTGCATCTTAAAGATGAACAAGAGGCTGACGGAAGCTGAGAAACTGGCCCTGGGTCACAAGAGACTCAGGTCTTACACCAAGTTCTTACTACACTGCACCCTCTTCCTAGCTGTTGCATGTTCTATCTTGTCTTATTTAATTGATGACTATCTTAGAGATGAATGTTGTTATTCCCATTTTACTGATATGGAAACTAAGTCACAGTGCTTAAGTGTCTTGCCATCTTAAGTCAATAGTTTGAACACTAGTTTAGTTACAGTCAGAGTACGTTCCACAAGCTCTAATGTCTACAAGAAAACAGAAGTGGAGGAGGTGGCCTCTGGTGGAGGCAGTAGGAAGTTGGGGGACTGTCACCCTCTTTTAGTGGGTATTGGAGTTTCAGCTCTAGTCTTTCGCACCCATGCTGGCCTGTGGTCTCAGTGTTGCCAGACCTGCAGGTAATTTTGGAAAGGAACTGGGTATCCAGGCTTACTATATGAAATCTCCCAATATTTGATTATTAGCAACTCATTTTAAAAGTGTAATTCCTAGGCAGCAGGTCAGCCCTCCTATTGGCTGGGCCTGGCTCTCAGGCATGTCTGGCCTCTGATGTTACTCAGTGGAGACTGTCACCTCCACTGTCTGCTAAGTCATGCACGACCTGGGGAAGTGCCATCCTCATCCATCAGAGCAAGAAAGGGAGGCTCAGAATGGCTCTGTGACTTGAGAGATCTCACTGCTACCAACTGGGGAGACCCAGCTGTCTCCCAGGTCAGGTGGCCAGCTCCTGTCTACTTCTTGTCTCTGGAGCAAGGATTGGCTGGGCAGGACCTAAGGATGACTGGCTGGGATGCTTGACTGAATGGGCAGCTGCAGAGACAAGACCCACATGGGTGAAGGAGGGTGTTGTGACCTGTGTGGCCCAAGTCATGGTGCAGGAACAGCGGGGCACTATGGGTTCCCCTCCTAGACCAGCAGCTCCCTGTCAGCCTCTGATCCGGCCCTTGTGTGGTCTTCTGTCATCCAGGTCAACAAGCTGAAGAGGGAGATGGTTCACCTGCAGCACGAGCTACAGTTTAAAGAGCGCGGCTTTCAGACTCTGAAGAAGTAAGTCCAGCCAGCCGTGCAGAGCACGGGGCGGCCCCTCCCACAGCTGCCCCTGCCTTCTCTGTCTCTCTCCTTTAGATCCCTTCCTCACCTTCAAAATGAGTTCTATTCTGTTCAAGTTCTTCTCCAATGGCATTGACTGAATATATGGGCCCAGGTAGGAAAGGAGAATCAGATCACAGGGCTCTCATCACCCTCTGAACTTCTGAAGCCACGAACGTCTGTTCCATTCAGCTGAGTCTTAGCATGCAGGCAGCATTCCTGTGCACATGCCTCAGCTCCTCTGGCAGATCACTGGAGTCTCACATGCACACGATCACACAGCCCCTTTACTTCCATGGTCTCATAAAGTGTGACCCATGACATCACCTAGTGCCCCCCCCCCCCAGGAACAGAGACATCCTCCAGCAATAGACAAATTACTGGAGAAGTTGCACAATGCCACGTGCATGGTCCTTCTCCAGGATCTCTTGACCAGATGTCGTGTTTGCTTTTAGACGCTGCCATGCAGCAAAGTAAAATGGAGCTGTTTTGGCTTTTAAGAATGGTATATTAACTGTCATGATGGTGATTGTACCAGCTAAGCTTTGTCAAGCAATTACTCTGTGCCAGAGACGCCTCAGTGTCCTGCATGTGTGTATGCCTTCCATCCTTGAAGCAACTCCATGAGGAATTTTCTTTTAGTTAACCCTCTACATACATGAGGAAACTGAGTCACATAGCAAGTGTTCAATAAACGCCAGCTTGTAATTGTTAACCACAACATGTAACCAGGCCTTGATCGATGAATTGCATTCAGGGTGTCTGATGGGCTCCCTACGAAGGTCACCTGGTCATCCTCACTGATGCCCTTGGCATGACAGGTCTCTACCCTCTAAGAGACATCTCACTCAGAGTCCCAGGTATATGGGAGCTCTTTCCATAGTCCCTTGCTTTTTGTCTGTCTTAGACTGTACCTTTTCCTCGTCTCCACATTTTCCTCATCTCCTGAGTCTCAAATCCACACTTGCAATTCCTTGGCCACCACCCCCAGCCTTTGGATGTCATCTCCAAGTCCTATTAGCTCTGTAGACTGTGGCCCCCCAGGGGAGGGTTTGGTTAGTTCACATTCACATCCTGGAGGGCCACCTCAAATCCAGTATAGCACATGCAGTAAAACATGTGACCTTATCCAAAATATACCTTGTAAGATGCATTGGGCATGTTTTGTTTTTTGTTTTTTGGTTTTTTTTTTTACAAATTATTACACGTTTTAGCTTTCTGTTTGTTTACATGTATGTCATTTACATATGTATTTATCTATATACATACATGTGTCAATTGTATCTCTCAAACCAGATTCTAAACTCACTAAGTCCAAAGACTGTTTTACGCTTCTTGGTAATCTTCAGTATCACCAGGGATGATTTGGAGCAATAGTGTGAGCTTTGAAAATTGCTATTTTTGGCCTAATGAGCGGTTGCCTCTGTCCTCCACTTTCCGGCCGAGCAGCTTCTGGGCACATAGTTTAAGGGCCACTGGTTCCCACATCATCTGATGGAGCGTGCCCTCCCCTGCCGCTCCTGCAGAACTCTGAGCTTCTGGCTGGAGCGCCTCCCATTATTCTCCCAGCCTTCCGAAAACCTGTTTTACCACTTTGTCGCCTGGAGCAGCATTGAAAATTCTTGTTGTTTGCTAAGCTGACACTGAAAGCCCAAGGCGAGCCTCCTCGGCTCCTCCCTCTGCCCCGTGTCTGATATCTGGCCCAGATAAGACTCCTTTGCAGCTCCGGCTGCCCACGGCTCCTCAGCTCTGCGTGCATTGCGTGCATTGCGGAAGGAGGCGTCTTCCTTACTGTGCATCCTGGCAGAGGGCTGAGAGTGCAGCCTCAGGAGACAGATGGCCTGGGTTCAAATCCCAGAGAAAAGCGACTTAACCCTTCTGAGCTTTTAGGTCCATCAGAAAGATTCAAGGTTCCAGAGATTAAATTGGAAAATCCCTGTGCAGTGCATAAGAGAACCTGGCACTTAGGAAGAGCTTGGTGAGAGGGTGCTGGGTGCCAACCTCAGGCTAGTCCTCTTGGACTTGGGGAGGGATCCAGGCAGACTCTGCATCTGCCCTGAGCTGGACCCTGTGCTGGCCCTTTCACTCTGGCTTCTGGCCTTATTCTTTTTACCTATGAAGAGCATTTTTTGTACTGCCCCATTTTGTAGGTACTGACAGGGTTGGAAATATGCTCAGGGCCACCCAGCTAGCAAGCACGGGAACTGGGAACAGAACCCAGGATGACTGGATTTTTTTTTTTTTCCTTCTGGTGCTGGGGAAATGCTAAGCATGCACCCTGCCTCTGAGCCACACCTGGATCAGGGCTACTGGATCATCATCACTATTCGTGTGTGTGTGTGTGTGTGTGTGTGTGTGTGTGTGTGTGTGTGGTGATACTAGGGAGCTGGGGGGCTGTTGGCTTTTAAAGCCTGTGTCTCCATGTCCCCCTTGCTGGCATTATACCCCAGAGCCCCCTCCCCAATGCCCAGGAAACCTAAGGCCCCCTTCCATCTCCCTTGGAATCTTCTGGGGTCTGGTGGGAACTACTCCATTGGACTGTGCCTGGCAGTGGTCATGCTGAGCATGGGGGGAGGTGGAACTCATCCCTCAGGAGTGTCTTAAGGAGACACTTTGACCAGAGTCATTTTCACGTTCAGAGGCTGAAGTGCAGCCCCACAGGACACAGCTCTTTCATTACCTAAGGTTGTGTCCACTGTCACGATTGCCACTGTACCAGTTAAGATTTGTTCAGCTGTTCCGCCCGCCAAGAATCCGTGTGTTTGACTCCCAGTTGGCGACCCCATCTTTACAAAGAAAGACAGAGGTTGACGAGGATTGAAGGAAACCTCTTAGGGGAGATTGGAAAGGAAAAATCTGAACACAAGCTTGGGAGTTTGGCTCCCCTGCTCCCATCAGTCCCTGCAAATAGGAAGGACTTGGGACGTGGTGGTTTGCTGGGGATGGGGGTGGAGCAGGATCTTCCTACAGGTTACAGAAGCGCCTGTGCCCAGATAAGAGTTGTCTGGACAAGGCCAGGAGTAGTCCACTGCCACCAGAGCCTGTGCCCAGCGCCTCTGTGGCTTCTGGTGTGTGAATCTCAGAGGGCCTGAAAGGAAGGACAGCTGTGCTTTGGAAATCCTCAAACCCAGGCGCACCTCCCACCCCAAACACACACACACAACTTTCTCTTTCCCTTTATGGGGGGAAAAAAAGATTCATTCACTGAGTGCATAATGGTGCCCCTTTGTTCTCCCCCAGCGCCTCCCACCCCAGCTCCATCCCAAGAGTGCTCCCTCTCAGAGCTACTTTCAGGAGCCAAATTCCAGAGTCTGGTTGCTAAGGCCCTTTAAGAAATCAGGTAGAGGCTCTTTGCAGCCCAGCAGGCAAACCACTTCTGTCCAGTCCTGCTGGGATTCCGAGTCCTTCTTACCCTGTTGGCAGAGGACAGCTGGGCACAGCCCCCTCCAGACCCAGCACCCGCCACCCTCCTCCCTGGCCAGTCTGAGGCAAGACCACCTCCCATCCCAGACCCCTCATTCTGGGGACTTTTCCACAGAGCATCTTCAGCAGGACTGTGCTGTGGAAGCCTTTCCTCCATGAATTTTTCAGACTGAATGTGGATCTCAGTGGACCTGGCAGGCCCGCCCAGGCCCGAGTCCTCGAAAGGAATCGACAGGCTATTTTTAGTGGGGAGACATAAACGAGGCTTTGTATTCTCTTCACGGAGGCTGAAGTAACCGCAGGGGAGGTTGCACGGAGACCACGCTCCCTGCCTCCCTCTCTCCTCCTCCTCCCACCCCAGGCCCAGAGGATGAGGCCACCAGCCGGGTGGAAACCAACCTGCTCGGAGCAGTGATTCCCGCTCAGTCTATTTTTAGTCCAGGACAATTTGGCCTCTAGCAGGAAAGCCGAGGGATGCCTGGGAGGCGTTCTCATCCTGAAATAATGGGTTTGTGGTGTCCCTCAGACTGCAAGACTTCCTCTTCTCCGCCCTCCACTGAAACTGCAGTCCCAGCCTTTGATGAAAGTGTGAAGCAGTTAAAAGCACCTCTGCTCTCAGATCCTTCTCCAGCCCCCAGCCTTCTCTGCACACGCACACACAACAGCTTAGCTGTAGCTTCCCCCCACCCCACACCTCTTCCCGTGGACACCCCTTGCCCCCAGCAAAACCAACTTGCATGCAGGTCCTGGATAAGGCCGTGAGCTCTTGGGCTCCAGGTGTTTTAACCCCTTTTGTTTGTACAGCACTTCCTAGCTCACCGCAAGGTTTTCCGTCCTTCATCCCATTGACATCCCTAACAGCTCCATGAGTGTGGGCCAGGCAGACATGTGACCCAGGCATTTTCAGAGAAGGAAACGGAGGCCCTGTATTGTGTGGTTGGGTGCCACATCCAAGGTCACTCCACTAATAGGCAGCAGTGGGGCTGGCAGTTTTGATCCTTTTAACTCAACACATGCTTATTAAGGATGGTGCTTCTTGAACAGGGGTGCTTTTGGTCCTCTCCCCCAGGAGACTTTAGACAAGGTGTGGAGACATGAACGTCAAAGCACAGGGAGGCAATAAACGAGGGTGGTTTGGGTGGTCAGGTCTATCAAGTGTGTGGAGACTGAGATGCCAGATTGAACCTATCCTGTGCCAGGTGCTGCTGAAACTATTCAGGCATGCCCAGCTCTGTCCCCAAGCCTAGCACAGTCAAGGCAGGGATGTTCCTGCATAAACCGATCATCAAGGACAGAAGCAGTGCAGTGTCACCACTCTGTGCCTTGTATCGGGGGCTCTGCCTTCCCGGCCTGGAGGACCAGGGAGGGACGTGGGGACTCCCTGAGAGGCCCAATGCTTGGGACCCTTGGTTTCAAGAGCAGCATTGCTTTTGCAGGGACATGCTGTGGGACATTTGTGATTTAGTAGGGACCTTCTGTGCCACACCACAGGTGGGACCTGAAGAGGAAGGGCATGCGGGACAGAGGAAACTGCTTGGGGAACTGAAGTACTGGTTTCCCCTGGGGAAACCCTGTCCCTCCTGGGTGTGACCTTTCCCATCACCTGTCTCCTAGAATCGATAAGAAAATGTCTGATGCTCAGGGCAGCTACAAACTGGATGAAGCTCAGGCTGTCTTGAGAGAAACCAAAGCCATCAAGAAGGCCATCACCTGTGGGGAAAAGGAAAAGCAAGACCTCCTTAAGGTATGTGCGTATCTGGTCACGTGGGCCCATCTTGGTTCTCCTCCCACACCTTCATGCCGGGGCTCAACGCTCTCTTCCCATATTCCCTACAGACCACTGGCTTCTCATTACCTCTCACCAAAAATCCAGACTCCAAAATGCCCTGGAACTTTTGAGCACCTACATGATGCCCCCCGTGGCAAACCCCACAGCTGACCTCCTAAGGTGGAACCCAGTCAAACACAGGCCATCCAAGCTCGTCTCTGAGGTTATCCCCTGGCTGTGCACACAAGCCATGTGTGGAACAAACTGATTTCCTGTTTAGGCTTGGGTCCCTTGCTGATATAGCTCATCATGTATATGCAGATGTCCCAAAATCTTAAAGATCCAAGTCTGAAATACTTCTGGTCCCAGGCATTTCAGACAAGGACAACTTCACCTTCACTTGTCTTCTTGAGGTTTGGTCCCGTTTTACAGAGGAGAGAATGGAGGCTTCAGTGCTCTGGATGACTGGCCTGAGGCCTCATAGCAGTGTCCATGGCAAAGCTGGGATGGAAGCCATCTGGTATACCCAAGAGGCCATGTCCTTGCCACTAGCTCTGGCCACTGGGCTTATCCTTCCATGAACCAAATGGAAGGAGATGGTTTCAGGATCATTAGCTCAACATCAGGATGTAGTATCTCTGTAATCATTTTGTGTATGTGTGTTCTCACTCCGTGAGAACTGGGAACTGAACAAATGTGAAGAGCTATTCGTCACCATGCCAGGCAGCTGTGCCAAGGACTTTGCATTC
This sequence comes from Glaucomys volans, assembly GCA_020662805.1. Lineage (NCBI taxonomy): Eukaryota > Metazoa > Chordata > Mammalia > Rodentia > Sciuridae > Glaucomys > Glaucomys volans. Next base: position 149,901 of record JAJEJO010000152.1, on the reverse strand, counting down.
ATTGATGCCTTGCATCTGACTTATCTCTTATATCACCTCTGCTTTATCTCGATTCTACAGATAAGGACTGTATGACTCAGTATAACTGAGAGAGCCAGGATTCAAACCCCTGAACACCTGGCTCAAGCCTGTTTGCTTAACCCCTGGGCATACCACGTCCCCACACGGGAACCACCCTGACCTCAGATCTCTATCATGGTTCCCATTCACAGATTAGGAATCCAAGACCCAGAGCTGCTGCAAGTTGCTAAGTAAAGGAAGCTTTATGCTCCAAGACAGAATGTTTCCACAGCTCCTGCCCAGGACAGCAGCCCAGTGAACACACTCAGACAGGGTCCCTGGACAGCAAAGAGCATTCCTGTTGAAGGAGCACAGCACGGTAAAGTCAGGTCTGAATCCTGGCTCTGACCATTGCCAGCTTCTCCTTGATAAAGTGGGGATAATCACAGGTCGTTCCTCAAAGAGCCATTGTCAGGATTCAGTGAGGTCTTAGTAAAACTGACAGTTGCTAAGTATTGGCTATACCACACTTCACACTATCATCAACTTAATCACTTGACAGCCCTGTGAAGTAGGTCCGAGGGTCATTCCCATCTTATAGGAAAGGAAGTTGAGGTTCAGAGAAGTTAATCATCCCGCTCAGATGGCACAGCTAGGGAGACACAGGGCAGACACAGACTCTGCCTCTAGGCAGAGCTCACATGCACTCTGGTGTCTCCATATAAAGGGCCCAACACGGTGCCTGGCACTGCAAGTACCCACTCCCTGGGAGCCCTCTGCATGACATCGGCAGGGTGAGCATGGATTCCTAAATTAGGGAAGATGCAGAGGAGCCCATAGGGCTGGGCAGACCTGGAGGGTAACCACTAACTATGCACTGTGCCCCTCTGACCGCAGAGCCTCACCATGCTCAAGGACGGCTTCTGCACCGACAGAGGGTCTCACTCCGACCTGTGGTCCAGCAGCAGCTCTCTGGAGAGCTCGGGTTTCCCGCTGTCAAAGCAGTACTTGGACGTGAGCTCCCAGACGGACATCTCGGGAAGTGTGAGTAGGCCGCTCCCACAGGAGGGCTTCTCGGGGACTGGCTGCTAACTCCACCCTGGCAGTGCTTCTCGCTGCTTAGCCCCAGAGCTGTGGCGGTGGAGCAGGGGAGAGCCAGCACAGGGCTTACCTGGCACTTGCTTGTGCCTCTAGACCTGCATGGAAAACACTTGGAAAGGACAAGCTGTCTTCCTCTGGTTTCTGTCCTACTGCGTGCAGCTCCATTCTGTTTTTCTCATCAGCTGGAAGGCCGAGGGTGTTTCCCTCCTGTTGGTCCTAAAGCTGTGTGTGCGGCTTTCACACAGGGGCGCAGCTCCTGGTGCCAAAGCGCAGTCCCGGCCTGGTCATGGGTAGTGAAAGTGCTGTCCAGATGGGCTCATGAGTAGCACCAGCCCATGGTCCTTTTTAACTTTTGGGCAGTTTTCCTAGAGTAGACGACACAGCCGGTGTGCCTCCCAGCCTCCAGGCTGAAGGCTCTTCCCTTCGGATGTCAGAGGCATCCTCCAGCTTGGGACTAGAGGCTGCATCTGTGTGTTGTCTGGGGAACCTTGTTGCTTCTTGTGGTTCTTGACAGAGTAGCACAGGGAATGGAGCTGTTCCCTCCTTCCCCACACCACCCACTTGTCCGGCTACAAGCCACACGTAAGCCAGGTATTTGTGAAGGCAATCTGTGCCTCCCAAATCCTAGGACCTTCTCCATGCTCAGCCTGAGTTTTCTGCTGACCCCCTCCCCAGTGACCCCAGGATGGCTTTCTTATGCCTGACCTGTCCTTCTTTTCTCTCACCTGCTGTCCTCCCTACCTCCATTGGCTCTGGGCCATTTGGGGCTGCAAGGTGATATTCTGCACCATTGGTCTCTCTTCTTCAAGTGATGGATTCACTTTGAGGCTGTTCCCATGACCTGAAAGAAGAGAAGTGTTTTTGCTTAACTAGCCTCCCTACCATCCACAAGCCAGCCCAATAACCGGGGCGGTTCTTAGCTCTGCCCACACGAGCTGTCAAGTCCTTGGGGGGCTTTTTAAACAGCTCAGCTGCAGCCACAATAGCTGTGTAATCCCCCACTCTGCTCTCACCCTCTAGTTTGGCACCAGCGGCAACAATCAATTGGCAGAAAAGGTCAGACTGCGCCTTCGATATGAAGAGGCTAAGAGAAGGTAAATCAAGGCTGGCTGTGGGGCTGGGGCGGTTCCTACAGTCATAGGGTGGGAGTCTGGTCCGAGCCCAGCTTTTATACTCCCACGGGGTTTAACCTTTATAAAGATTACAAAGGCAGGTAGTACAGTCCTTATATGTTAATCCTGGAATTTAGAGAGAAAATGACTTGCCCAGGACATTGCCCTGCACTGAGTATGGATTCATGCTTTGAACCCAAACCTGCTTAACCTCAAAGCCAACTTATCTTTCTCCTTCCTGTGTTGGTTTCTGTAATCAAAGTTTTCTGATGATCCTGGAAGCAGCTTGGTTTGGAGGATCAACAGGTTTGTTTGGTCATTTTGGCAATAGGCTAAGAGGACTATGGACACCACCCTCTTCAATATCTCCTGCATGACTGCACAGCAACTGTGTTTTCAGATGCAGAAAGTCCAGGAATTAAGATGTTCCATGACTTGGTGAAATCCAAAGCAGCTGGGTTCTACTTCCACAAATAAAATTAAAATTATAATCAAATCAAACCTGGCATTTTTAGAGCATCTGTTAATAGGTATAAACAGATTGCTTGTTGTACTATTTGTTTATTTATTTATTATGGTACCGGAGATTGAACCCAGGGGCTCTTCTACCACTGAGCCATGTCCTCAGGCCATTTTCGTTTTTTCTTTCGTGACAGAGTCTCATTAAGTTGCAGAGATTGGTCTTCAACTTGATCCTCCTGCCTCAGTTTCCCAAGTCACTGGGATTATAGGCACGTGCCACTGCACCTAGCAGTACTGAAATGTTTGTCATCCATCACCTCATGCCATCGCTTTTATTTTATTATTTCCATATTAGAAAGGAGAGAGTTTAGCAAGATATTTTGTGGCTTTTCCAGGTCGTAGAGTCGGAACTGGACCTTTCTAGTTTCAAGTTCATGATCTTCCTATACACTGAGCCATCCTTACTGGGAAGGAACCCACTGAGTGTCCTGGAGCATATTACATCCATCCCTCCCTAGACTAAGTTGCCTGACCCATGATCTCTCTCAGCCAGGCTTGGTAGAGTGTGGTAATGCCCAGTTCTGCTGCTGTGCCAACCAAATTCTCTGCAGCGATGACAAAAAATCTGATAAAAACCAGAGGAAGAAGCAAAAAGGGAATTTATTGGCTTATCTAACTCCAAAATCCTGGGAGAATAAAGAGTTCAGGCTTAGCTGGATCCAGGGGCTCAATTCATGTTCCGTCTCTCTTTTCTCCACCCTGGTGCCTTTGTTTCAGCTTCATTTCAAGCAGGTTTTTCTCTCAAGGTGGCAAGATGACCCCCAGCAATCCTAAGCTTACATACTACCAGGTTAGCAACCCTAGTAGAAAGGGGACCTGTCTTCCTAGCAATTTTAACGAGTCTCAGAGGCTGGGATGTAGCTCAGTGGCAGAGCTTGGCTCACGTGCACGGGGCCCTGGATTCAATCCCCAGAACCATAAAATAACACGTTCTGGGTCTGAGGCTCACTGGCGGTTTGGGATGATGCAGGAGTGGTAGGGAGGGTGGAGGCGGGAGGATTAGAATTCTCTGAAGGTCCCTGCATGGGTCATATGCTCATGCTGGAAGGAGACTGAGGTCAGCTTTGGGGGAACCAAGCTACTTAAAAGTATGGGAGGTGAGGTTTTCCATGGACACACCGTGGTGTCAGCAAAAGAAGGAAGGGTTGGACGATGGTCAGGTGGAGGGACACAGATGCCTGCATACTCTTCAGCTTCCCCTAGCGGTTCAGCAGAACTGTGTGTGTGGACAGTCACTTGTCCACACACCACTCTGAACCTGGGATCTGTTCCAGCTTGCAGTGATGCCTGTCCTATGTGACCAGTCCTGGAGACCCTAAAGCCCTGCAGCGTTCCCTCCGGGGTCGAGCCCTTAAACTTATCACAGAGCTTCCTGGCTCATCTGACTTTACCCAGCTTCTTGCCTCCTCCTCTCCCCACAGCTAGATTTAGTATAAAGGACAGAAGAGGTTGCCGAGTAGGAAAGCAGGGGCTGCTGGATTTGGAGGGAAGGAAGATAGCTATAGTGCCTGGAATGTCTAATCGTCACATGTCAGGTTTTGTCATATGTGTGTTTCAAAGTTGAGAGTTTGACAGTTTCCATCAGATTTTCCCAAGGATGTTACCCTAGCTTAAGCAGCAATGGCATAGGGATAGCACCCTAAAAGTACACCCAGGAAAGCATCTGTCACTCCTCAGTGCCCTGCATAGAGTCTAGCTGCCAGATCTTCCGATTCCCTTCTCAGAACTGCTCAGAGCACTGGAGACGGTGCTATGAAATGGCCCCAGAGCTAACCTGCATGGATTGCTGTATGCATCAATGTGAAAATGAATGGCTGACCATAAAAATTCCTGCTGGGGACACTTGATGGGGGAATAAGCAATCCTAGGTGTGCTTTTCTATATGGAGTTTTTGCTACTCATCACAAGGGGTCTTGTCTCCAGCAATGTTTTGATAAAATGAGAGTTCAACCACACTGACCACAGAAAAGACCCAGCTGCAGGCCTGTAGGTCTCGGCACTCAACAGGTATTGGGCACGTTTGTGATTTGCAATCTCAGGTCAGCCATCAGGCACAAGTCCAGTGAGGTTAACAACTGCTTCCACGTCTGCCCTGACAGGATGGGGTGAGGCCAAGACGTGAGGCCCAGAAGCCCTGCAAATGGATCAGGTTGAAAGACTTATGGTGTAATTACTTCTAGATAGTTCTGGCAGTACTCTTCATTACCCTGGGAATCTTACTTTAGTTAGCAATATCTGAAGAGCTCTTATGCTCCCTTTTCATAACCTACCTCGTAGATACCGTCATTATCTCCACCTTACAGACGAGGATCCTGAGTCTTAGAGAAGTTAAGATGATGCAAGGCTGCGGATTTCTTCCCTTAGCATTTATTAAGTGCCTGCAGTATACCAGGCACCAAATGTGACACCAAAATGATTTTTTGTTGGTGGTGGTGCTGAGGATAGCAAAACCCGTGCTCTACCACTGAGCTGCACCCCCAGATCCCCCTTCCGTCACAAAGGCCAGAGCCAGGATTCCAACTCAAGCCATCTGAATCCCAAATCCAAGGCTTTTCAACAGCACCACCACCCCTGCCTCCACTGAGAACGCATGGTCAGTACTTAGGTCCCGGTGACCCCAGCTGCCATTGACAGAGTATACCATGTGCAAAATGCTCTGCGTACGTTACTGCTGATCCTCACAATCTGAAGGATGGGTGATTGTGTTTCTTATCTTCAGGACTCCGGGAGTTTACCTAGTGTTACATAACTAATAAGTGGTCCAACCAGGCAGTAACAGCAGTAGCAACAGAAACATTTACTGAGGGTTTACTGTGTGCCAAAGACTCTGCTTTGAGGGTTTATGGGTTGTCATAAAATCTTCAATCACAACCCCGTGAGGAAGGAGCTTTTATTATTCCCTTCAGAAAGGTGAGCAATTGGCCCAAGGTCACACAGCTCATGGAAAGAGGTTATTGCCTGCTATTGGAACCACATCTCTCATGCAGCAGGCTTGGGGCATTGCCTAGTGCATGTCCCTACTCCAGGGACAACGTCATTGTTGGAACATGATAGGCACCCATATGTGTTAGATAAAAATATGTTTCCTAGAAACCGATCGAAAGGAAGACAGTAAATGTCAAGGGTCGTGCTGAGGACCTCCTGGCTCCTGGTCCCTTATATCCATAGAAGCACAATCTCCTTCCTTGTCCCCAAAATCCTGTTGTTCACACCAGCGGGTCTCACCTTCTCCACCCCCAGGATCGCCAACCTGAAGATCCAGCTGGCCAAGCTCGACAGTGAGGCCTGGCCAGGGGTGCTAGACTCAGAGAGGGACCGGCTGATCCTCATCAATGAGAAGGAGGAGCTGCTGAAGGAGATGCGCTTTATCAGCCCCCGGAAGTGGACCCAGGGGGAGGTGGAACAGTTGGAGATGGCTCGGAAGCGTCTGGAGAAGGACCTGCAGGCAGCCCGGGACACCCAGAGCAAGGCGCTGACAGAGAGGTGGGTGTCTCCCAGGGGCGCTGGGTAAGGGAAACGTGCCAGTCTGTCTTCTGGCCCAGCAGGCTCTGGGGCACCTGAGCTCTGCCATGAGCAGCACGGTTTGGATGTCTTGCAGCTCCACAGTAGCTTACAGGGAAGAAGGTTGCCATCCAGTGCACCGGCCACCTGGAGCTCCATGTGGGAGTCACGTTGCCACAATTTTTCTTCCTGGGTACAGGCTTTCTGAAGTGGATCTCAGAAGTGAGCTCCATAACTCTGTGTCATTGAGGGCACTTGTCTTCCAACTTTGTGACAGTGATTCACATTCTGTATTATGACCTAAAATACACACAGTAGAGCATATGCTTCCTGTGTCCTCCAATGTCATCTCTCCTGCTGGACAATCAGCCCTCAGTATGCATGGGCCCAGATCCACTGATTCAGCCAACTGCAGATTGAAAGGGTGAAGACAAAAAGTGTTTTAAATACTACAACAAAAAAATACAAATACACAGTGCTATAAACAACTGTTTGAGATAGCATTTGCGCTGTATCAGCTATTATAATAATTTAAAAATGATTTAAAGTATACAGGAAAGCTGGGTGCAGCGGCACACGCCTGTAATCCCAATGGCTTGGGAGGGTGAGGCAGGAGGATCTCGAGTTCAAAGCCAGCCTCAGCAACAGTGAGGTCCTAAGCAACTCAGTGAGACCCTGACTCTAAATAAAATACAACATAGGGCTGGGGATGTGGCTCCAGTGGTCGAGTGCCCCTGAGTTAAATCTCTGGTATCCCCCAAAAAAGAATATACTGGAGAATATGTGTATATTATGTGCAAATACACATAAGAAACTTGAGCATCTGTAGACTTCAGTGTCCATGTGTGTGTGTATGTGTGTATGTGTATGTCTGGAACTGCTCTCCCAGAATACCACATGATGAATGTATTTATGTATTTTTTTTCATGCTTCATGCTGCTTATGGCCCTCTAAATTGATTTCACCACATCCTAAGTGATTGCATTGGTGTGTATGGGTTGTAAACTGTTATGTTTATAGGGACCAAGCAGGTTATAGAAGTGCCCTGGGCCTGCCTGGTGCAGACCATGTCAGACCGTAGTGCACAGAGCCTCGTGTCTATGGCATGTGCCGTCTCCCTGCTCCAGCAGGTGGAAGTGTGGGTCCTCGGCTGTGTTTTATATATATATGTGTGTGCACATGTACATTTTTGTGGTGCTGGGGGTGGAACCCACAGCTTCACACATGCTAGGCAAGTGCTCCACTACTGAGCTACACCCAATTTAAAAAACGTGAATTTTTAATATTTAAATATTGGCAACTAATCCAAAGTTTTAAAAAATAGTGTGAATCAGCCTCACCTGTGGGCTTGACATAACCTGAAAACCACTGCATTCTCTCTGTAGACCTCATACCAGACTCTGTCTTTATGTGTTTCCACTAGTGTCCCCACCAGTCCCACAGCCACACTGCACAGTGTGACTCTGTACACAGCAGGTCCTGTAGACCCTGGTTCCACACTCATCCGTTCACCTGCTCATCAACCAGTGGTATATTCACTTCTTTAAAAAAAAAAAAATTTTAGTTGCACATGTTCTGTGTGCAGGGCAGTTTGGAGGATTCAGAAATTAAAGTGTGGTCCTTGCCTGTTGACCCTCAAATCTGTTCTAGTTCTTTTCACTTTTTTGGGGGGGTGGGTACTGGGGATTGAACTCAGGGGCATTCATTCTACCACTGAGCCACATCCCCAGCCCTATTTTGTATTTTATTTAGAGACAGGGTCTCACTGAGTTGCTTAGGGCCTCGCTAAGTTGCTAAGGCTGGCTTTGAACTCGCGATCCTCCTGCCTCAGCCTCCCAAGTGCTGGGATTACAGGCGTGCGCCACTGCGCCCGGCTTGAGCGCCTGGATTCTTTTCACTTTTTGATAGAGACTTTAATGAGCAAGGTTCCTGCCCTTATGAGCTTAGAGTCAAAGGATTTTTCTTTACCTTCTTTTTTTTTAAGGATATATAATATTCATACATATTTATGGGGTACAAAATGGTAATTCAGTATATGTATACATTGTGCAATGATTCAGTCAGGAAAATTGGCATTTCCCTCTCCCCAAATGTTTATCATTTCTGCACTAGAAACCTCTAAACTCTTCTCATTATTTTGAAATATCTTAAAAACTATTGCAGGCTGTAGTTACCCCAGTGTCGTGTGCAATGCTGAAACTAATTCCTCCTATGTAACTTGGACCCATTGCCTGACCTCCCTATGTCCACCACTGACGCTCTTCCCAGCCTCTCGTGCCTATCATTCCTCTCCTGGATCCCACAGGTTCACCTTTCCATCTTCTACAAATGAGGGAGAACCTGTAGTTCTTGCTTCCTGCGTCTGGCTTATCTCACCACGTCCTCCCGATCTGTCCATCTTGCCACAAATGACAGGATTTCATTCTTTGCTATGGCTGAATAATTTCATTGTGTATATGCGTGTATCTCATTTTCTTTATCCACTCATCGGGTGGTGGACACCTTGGTTGATTACTTTTGCTATTGTGAGTAGTGTTGCATTAAACATGGGAGTGCAGCTGTCTCTTTGAAGTAGGGATTGATACCCTTAGGATGCATACCTACTAGCGGGTTTGCTGGGTCAGATCCTGGTGGCTCCATCTTTAACCGCACCTCCGTACTGTCTTCCATAATGCTTGTACCAGTGGACGTTTGCACCGTGGTGTTTCGTTTCTCTGCATCCTCGTCAGCATTGGACACTTTTTGTCTTTTTTATTACAACCATTCAATCCGGGGTAAAATAATACCTCCTTGTAGTTTTAATTTGCATTTGCCTGATTAGGGATGTTGAGTGGTTTTTGTATTTGTTGGCCATTTGTGTATCGTTGGAGAAATGTCTGTTCAGATCATTTGACCATTTTTAATCACATTGTTTTTTTTTAATATTTTTTCTAGTTGGCGAAGGACATTTATTTAATTAATTTATTTACATGTGATGCTGAGAATCAAACCCAGTGCCTCACGCATGCTAGGCCAGCGCTCTACCACTGAGCCACAACCCCACCCCAATCACATTGTTTTATTATTTGTTGTTGGTTTTGTTTTGTTTCCATTGTTTTTTGTATTCTCTATCCATATTTGCCTTCTGTATATAAGTTTATCCTTTCAGCAAAAAAATGAATCCATACAATATAACCATATGTGTGTGTGTTCTGTATTTACACACACACACACACACACACACACACACTCACACTCATGATTTCTGCCCTTCCTTACGTTCCCAGTTTCCATTTCATACATTTTTTCTATGTATTTTGGAAATATTACATCTTAAATATGGATAAGCCTATCAATGATTTTAAAGTAATGTTACTGGCTTACCTTCATAAAACTAAGTAGTGATATAAGAAGTTTATTTATTCTTTTAGATTTTTTAAAAACTTTTATTTATTTTCATTAGCTTTTTTTTTTTTTTTTTGCAGTGCTGGGGATTGAACCCAGGACCTTGTGCTTATGAGGCAAACACTCTGCCAACTGAGCTATATCCCCAGCCCTTTTCATACATGTATATAGACTAATAAGAAGTTTATGATAAAGCTAAATTAAGTAAGCCATTAGTATTTGCTTGTGCTAGAAACCAGACTCTTTTTCTTAAATTACAGTTTCACAATTGAGACATGTTTTGATGACCTGGTAAACCATAAATTTCAAAACAAGAGAGCAAGCTATATTTTGTGGACAATCAGAGTGCTTACAAGCAACCGGACACGGTGGCGCACGCCTGTAATCCCAGCACTTGGGAGACTGAGGCAGGGGGATCACGAGTTCAAAGCCAGGCTCAGCAACTTAGCGAGGCCCTAAGCAACTCAGTGAGACCCTGTCTCTAAATAAAATACAAAATAGGGCTGGGGATGTGGCTCAGTGGCCAAGTGCCCCTGGGTTCAATCCCCAGTACAAAAAAAAAAAAAAAAAAAGAATGCTTACAAGCAAAACAGCAGGTGTTAGTTACAGTTCTCCAACTCATGTTTTACTTTAGATTCAGAGTCGTATGCCCAGCTCTCTTCCAGGCCCCTCCCCCTGAATACCCCACAGGCATCAAAAGCTTAGCAGATCCCAAATAAATCCCCCTGCTCTCCCCACCTGACCTCCTGTCCACTCTCCTCTGCTCCTCCTCATGTGTTCTGTACCTAAGCACAAAGCACCGCAGGTCATCTGTGCAGCTGCACTTGACAGGTTGGGTCGTCACACAGAAGGAATGAGGTAAGAATGGGACCCACACTGCTAGTGCCCAGGTGGTGTAAAGTGTGATTCTGCTTCCACGCTGCTTGGAAGGGCTCTCCATGACCCCGGCACACAGTGCCAGGGACAGACCCACTGGCAGGTGTGGGCTGCCCATTGTAAGCATGTGAACAAACTTCCTTAGTGTTCTAGGCAGACTTTTTTTTTTTTTTTTTTTTTTTTTTTTAAACCCAGGGGCACTTAACCACTGAGCCACATCCTAAGCCCTTTTTTCAATTTTAAGACAGGATCTCACCAAGTTGCTTAGGGCCTCACAAGTTGCTGAGGCTGGCTTTGATCCTCATGATCCTCCTGCCTCAGCCTCCTGAGCTGTTGGGATTACAGGCATGTATCACCACACCCAGCTTCTTGGCAGACTTTTTCTTGCAGTATATTAGTTTAAAATAAATCTTCAGATTCATTTGGAGCAATATAATTGACTTCAAGAAGAGTCTTTCTTTAAAAACTCAGAATTGCAATTATCATTTAGACTAGTAAAATATAATATTATTTTATAAGCTGAGACTAGTTAGAATACAAATGTAGTATAGTTTAATTCACAATCATTATAAAATATACCATATGACAAAGTTTATTTAATATACATTGTATAACCTAAGACAGATATAAAGCAATGCTTTAAACCTTAAATTGAAAGTTTGAGGTTGTCATCATTACATTTTGGGGTTTTGTTTGTTTGCTTTTTGTTGTAGATGCACATAATATCTTTATTTTTTATGTGGTGCTGAGACTTGAACCCAGTGCCTCACAGTGCTAGAAAGCACTTTACCACTGAGCCACAACCCCAACTGCCATTTTGGGACTTTGACTGTCACGTGACTCCTCTCCTGTGATCTCTGATAACTGCCTGAGATGTGGATGCAGCACTAACCCCTTCAAATTCCAGATGATAATCCATTGTCAGGGGTGTGACCAAGGTCTCTCCCCCTTCATTCTGAAGCCTGTTCTTTATCGCCCTTCTGTCCAAAAGTGTCTTCGCTTGCTTATCCAGGATCTGACTTCTGCAAGGTTCTTCTGCCCTCCCCTGTCAGTAGATTCCTCCATACAAATGATTTCCACCTATTCTGATACCTGCACCTCCCCAAACAAATGGTGTCTACTTTCTCTTCTGGCTCTGGTACTTTTCCTCACTTTGGTCTGATGATAGATAGCATGTCCTGTGTCCATAGAAACAGTTTTTTGAGCCCTTTCCATCTTAAGAAGTCTTGAGAGCAGCATTCTCTCTCCCACAAGGGGTTTCCACTCAGTCTTTGGAAACTAAAAGCCAAGTGACTTGCCTGTGTTCTGAGTACCAGCTGCTCATGGGATGGGTGGATGGCAAATGCTCCTCCCCTTTTGCAGGGTGTCCTCACCATGTCGTTTTCTTTGCTGTGCAGAAGCTTCTTGTTTGGATAGCATCCCATTTGTACAATTCTGCTTTTTCTGCCTTTCCTTGTAGGGTCTCATCCCCAATGTCATTGCCTGTACCTATGTCTTGAAATCGTTCCTCTGTGTTTTCTTCTAAACCTAGTAATTTCCTAGATTGTGTGAGTTTTGGGGAGATGAGCACGTGAATCCCTTTTCCCAGTGGTGTCAGAGGAAGAAGCCCAGTTTGTGCCCCTGCAGAAGTAGCATGGGAGTCCTAGGTGTCTACATTTGCTCCGTCTGCATCATCAGGTGAGGGGCCCTTCAGGGAGCAAGCAGCTTGCAACAACATCCTGGCATTTGAGTAATCTCCAGTAGCACACAGCGTGGTGCCAGCTGGATGACGTTGATCAGCCCCTGCATGGCCCCTCGTGGCTTCCAAGGATCCCTGAGTGGTCACTGGTGGCAATGTCTTCCCACCAAGAACATTATCAGAACTCCCCAAAGAGAGGTTCAAAGTGTGTCCACTCCTGATAGGAATGACTGATTGGCCCTCACCTGTCGCTGGGTAACTGAAAAACAGGAGAAAGACAGAGCTCAAATAATTGGTGTGATGCAGCTCTTGGAATCAGGTACTAGAAGTTTCCTCTAGCACCAAGAACCTGTCCAGGTTTTCCCAGAACCGTGCACTTCAGTGACAGAGCCTGTGTCTGCCCCTATGCCCTTAGTGTTATTTGAAAGAATAAATAAGTAGATGGCCAAGGCAGACCCTTACTGGATGTAGCCCGGCCTCTAGACCAGTACCCTGGGTCCCTTATTTGTTCCCAGGCCCTGTGGCTGCCCCTGGAAAGCCCTTAGCTGTGCACCATTCTCACCATACCAGCTGGAGAGAATATTCACAGCCGCCTTGCTCTTTGTGGGGTAAAGAGACGCCTTCCCAGCTGGGAGTGGTGGTGCACACCTGTCAACCCAGTGGCTTGGGAGGCGGAGGCAGGAGGATTGCAAGTTTGAGGTCAGCTTCAGCAAATTAGCAAGGCCCTAAGTAACTTAGTGAGACTCTGTCTCAAAATGAAAAATAAAAAGGGCTGGGGATGTGGCTCAGTGGTTAAGTGACCTGGGGTTCAATCCTCATTACCAAAAAGAGAGAGAGAGATGCCTTCCCACCTGTTGACCTTGAGCAAGTCATTAGCCAGTATGGGCTTCAGATGCCTCATGAAAAAAAATGGGATAATTCCATTGAACACTCTGTAGTCTGAAGGCAAATGGCTGGACCAGATTGTTAACTGAGACTCTTCCCTGCTACCAAAATTTTCATTTCCTGAAATCAGAACTAGAGATTCTCTTTAAAGCCCCTAAAATAGAGTGCATGTAAAAAGTGCCAGGGTGACCAGACCCTGTGCTCTATGTTAAAGCTCCCAGTCCTCCTGAGAATAACCCCCTCTTCACAGATGAGGAATCAGAGGCTCACCCAGCATCACCGAGCAGCAGAACTGGGTTTAGAAGGTGGTTCTTGGTTGCAGAGCCCATGCAAACCTTACGCTGCCGCTCCCTCAGAAGGCCCCGATTATTGCCTTCACCCCCATCTGCCCACAGTCCTGTGGCTGCTCTGGGGTAGAAGGGTCATGCACCAGTCCAGGGAGACCAGAGTCTCCACTCCTCTCCACCTGCTCAGCAGGCAGCATGGCGGTCCTGGAGGGCAGAGTCCTCCTGGGGAAATGTGATGGCAGGGAAGTCAGCGAGCTCAATGGCAGGGAGGCGGATGTGTCCCAAGAGTCACAGGAACGGTGAGGACAGTGCTGATGTACCCGTGGCTTTGGCTTTCAGCTCCTTGTTTATCTGATTTGTCCTCAGTCTCTGGTGTCCTGTTTTTCTTCTGTCCTGTGTGGTGCATGTGCGTGTGTGTGTGTGTGTGTGTGTGTGCACGCGCGCATGCGTGTGTGAGATCTAACCTTTTAGTGTGTTTCTCTCTCTCCCCAGTCACACCCTCCCCCAATGGATTTAATAGGAACCTCACCGTCATACAATGGCCTTTCCCATTCAAGGTGCCTCTGAGGACAGGCGTGAACACACCCAGGTGCCTTTTGGCTTCCCCTGGCACCTGACACACCCCATCACGAATCCTTCCAAACCCCAGGCTTTCTCACATTCCTGGTGCCAGCCCCACCGCCCCTCCTTCCTCGCACATCCCCTCCCCAATCAGAACTGGCGTGCAGTCATGCAAGGTGCTCTTTGGAGTGTGGGCTCCCTGGCGCTGCCCCAGGACCAATGTTCCAGGCCTGAGATATGGCCCAGGTGCTGAGCTACAGCATGCGGGGGTTCAGCCCCACCTTCTGGATTTTCTGCCTGCTGCCACGCTGGATGTGTTCTTGGCCATCCGGCATGTGCTGGGCATCAAACACATGCCATCTGCCTGTTAAGCCATGGCTGCTGGAGGGAGGCCTTGGCACCTGCCGGTGGCTGCCCCGCCATGCTCAGGAAGTCAGACAGGCCCACTCCTGGTTGCCTCAGCGTCCTGTCCAGGCTCCAGTGGGGACCTGCATTAACTCCCAGAACATGCCTCTGTGGCTTGTTCTGCTAGAAACAGTGAGCTTACTTCTGAACCCCAGACCTCACACCCTGGCTGGACTTTGATCTTATGGTGAGACAAGAAATTCCCTGGCTGTGTCCACCCCACAGAGAATTCTGAATTTCATCCAATATGGGCTCCACCTGCCCACCTGCTACCCACCTCTGCCAGCCCCAGGCAGGACTCTGGAAGAACAGTAGCAGGGGTTGGGTTGGCCAGGGACCTTGCCAAGCCTGCCCTGCCCACTGCTCTGGTTGGCTTTTTGGGATTTCACAGGTCTGTTTGCCCATTAACAAGCCCCGCCTGCCTCTCCCCACTTTCCAGTGGTGTCTGGAGGAGTCTGGCCTTTGCTGCAGAGCATGTGTTGGAGGCCTGAGCACTTTGTGGAGAGATGGTGTGGCTGGTTTTCTGTGGAAATGACCCCTTTCTCCCAGGTGCGGGGCTGGGTGAGCTGTGCTCTTGGCGTGCTTCCCAGTCCAGGGAACAGCAGGCCATGGTTCCCTCTCCAGCAGGATGGCTGGATGAGGGACCAAGAGTGGAACACCTCTGCCCACGGCAGTTTTAGCTTCCAGACCTTTGGCATAGCAAATGAAGTCTGTTCACCTCATCTGGAGGGGGAGGTACCTTTCCCAACCAGCTTCTGTCCATCTATCATCTTTGGCTGAGGTTTCTCTCCTAGGGTATCCACCTGCTACGAGAAATGGCCCCCAAATCTCTGGGGATCAACCTGATGGAAATGGATTTTTTGCTCGTGAAGTATCTCATTGGGTATCCCCAGTAACCACCAGCCGTTCATGTGGTCATTCAGAACAGACCACCTCCCCTCTGAGGCCACAAGAGTCAGTGACAAGGAGACACACCCACCTCCCTCAACCACTGCAGCCTGACACAGGTGACTTCACCTCACATCCCACAGGCTGGAATTCCGTCATGTGCCTCACCCACCCAGCTGCAAGGGAGGCTGGGAAGTGGCCCAGCTAGGAGCCTGGGGACTGAGGGGGTCACAGACAAGGTTGAGCACCAGTAGTCAGAGCCACAGTGTCACTTGCTCAAAGCCTAAATTGGGTGTCTCCTTTTACATTCTGTCCTACCATTCGGTACTTTTCCGTCATGGACCTTGTCACACGCAGCATGAATTAGGCATTTATTTCTTACTCTCTGTTCTCTACCCATCCCAGTAGAGTATGAACTCTGAAAGAGCAGACACAACTTCTGTTTCGCTCACTGCTTTATCCCCTGTGGCGAGATCAGCATCTAGTGTGATGTAGGCACTCGGTAATGTTAGTTGAAGAGGAAAAGGAGGGAGGGAGGAAGGGAAGGAGAAAATAATAATTAAGGGAAAGAAGAAAAGAGGGTGAGGGAGGGGTGCCTGGGTCGAATCCTAACTCTGCCACTAATTCTGTAGCTCTCTGTAAATTACTTAATTCCATGAACCTCAATGTCCTCACATGTAAAGCGGTAAAAATCATTCTTACCAACAAATATGTGTGACTAAGTTAAGGCAGCATCTTAAGGTTCCTGGCTCAGTGCCTGATGGGGGAGGTAAGTGATAAAACAATTGCTGTAGGATTATAATATAGGTAGAGGTTGTACTTCCCCAGACACCATAGGAACTGCTTCCAGAAAGTTCTTGCCAGATGTGTCTTTGTACTGAGCATACATTCGTAAGAGCACATGCTAGTCGTCCATATCTGGGAACTGGTGGGATATGGAGGGCCGGGTCCCTTTTTCACATTCCCAGCATGCTTTCTCTCCATTCAGGTTAAAGTTAAACAGCAAGAGGAACCAGCTGGTCAGAGAACTGGAGGAGGCCACCAGGCAGGTAGCAGCTCTGCACTCGCAGCTGAAGAGGTGAGTGATGGCACGGGGTGACTGGCTCCCTGGGGATGGCCAGGTGCAGGTGTTCCCAGATGGCCCAGCTGAGCTCTGCCCTTGACTTGTCTCCTCTGGCTCAAGTGTAGGTGTTTGGAAGCTCAGAAAGGGAGGTCAGTGTAGCAGATTTGGGCTTGGTCCTGTGTGGCTGGGACAGAGCTGCTCCCACTGAGAAGACCCCAGTCAGGCACTTGCGTATCTGAAGAGGACTCCGACACCTTCCTCTCTAGAGCAAGAGGCTTCCGGCCTGGGCTCTGGCCAGCAGGAATGCATACTGGAAACTCACCAGCATTTCGTTTTCCTTAGATGTTTTTTTTCCCAATGATTGCCTTCTTTGTATAGCAAGTGCGACTGCTTTTCAAATAGCACTTAGGAATGTCAAGTTTCCTTTTAAAGTAAATATTTTAAAGTATAAAAAATGTGAGCTGGTTTTAAGAAAAATATTGAGAAATATTTCAGACTGGATTCAAATATGGTGCAGTATCATGGCCAGGTGTGGTGCTGCCTGCCTGTAATCTCAGTGCCTGGGAAGATGGAGGCAGGAGGATCTTGAGTTCAAGGCCAGCCTCAGCAATTTAGCAAGACCCTGTCTCAGTATAAGTACAAAGGGCTGGGGTGAAAGGTGCCTGGGTTCTCTCCCCAGTACTGAAAAAAACAAAAACAAACAAATAAATAGCAACAACAAAAATACCCCAGCATCTTAAAAAGTGATGCGGCCAGTGG
This sequence comes from Glaucomys volans, assembly GCA_020662805.1. Taxonomy (NCBI): domain Eukaryota; kingdom Metazoa; phylum Chordata; class Mammalia; order Rodentia; family Sciuridae; genus Glaucomys; species Glaucomys volans. The sequence goes on along the minus strand of JAJEJO010000152.1, from coordinate 132,879 downwards.
GGGATTGAGAAATGGGTAGAAGGAAAAGGTGGACTTTCAGGGCAGCTCTGCCCCTCTGGTTATGTGACCTTCCTGGGTGTGTGTTCTCAGTGAATTGGGGGTGCAAGGTGGGGGCCAGGTGAGATCATGTGTTCTAAGCACCCTGCTGCTCTCCAAAGCTCACAGATGGTCCCAGGTCACCTGCCTCATTAATGTTCTGAGTAGTCACTGTCCCTTCTCTCCCTGTCCCCAGCCTCTCAAGCAGCATGCAGTCCCTGTCCTCAGGCAGCAGCCCTGGATCCCTCACGTCCAGCCGGGGCTCCCTGGCCGCCTGCAGCCTGGACTCCTCCGCCTCGGCCAGCTTCACCGACCTCTACTACGACCCCTTTGAGCCCCTGGACTCAGAGTTGCAGAGCAAGGTGGAGCTTTTGCTCCTGGAAGGCGCCACGGGCTTCCGGCCCTCAGGGTGCATCACCACCATCCATGAGGACGAGGTGGCCAAGACCCAGAAGGCGGAGGGAGGTGGCCGCCTGCAGGCCCTGCGCTCCCTATCTGGCACCCCAAAGTCGATGACCTCCTTGTCCCCACGCTCCTCTCTCTCTTCCCCATCCCCACCCTGCTCCCCTCTCATCACCGACCCCCTCCTGACTGGAGATGCCTTTCTGAGCCCCCTGGAGTTTGAAGACCCAGAGCTAAGCGCCACTCTCTGTGAGCTGAGCCTTGGAAGCAGCTCCCGGGAAAGATACCGGCTGGAAGAACCGGGAGTGGATGGCAAGCCTTTGGGCCAAGGTGGGGAGCGCCGTGTCCACAGGGTGGAACCAGGAGTAGGAGGGATGCTTTGCACTCAGGGCCCCCTATGGTAATCATGGCCGACACTTCCTGACAGCTTTCTATGTGCCAGGTCTTCATATGGTAAATGATTTAGTCATTCAGTAGATGGTTATCAGCTCCATAAGTGCTCAGTCCTACACTGCGAATCTCTTGGTGAACTTACTCATTCAACAGATATTTAGTACCTACTAGAACTGAAGGCACTAATGGATGTACTCAGATCCATTCGTCCATGCATTTAGCAGATAGGCCATATCCCCAACGCTGGGTGAGTCCCTAGGGTCATGTGCAAGACACACAAGGTCCCTGTTCTTAGGAAGCTGAGGTTGCATGGAGACACAGGCAAGAGCATGCACCCAGGTGAAAGTACTGAGAAGTCAATCAAGCAGGGCATGTGACAGCGCCTTCAGGCTGGGGTGGAACTGCCAGTTCATACCAGGTTGGGAAGGAAGGTGACCTGGGAGTAGAGTCTTGGATGACCAAAAGGGGCCAGCCCTAGAAAAAGCAAGAGCACAATCACTGCAGCTGGAGCAGCAAGCTCCAAAGAGGTCCTGGAAAGTTGCACGTCAGCCATTGGGGCCCTGCAGGCTGAAGAATTAAGCTAAGGTCCATTAGGAGGAAAAGTTTAGCAGCAACTGCATAACGAAGCACAGGAGCTGGCATTTATTAGAGATGTACTATGCACTGGTGAAATAGATTGCTTCTCTTTTGCCCATTTCACAGATGAGGAAACTGATGTCGAGAGAGGCAATATATTACTTGTCCCCAGTTACCCAGGCAACAACTAAGAAAACAGGGACTGGAACCCAGGTTTTGCCTCCCCCAGCCCAAGCGCTTTCTAGCCATGTGCCTTCCCACTTATGATGGGAGGCAGCTCAGTGTTTATTTGCGTGACGCTCCTAGTGCTTCCCAGCCCTGCATTTCATCCGACTCAGGACATGATGGTCATTACAGAGCAGGTGCCCAGGGAGCTCACCTGGGACTCCTTGGTTTTCCTGATGCCACCGCCAACCACACACACCCAAAGCACAGTAGTAGCCAGGATGCACTGACACAGGTGTACAGGATTCAGGGACCATTGTGCATATTCACCCATGTTACCCTCCTGATTGTGAGTAGGGCTGATATTATCCTCATCTTACAGATGTCAAAGGCAAGGCACAGAGAGGTTAAAAGACTTGTCTAAGATTACACAGCAGTGAAGTAGGAGTGGCAGATTGAGGATTGGCAACTGCCTGGGTCCCCTCTGTAGCATATGCCCAGCTCCATCTGCAAAGGGCTCAAGATTCTGGCTCCTCATGAGGTCAACCAGGAGAAGCTGGGCCCATCTCAGCCTTATGGCTCCAGGAAGGGGCAGGCTGACGGAATTGTCCATTCCCTTTCAAGGGCCAGTGGGAGCCAGCAGGGAAATAAGGTCTCCTTTTTAACCGAGGACTATGAGTAGCAGTGATTTCTTTAGAAAAGGAGCTGAGAGATCCCTGGGGTTTCCTCATCAAGAGCAAGTCTTGCTGGGTGCTCTCGAACAAAATAAGAACAAGTCGCCTGCAGCAGCAGGTGGCAAATTGTTCCCTGGAGAGGAGGGAGTACAGGTGGTGCCTCTCACCAGGCTGAAGAGGTGTCTCTGATGGGCTGATGGGGGCCTTGAGCCACGCCAGGACACTCACACCCTGCCAGGTCTGGGGAATGGCTCCCCTCCCCTCCCAGACGATGTCCTTGGGGCTCCTGGGCCAGAGACTGCTCACAGGGTGGACACATTTCCCTCGTGCCATCTCTGGAAGCCTCCCCCACAGAGCGCAATGCCAGGCGGAGCTCAGACGCTAAGCAGGTTATGCGATTAGTGCCGCTGCTCAGTCAGCAGACAAATTAATCTCCTTAAGTGGGTTAGTGGAGGGTGGAGATGCATGGGGCGAAGGCGGGAGGTCTCCTGGCCCAGCAGGCAGGGGACAGAGGCTGGAAGAGCCGCTTCCCATTGCCAGCGCCTGCATTCTCCCGTGCTCTCCTGCTCGCCCATCCTTTCCCCAGCCCTCTGTGCCCCATCTCTGTGCACCGCCGTGCTGTGAGCCCCTCTCTCCCATCTGTCCCCAGGGCCTGGCACACAGTGGTGCTTCAAAGTGTTGGCTGTGAAGTTGAAAGCCCAGATCTGGCCTTCCCCACCCCACAGAGGCCAGAAACTGTCTTACTCACCTTGGGCCTGTCTTATTCACCATGGGCCTGCATACCATAGGTGCCCATTATTTGGGCCAGGAAGGAATGAATGCCCATCATGGCAGTACACCCAGTTGTGGGCCCCAGGTCAGACTCAAGGACCTGTGCTAAGGGGAAGCAAGAGGAGGAGAGCGTGGAGCATCATGGTTAGGCCCACTGTGAGAGCTGGGACTCCATCCCTCCCTTGCTCCTGCTGAGGATTTGGGGCTGGAATTCTGCTGCAAGTGTGTAAGGATGGATCCAGAGGACATGGCCATAGTGATAGAAACAATAATGGCCATAGGACGGTGGTAATGAACTTCGTGGAGCCCATGGCCTGCACCGGTCTCTGCATTGAGGACCTCTCCCATGCTGCCTCCCCACAGGCCTCTGGAATAATGTCACCAACTCCATTCCACAGACAAGGAACCTGGGGTTAAAGGGGTTAGCTGTGGCCTAAGGTCATGAAGCTGTAGGTGGTAGAGCTGTGTTTGAATCCAGAGTCTAGGATGTTAAATGCAAAATCATACTCCATCCTTTCCTTGCCCCAAAGCAAAGCAGGACCTTGTTTAGAGCTCAGAGGTGGTTGGAGTTTGGTGGGACAGGGAGTGGGTCAAAACTGTGAGGCCAGCCCCTGTTCTGGTTTCTGATCCTGCCCCGCTGTCTTTCCTTCCCCACTCTCCTCCTCCAGCTGTGAATGCAGCCCAAGGGTGCGGCCTGAAAGTGGCCTGTGTCTCAGCCGCAGTGTCAGACGAGTCAGTGGCTGGGGACAGTGGTGTGTATGAAGCTTCCGTGCAGAGGTGGGTCCCTGAATGGTGGTTCTGTGTCCATGGAGGTTTGAATCCTAGGTGTGCGTGGTGGGGCCTGTGGGAGCACCTGGTCTTTGACCCCCTCAGGTGCACAGGAGGTCATTTGGGACAGCTCCCACTCCGGTGGCAGCCTTGCTTGGGACTGTGCCCAAGGTGCAGACAGTAGAAACATGCAAGCATGGCTTTTGGGGGGCTGGATCTGCTTGGGATATTTGCAAGAGCCAGTTCTGGGGCAGCTATTGCAAAGTGCCTGCTGGAGACCAATTGCTAGAAAAGGGACGCCCTTTAAAAAGAGGTGCCCGGCGCAAATGGGGTGGAGGTGGGGTCTGGAAGGATGTTGGGCACACCCCATTATTCCATGAGGATCCAGTGGCAGCCTCCCAGAGAGAACTCTGTTTCCAGAAATTCCCCTGCAGGGAGGCTGACTCCTCCTTCCCCTTGCCTTTCAGACTGGGTGCTTCAGAAGCCACTCCTGCATTTGACAGTGACGAATCAGAAGGAGCAGGTGCCACTAGAGTTCAGATCGCCCTGAAGTAAGTGGAAGACAAGGGCAGAGGGAGGGGTCGGCATGGGCTCCTTCTCCATCCACCACCTTTTACCAGCATTTACCTTTATGGCTGTCTGGGGGGGAGGGCTTAATCGACAGGACCTGTTCCCCAGGGGAAGCTCTGAATAAAAGCTTACCTGCCTCTTCCCCACCTCCCAGCTCCCCATCTACAGATGAGAAACAGGTTTCTGAAGATCTGGGACTTACCCCAACACCTGAACTGGACAGTGGCAGAGCCACAACCAGGCCTGAGACCTCCTGCCCACCCAGAGTGTCTGTTCATTGTCACTGTGGCATCTGTCCATCCCCATTTGGATCCCAACTATTTGGACCCAAATCATTGAACACTCGGGCGCTGGGACCCACATGTATATATTGTTGTTTCCTCTTAACGGAAATGACTTGCATATTTTTTAAATAGGAATTAATTGCTAGCATTTCAATATCAGAAAGCTTCACATAAACTTCTGGCCTCTCTTTAGAAGCTCAGATGACTGGCAGCTCTGGACCTGCTTCCTTACCTGGCACCGTGGCTGTCGGTGTGTGTTGCCAGGTCCCCCACGTTCCCAGCCAGCCAGCAGCCGTGTCTTGTGATTATTAAGAGAGAAAGGGAGAGAGATGTGCTCCTAATAGGGGTTGCTCTTGCCTTGTCCATTTCAGGTACGATGAGAAGAATAAGCAATTTGCAATATTCATCATCCAGCTGAGTAACCTTTCTGCTCTGTCCCTCCTGCAAGACCAGAAAGTGTGAGTATGTGGCTGGGCAGTTGTGTGTTCTCCCTCACCTTCTCTGGTCATTCCTGAGGACACTCCTCTCTGTCCTGCAGGTATTGATGCATGTGACCATGATGCTGAATGTCAGTTCTGTTCATGTCCTTACAGACTCTATGGCAAGCTGCCCACTGCAAGAGAAGCCCTCTAGGCAGCTTCCATTCCTTTCCCAGTGCATCCTGGGTACCTACCCCAGCCAGCTCCAGGAATGGGGTGGCCAGCCAGTCCTTCATGGACCCTGCCCTGCAGACTTCAGCCTCATGAGGAATGGGCACAGTCCAGTTTATCTTCTCTGAGCTCAAGGGTTCCACCCAGAAAGGAGCCTCCCACTTTTGGCCAGGATGTGACTGGATATTACCTGGAGGCTGATGGGATGACAGGCCCCTGTGCTGTCTCCCTTTGCTCTTCCCCCTGCAGACCAGGTTTAGTTTGTCTGCACTCATGTGACAGTTGTTTTCTCCGTAAGGCCCAGGGGACAGCAGTAGGAGCAACTTCCAGCCCCCATCAGGGGTGGGACATGTGGAAAGAAGGATGGAGGGTGGGAAAGCCGATAGAGCAGAAGGAAGACAAGTTGGGACCCTTGGGTCACTTCCAGGCTTTGCTTGTATGAACAGTGGCAGGATGAATGACCTCCTCCCCATCTCGCTGGAACCTGTGCAGGGATGTCTGTAGGACAGTGCCTAGAGGGTGGGTGTCTGTGGTTTGGCTAATCCTCAAGTTCTCCTCTGAAGGGGTGGTGCCACTTTGCCTTCTGTGTATGAGGGGACTGACTGCCCCCCACTCCAGTGTTCACAGGCAGCCCTTGCTGATCCTTCTGCACGTTGATCCTTCTCTAGTGCCTGGCCCCAGGTTCAAGGTACTCGGAAATTCTAAGGATTTGAGGATTCAGGGCAAGACGAGGAACACGTTGTCCTCAGAGCCCCTCTCTGCATCCCTTGCACATCCCTGCATAACACCCCCAGCCTGCTGCACACCCTCTCCACTGTGGGTTCTTCGGGATTTTAGCAGCTGTGAACCCAGCACATCAGCCCCAGAGCCAGGCTGACTCGAGCTCCTGGGTGGTTCTGTCCCTCTCTAGGAACATCCGAGTGGCTATCCTCCCTTGCTCCGAAAGCACCACCTGCCTGTTCAGGACCCGGCCCCTGGACGCCTCGGACTCCCTCCTGTTCAATGAGGTGTTCTGGGTGTCCGCATCCTACCAAGCCCTTCACCAGAAGACCTTACGAGTCGATGTCTGCACCACCGACAGGAGCCACGTGGAAGAGTGCCTGGTAAGGACTGCATCTGTCTGTCTGTCCATATGTCCATCTGGCCTTCAGTCCTTCTGGGGACTCGTCCACCCTGAGCTTTGAGAAGGCTAGAAGGAGATGCAGGCTGTGGTGGGAGCCAGGCCTGGATTCTAGGTAGAGGTGATTCCAAGGGGAACGCTGGGGGCTCCTCTCCTGAGAGGACCTGGACCACGCTGGCTGTGCCTCAGCATGACTTCCCAGCCTCATGGACAGGAAACACACGAACAGATCAATTCAAATCCCACCTTCCACTTGCTCAATAGCTGGGTGACGTCAGGCAAGTTACCTGAAACATCTCTGATTTTCATTTTTCTTGCTAATAAAATACAAACAATTCCTCCCTCACGCCCATCATCGTAAGGGTTACATGAGGGTTCAGTAGGCATAAAACACACCTAAGTGCCCGATGCACCGTCCGATCTCCTACCATTGTTGGTCCCCCTTCTGCCATACTCAGATCCTTACCAAGACTCTGATAAGCGCCCACTCCCTGCTGGGTGCTGGAGATCAATGGGCTAATCCCTTAGATGAGGAGTCAGCTCTGACTGCTGACAGACTAACCAGCTGGTGGGGACCATGTTGGGAATATGTGGGTTCAAGTGACAGAAGCAAACAAGGAGCCGGGCAGAGGAGCCATATGGGCTGTTTGCCGCTCTGTCTTCTCCGCCTCCTCGACAGTCTGGTCATCTAGTGTGAACCCTGGGCCTGTGCATCGTAGCTGTGCAGCCTTGCCTGGACCTGCCTCTGCTGGAGCACCCTCTCTGGTGGAGCTGTGGAGCCACATCCTGGGAATGTCAGTCCTCAGCCTGGTCATCAGGCCCGCGCTCCCCAGCCATCACCTAAGACTCTCCATTTCTTGGTCTCCATTTCTTTATCTGTAAAATCTGGCTTGTGCTGTTTACTTAGCAAGCTGTTCTCCAGGATTCAATGAAGCACTCAAAACATCACTTCTCAAACTTTGATGCACGTGTGCACGAATTACCTGGAGTTCTGCTTAAAATGCACATTCAGATTCAGTTAACTCTGAAGTGGGACCTGAGATGCTCCCAGGGGATGACAGTGCTACCAGGCCCTGGGTCACACTTTGTGTAGCAAGCATGTGTGACATGTGTGCACCCACTAACTTCCCACCGGACCTCAGTGCCCATCTCTTTCCTGCTCAGCTGGGGTCCATGACAGGGTCGCTGCCATTTCTGGTGATGCTCATGCTAACAGTAACTCAATAGCAGACGTGCATAGAAGGATGTGTGTGTGGCAGGCAGTGAGCTCAGGCCCTGACGTGCATTCTCTCTATTGATCCTCACTCCCGTCTAATAAGATAGGTACTGTATATCAGTGGGGAAACTGAGGTGCAAAGAAGCAAAAGACCTTCCCTGAGGTCACACACCTGGAAAGTTACAGGAGCCATATTTGAACCGAGGCATGTCCTCCTCTGAAGCCCACACACGTCAGCCCTACTGTGTTGTCTCTGCCAGGACAGGGCTCCCTGGAGGCTACAGGTGGGGATGGTGGTTTAAAGGGTTCGGCAAGCATGGTGGATGTTGAATGAAAGAACAGAAAGCTTCTCCAGACCCCGCTCCTGCAGTGAAGCCTTTCCTCGGCCTGGGCATTCCTACAAGAGAAGAGACTCACCCCTGTTTTCTTCTCCTAAGTGGATGCCTTTTATTCCTCCTTCCTAATTGAAGTCTGGCCATTGCTGGTTGCCATGGCAGCAGCCAAAGCGCTCATCTCACCGTGGCTTGTGTCTGCCTGTGACCAATGGGAAACCTTCTTTCCCGCAGGCTGTTCGGACTTGGAGTGTCAGGCTGTCGTGTTTTGGTGGCTGGAGGAGGAGAGGAAGTGAGACAGGCAGGAGAAAGGGCTTGCCTGCTCCCACGCGGAGTCTCCCTGCATTGCCGGGCGGGAGGAATCCCCAGTCCGCTTTAAGCATTTAATTGGCCAGCCAGCGCACTGTCTCCGTGTCTACTATTGGGCCAAGAACTTTGCGTGTGGAGTCTCATACAGTCCTCCACACAGCCCTGGGAATAGGGAACCCGTGATCTCCATCTTGCAGACGTGGGATCAAGGCCCAGAAAGGCTAAGTCACCTGCCCAGGTCATCCTGCACGTGGAGAGACAATGTGGATTTGAATATGAATTCAGTTCCCTGCCTCTCAGGGTTATTATAAGGGCTCTCATGTCCCCAGATAGGTCTGGGGTTTTGGGAGACATGTGGCTGCCTTCCCCAGCTTCGCGTGGCATCATGGGGGCCCTAGCTCTCTGCTGTTCAGCTGCTGAGCCCAATGCCTGGCAGCTCAGGTCCTGCAGGGGGCAGCCGGCTTCTCAAGTCCCATGGGGAACCATCCCAACAGCTCCCCTCACCCTCCTGCACTTGGCAAAACCCCAACCCTGCCAAAGCCACCTCCCCACCTGTGTGTGGAAGACAGAACTTGCACACAACCTGGTTGCTCAGTGCCCTTTGAGATGGCTGACCTCGCACGCCCTGATGCTACCCAGCTTGAGGCTGCATCTCCCAACCCTTTATTCCCACCTGTGCACTGACAATGAGGCAGAGGAGAGGAGCCAGAGCCGAGTGCCCAGCCTACCCATGCGTGGCTGCTTCACCAGAAGCCACCTCCTCGCGGATGTCACCCCAGCATCATTCCCCTGCTCTCTCCTGCCTCCAGCTTTCCCTCCTGTACTGAATCCAGCCTCTCCGTGTACCAGCATGCTGCTCTTTCTCTTCTGCTCATGGCAAACAGGCAAAACACCTTTCATTCCATTTCCATCTCCAAGTCCTGCATCCTCTCTTCCCTTTTCTTATAGCAGAGAATGAAAGAGAAGGCATTCCTCCTGGAATGCAATCTCAATGGGCTTCTGGCCTCGTTGCTCTGCTCCTCAGGGTCACCTGGGACCTCCCAGGTTCTCCATGCAGTGGCCACTTCCCCAGCCTCCTCCCGCTGCCCTGCTGGCCACACAGGGCACGTTGCCTGCCCCATCTTCCTCACGCTCCTGCCTTGACCTGGCTTCCTTGACGCCTCACTTACGTGGTATTCTTCCTGCAGCCCTGGCCTCTCTCTTGGCTTCTCTGCTGACTCTCCCTCAGTTCCCTGACCTGTGTCAGAGGGCCCCGGCACTCAGTCCTTGCTCCTGCCCCCTTTGCTAATCCCTTCCTTGGTGAACTCCTCCCGTCTTCAAACTCGATGCCAAGTTGTGGCTGCAGGCTGAGTCTCTGTTTATCTCAGACCTCAGGTTTGCAGTGCCTGTCTGCATCTTCTCTTGCACGTCTCAAAGGTATCTCAGGCCAGCATGGCCCCAAGAGCACTCCCAAGCGTCACCCTGTGTCTTTGCCATCTGGGTGATGGCAACCCCATCTGTCCACTGCTCAGGCTAGAGACAGTGGAGTCAACCATGACCCCTTCTTGTCTCACACCCCACCTTGTGAACTCCACCTTCTAAAGACCCCTAGAGTCCAACCACTTCTTGCAGCATCCCTGACCTCCGCCACTGCCATCACTCCCTGAGAGTTCCCCCTGGATCTCCCCACTTTCGTCCTTTAAAAGTGATCCAGTGCACAGTGGGCCTCTGCCAAGACCTTGTGTGCACCTGGACCAGCACCTGGGCGGTTCTCAGGCTCTTCAAGATTCCACAGGATCTGGCCTTTTCTGCCTTCCTTCCATTCCCACGACTCTCCCTCCAGCTGGCCTGTGCTCCTCCTCCTGGCCCTGGCACTTGCTGGGCCTCTCTGCCTTCTAGAAGCTCCCAGGCAAGACTCGCTCCCTCCCTCCCTGGTTCTG
>JAJEJO010000152.1:34551-117694 GCA_020662805.1 Glaucomys volans | reverse complement strand
TTTTCACAGTAGTAAAGAGGTAAGAGGTAGCACAGATGTCCATGGATGGATGAGTCGGCAGACATTGTGGTTTATGCTTGTGAAGGAATATTACTCAGCCATGAAAATGAATGAGTTTCTGATACATGCTACAGTGTGGATGGACCCTAAGGGTGTTGTTGAATGAAATAAGTCAGTCACTAAAGGGCACACTTGATTCCACTTACATGAGGCGTCTAAAGTAGTAAAGTTATAGAAATAGAAGCATGAGATTACCAAGGGCAAAGGGAAAGGGAGCATTATGCTAAAGTGTAGTGTTTCAGATTTGCAAGATTTAACAATTCTGAAGCTGTTTCACAATAATGTTAATATGCTTAATACCCAGGAACCATACCCTTAAAATTATAAAGATAATAAACCGTATTTTTTTAACACGATAAAAAGAAAAGAAAACAGCACAGACACTCAGGAAAGTATGTGTTGAATGAAGGCTTGGGTGTAGCTCAGTGGTGGAGCATGCCAAGGTGCTGGGTTTGGTCCTCAGCACCAAAAAAACAAACAAAAAAAAAAAAAAATGTATAGAGATGGTGATGCACGCCTGTGGTCCTAGCTACTAGGGAGGCCAAGGCAAGAGGATTGCTGGAGCTCAGGAGTTTGAGGCCAGTCTGGGCAGCATCGTGAAACCCCTTCTGAAAAGAAAAGATTTGGCAAATGAGCTTGCAATGAATGAATGAGGTACTGGAAATAATGCCTAGTCCATTCTTAGCCTTCATCTTACCTGGGTGGAGGGTGTTCTCCATATTGTCCCCAAGAGCTAAATCCTGAGGACAGCCCGTCACCCCCTATTTATATTCTCCTTCCTTCCACCCCCAACAGGGAGGAGCCCAGATCAGCCTGGCTGAGGTCTGCCGCTCCGGGGAGAGGTCGACTCGCTGGTACAACCTCTTGAGCTACAAATACTTGAAGAAACAGAGCAGCGGGCCCAAGCCAGCTGGAACCTCAGGCCCGAGTTCAGGGCCTGAACACACGGTGAGCTGGGATCTCTCCGGCCACCCCAACCTCTCACACAGGCGGCAGCTGCAGGGTGGTGGGGAAGCCTCTCCCTGGACCAGAGACAGGCAGGCCTGTTCCTAAGTGGGAAGGCAGGGCTGTTCCTAAGGGGCCAGGAGCTCCCAGTGGAGAATTTGCTCTCTTCTACAGTTCTGCTTCCTTCTTCTGGATTTGACATTATTTAATATTATTTGCATGATAAAACCCTTAATTCATGATTTTTTGAAAATGGAGGCTGAGGTGTGTGGCTCAGGGGTGGAGCACTTGCCTAGCGTGTGCTCAGCACTGGGTTCTGTTTCCAGCTCCAAAAAAAAAAAAAGCAGAAAAAGAAGGATGGAAGGTAGAAAGTAAACCTTTCCTGAGACCCTTCTGTGCAAGGTCCATCCCAGAAACCAGAGAAGAGGCCGTCAGAGGACCTGTGTCCCTCGCTGGGCCACAGGCTTGGGCACGCAGCTCCCTGAGCGCCATTGCTCTCCTGTCTGACCTGAGCCCTGGAAGGTTGTTGTGGAAGGTTTTGAGAGAGCTGGGTGTAGGCCCTGAGAAATGGTGACTCACTATTATTTTGAGTTACTTAAAAATGTTACATTTGCCTCTTTGGGGTTTCAAATAAAAACAGTCTGTTTTCATGCCCAGCAAGGGCAGTGTCACAGATCCACTGAGCCCTGGCCAGTGACTCCTTCGAGGGCAGGAGCCAGTCTAGGGTACTTGAATAGGTCAGAGTGAGCCTCAAGATGAGGCTCAGGTTAAGGCTGTCTTCTCTTGGCCCTGGTCTTCTCTTGTCATCCTCTTTACTCCCTTTGTGTCAAGTGCCGTCCTCTTACATGCAGTGTCCCACGGCTCAGAAAGATTAACCAAAATCACATTAAAATGTACATCAGTGAGCAGCAGCGCTGGGTGGCACCCCTGCCGCCCTCAGTCCAAGGAGACGGGGAGCTGGCCAAGGTCCTGAAAACAAGCTCCTCCCCTTTCTAGCACTTGACCTAGGTGAGCAACACCCACCCTCAGGCACAGCTGCCTCCTTCCCATCCATCAGGGCATCAGTAGCGCCTCCTGTTGTGCTCGTGGTATGACCTAGTAGGATGCTATGCAGAAGTTGACTACCATCGTACTTGGACTATATCAGGCCTTCAGTTGATTTTTGTTCTTTCTTTCCTTCCCCAAAAGATAATGTCAGGAATTATCCAGACTCTGACCCATGCTCCCAAGGGTGGTTGCAAATTGACCATGTACCCAGAAATGGCGGGTCTCAGTTTTTGCTTTGCTATCAGTTCCCATTTGCTGAGGGCCAATTACATACTAGGTGCTCTTCTGGGTACTGTATATAAATAGTATCCATCAATCTTCTTGGCGACTCTTAGGGGAGGCTGAGTCTCAGAGAGGTTAGTTCACCCCCTCACATCACACAGACTTCTTCACTGCAGACATCCATCAGTGGAGATGGGTGTCTTTCCTCCAGAAAGCGCTCCCGGAATGCCGTCCCCATACCTGCTGCTGTTTCTGTTCCCAAACAAGCAATCCTTAGGTCCCTTCTAGTCCTTGCCCTGTTGTTGGGTTGGACTGGATGGTACATGCATTGCCTCCCTGACGACTCTATGTTCTCCTTACAGTCAGACCTATAATTCTCTCACTTAATCTTCCAAAACTCCACTGAGTAGGTCCACATGCACACAGGGGTTATTCTGGAGGCAGAGGAACCACGGGCTGTAGTTCCAATATGCGAGTGACATTGGGCAAGACACCTGGCCACCCTGGACTTCAGTTTTCACCCTCGGTTCACTGGCACGGTCAGGGCTCTCAGATGCTCAGACTCCTGGCAGGTCGGGCGGCGTCCATGGTCCATCCACTGACCCAGCAGCCTTGGTCTCTGCAGGACGCTGTGTCTGCCCTGCTGGAGCAGACAGCGGTGGAGCTAGAGAAGAGACAGGAGGGGAGGAGCAGCTCACAGGCGCTGGAAGACAGCTGGTAAGTGAGTGCTCCCTTGGGCCCTCAGGGCTGACTTGGCCTGGACCGAGGTCCAGGGATGAGATCCCCAAACACCAGGGCGACCAACAGAAGGGTTCTCATGGGAGCATGAGAACACCATAACCTGGTACAGTGGTTCCTCATATTCCTGTCCCTCTGGGTGTGGTGGCACACACCTGGAATCCCAGCTACCCTGGAGGCTGAGGCAGGAGGATCACAAGTTCAAGGCCCGCCTGGGCAACCTAGTGAGTCCCTGTCTCAAAATGAAATTTAAGAAAATGGCCAGGCATGAGGCTCAATGGTAGAGCACTTCCCTAGCATGCCTGGCTCGGGGTTCAGCACCCAGTGCCACTACCACCCTCAAAAATAATTCCTTCCCCATTTGGCATTTTGTGTTCCATGGATCAACTATGAAGGTCACACCTAATGTCATTCATTGTCTTGCACTGACATTTATTTTGGTTAAATTTTTTTTTAATTTTTGTACTTGTATATAGACAGAATACCTGTATTTTATTGTTTAGTTTTATGTGGTGCTGAGGATCGAACCCAGTGCCTCACACATCCTAGGCAAGTGCTCTGCCACTGAGCTACAGGCTCGGCCCTGGTTAAAAAAATTTTAGTTAAAAATTTTATCACTATAAATGAAAAATTTGTATCATATGCTATAAATTGAAAATTCTTCAGTAAGGATTGCATTTGGCTGCTGGGAACAGGGAGCAAAATAATATAAACAGGAAGTTTCTTTCTTGCTTGCTTGGAAAGAATATAAGAAAGTAATCCAATTCTATCAGCGCCGTGATGTTACGGGGAGCCCAGGTTTCTCCTCTCTGCTTTGCTTTACGCTGTGAGACCTACATCATCAAGGCTGCTTGGTAGCCCAAGACGGCTGGTGGATACCTGCCATCGGGCAGATGTCAATCAGGAATAAGGAAAGACCAGAGAATGTGCCTTGGGAAATGATGGCGTAGCTCAGTGGTAGAGCAGTTTCCTGGCACATGCAAGGCCCTGGGCTTGATCTCCAGGCCCACAAATAAAATCAAGCTGCATATGATTTCTGCCGGGAGACTTGTCTCCTTGACACACAGAACGTCAGGACAGGAACTGAAAAGGGGATGGTGTTCTGTCTCTGATCTGTTGCTATGTGATTCCTTCTTACAGACAGAAAGGTCTCATTGTACACTTGACCTTGATCAGGGTTGGAATCCCACCCTCTTCATTTTTTGTGTCACCTTAACACTTTCTAATAATTTTTTAAATTGACAATAATTGTACAAATGGACGGGCACGGTGTTGTTTTGATACATAAGGCATTGTGTGATGATGGCGTCGGGCTAATTAGAATACCCGTGACCTCAAACAGTCGTTGTTCCTTTTGCTGACATATTCAAAGTCCTCTCTGCTAGCTCCTCTGACATACGCAGCACATTGTTGGCCATGGTCACGCTGCCATCCAGGAGTGCACCAGTTTGTTCCTCCTTCCTAAGTGTGACTTCCTACCTGTTGACTCACCTCTCCTCCGCCTCCCTCTCCGGCCTCTCTTCTTGTTCAAGATCAGCTCTTTTAGAATAACCACATGAGTGAGATCAGGCACCTGGCTTTTTCCACATAACACAATGCCCTCCAGGCCCACCCACATTTCACAGATGACCAGGTTTATGGACCCAAGGTCCTCCCTCCTGTGTACATGCCAGGTTTTCTTCATCCATTCATCTGATGATGGACACTCTATAACACACATACAGAAAGTTCATGTCCGTGGACACAGCTCAGTGAATCTTCAGAAACCAAACTACCTGTGTAACCAGTACCCAGATCAAGAAGGAGAGGGGCTCCAGCACGTGGGAGCCACACCTTGCCTGTGAGCCACACCTTGCCCCTCCTCATCTCTGCCCTCAGCTCCCTCTAACCTTGACTGAGCCTCACCTGAAAATTAGGGAAAAAATACCTAAGACCCAAAGTTACTGGAAAAGATGGAAGAGAAGCCACTAATGAAGACAAAATGCAGAGCATAGAGTAGACACTCAGTAAGGGATGGAAATTATTACTAGGGAAAAGAGAAGGACCAGTTGGAAAGGAAGGTAGGTCCCACCAGGGATTGGCCACCACCTGTGGATCTTGCCATCTGGGAGGAAATGGAGTTTGATCTTAGGCTCTTGTGCTAGGAATTCAGACAGATAAGGATTCAGAGGTTAGCTCAGCCAACTTCCTGTGTCATGCTGGGCCTGGGGTGTGGTCTGAGCTCCCTGAGTGATTCTCAGGTGCAGCCTGGGCTAAGGACCACCACTCTATCTTTTTATTTTTTTGTTTATTCATGTGTTTGGTTTTTTTTTTTTTTTTTTTTTCTTCTGGTACTGGGAATTAAACCCAGGGGTACTTTACCACGGAGCTACTTCTCCGCCCTTTTTTTTTTTAATTGTTGATGGACCTTTATTTTTATTTATTTATACACGATGCTGAGAATCAAACCCAGTGCCTCACACATGCTAGGTGAGTTCTCTGTCACTGAGCCACAACCCCAGTCCCCCAGCCCTTTTTATTTTTTATTTCAAAATAGGATTTTGCTAAGTTGCTGAGGTTGGTCTTGCACTTGCGATCCTCCCTCAGCCTCCTGAGTGGTTAGAATTCCAGGTGTGTACCTCACACCTGGTTAGGACCACCACTTGAAACCTCTGCTTCCTCATCTGTGAAGCATAGATATTAAAAACAGCCATTATATCCTGGGGATTTTGCAGAGTCCATAAAATTGTGCATGTTAGTACTTAACACAGACCCTGACCCAGGGGAAGCTATCAGTTGACTCGCATTATTTTTCTGTTAAGTCCCACTTTATGTATTTGGTCTCAGAAGGAGCCTTCCCTTAGTAGCTTTGACTCCAGGAATCACCAACTGTTTTCTGGAAAAGGCCAGATGGCAAATATTGTCTGCTTCGCGGGCCATATGGATCCTGCCGCAGTGCCTCAAGACTGCTCCCGCCGCATGAGAGCCCTTGGACAGTCTGCAGACCAGTAACTCTGTGTGGGCTTTGCCGACGTGTCATTTATGGACACTGAAATTTGCATTTCATATCATTCGTACCTGCCACGAATCATCCCTCTCCTATTGATTTTTTCCAGCCATTTAAAAATATAAAAACCATTCAGAGCTTGGACTATCCAGAAAAAATCAGCAGGCTGGATTTGTCCCACAGGCTGAAGCTTGCCGACCTCTTTATTAGTCCTCTTTCGCTGTTTCTCCCTGTGAGAAAGAGTACAGCAAGGTTCCTGGAATTTTTGAGGCTCTTTTGTTTATTTTAGGGTCCTCCACTCTGTCTCAGCCTCTCTCCCTCTCCCTCTCTCTGGCACGACTCTGTCACCCTGCACCATCGTTCACACAGGGGAAGATCTGATGCCAGAAATAAGACCTGTCTCCCAAAACCCTGGCACCAGATCAGTGGCTCCCACCAAATTCCAAGCTTGTGCTGAGGCTTTTCAAGCCGTCTCCTAGCAACCGCCTTCTGTTCTTTCTCCCCTTGTGGCCCCGTCTCCCCACCCGCTGCCATTCAAACTTCCCCAGCCTCTTACTTAAAAAGAGGCCCGGGGATCCCGAGCTGCCTAGCGGTCTGTCCATCTGCAGACTTCTCTCCCAAAGCTGGAGGTTTCTTTTGGTCCCAGGGTGTCAGCCTAGCTCTGGAATCCTGGGTGGAGTTCCGCCAAAGGCCAGCTCTGCCTTCTAATTCACACTCCAGTTCAGCATGAGGCCCAGCACGCCATCCTCAGTCCCCCTTTTTATGTGTTTAGGTTTCTTTTATTGTTGTTGTTTTTTTGTTTTGCAGGACTTGGGAGTGAACCCAGGGGTCCCTCTGCTCAGTTGCTGAGGCTGGCCTCAAGCTTGCTATCCTCCTACCTCAGCCTCCTGAGTCCTTGGGATGTCAGGCGGGTGCCACCGCACCTGGCCTTGCTTAGTTTTGTTTAGTGCATATAATCATAATTTTTTAAGAGCCATAAGCAAAACAAAACTGAGATTATTAGAAAACATAAAATATAGCCGGGCATGGTGGGGCATGCCTGTAATCCCAGCCCTTGGGAGGCTGAGGCAGGATGATCGCAAGTTCAAAGCCAGCCTCAGCAACTTAGTGAGGCCCTAAGCACCTCAGTGAGACCCTGTCTCTAAATAAAATACAAAATAGGGCCGGGGGTGTGGCTCAGTGGTGGAGTGCCTCTGGGTTCAATCCCCAGTACCAAAAAAAAAAAAAAAAACCCATAAAATATAATCACAACCATGCAAGAGTGAGAAAGCATCCTATTTACCCCCCTCGGGAACTTGTGTGTCCCTGTGTAGGGCAGATATGAAGTGGTATTTCTGGGCCCCAGAGCATGCGTGCTTTACATTTCAATAGTAGCCGTGATAGAGTAGTTCTCAAATGATTATTCCCACAGCAATGACTGGGAGGGAGTTCCCTTAACCTGCTCCCTTTCAGATGTTTGGTTTAATTGAACTACTATATCTAAATCAACATTATATATCCCGTTTTTTGTTTGTTTTGATACCAGGAATTGAACCCAGGGGTGCTTAACAACTGAGCCACATCCCCAACCCTTTTTTAAATTTTTTTATTTTGAGACAGGGACTCACCAAGTTGCTTAGGACCTCACTAAGTTGCTGAGGCTGGCTTTGAACTTTCGATCCTCCTGCCTCAGTCTCTGAGCCACTGGGATAACAGGCATGCGCCACCACGCCCTGTCCACATTATGTACACTTTTGCTGGGTACAGGGGCACATACTTGTGGCCACTCAAGGACTCGGGAGGCTGAGGCAGAAGGATCACAAACTCTAGGCCAGCCTCAGTAACTTAGTAAGACTGTATCTCAAAAGAATACAGAAAAAAGGTCTGGGAATGTAGCTCAGTGGTAAAGCACATTTGGGATCAATCCCCAGTACTGGGGGGAAAATAGAATATGTTTTTTATTTTAAAAGATACTGCTAGCCCTTGTTCTAGTGCAGATTTCTTTCTCTCCTTTATGTTCTCCCCACGATCTGCCTGTCTCCTCTACCTTCACCAACACTTGATATCATCACATTTTTTTTTGCCAAGCAATGTGTGAGAGGATGCTGTGTATTGAGTCTGCGAAATGGCATTGATCTCTTCCAGCACTGTTGAATGAAGGCCGTATCATAGGCCGTATCATAGCACCCAAAGCAGCTGAACGTGGCCCCTCGAAGAATTCTTTGTAGAGGTGCTTCCCATGGATTCACATGCCCCCGTGTCTCCCTCCTAGGAAGATGGAGACACCGCTGCAGCCAAGGAGGGAGAGCACAGGTTCCTCCATAGCCAGAATCCCCATCCGAGGTCAGGGGTGTTTGGATTGCAGGGTTGGAGTGGAGATCCAGGATCCCTTCTCCTACTGGAGAATCCTCAGGGAGAGTTCACGTTTGCCTTCAGCCTCCCTGAGCCAGCCAGCTCATCCACGAATGCTCTGCTTCTGGATGGAACTCTGTGTCCCAGCATGGCGACACTGCCTCATGCTGTCAGAAGACTGGCGGGTTTGTACGCCTTTGGAAGTCAAGATGGGACTAGAGATAAATGACTGCGTAACACTGGAAGTCCATTTGTTACACCGAATCCTCTCCCCGCAGGAGTCCGAGGGCAGAGGATGGCTAGAGGGGATGTTACCAAAGAAGAGTCTCTTCAGCAAGTCGTGCTGAACAGGAAGCCCTGTGGGGAAGAAATTAACTTGGATACCCCTTTCACCTCATGTTCAAAAATTAATACAAATGGGTCCTAAAGTGAAAACATAAAAACTGAGACTATAAGAGTTCTAAAAGAAAAGCATAGGAAATTCTTCCCCATGTCAGAGAAGGCAGAGATGTCTTTGGACATAAAAAGCTCTATGAAAGGAAAGTGAATAAATTGGACTTTATCGTAATTAGAAACGTCTGCTCTTTGGAAGATACCATCTAAGAAATGAAAAGGCAAGCCACAGACCTGGAGGAAATCTTTCCATTACACATACCTGACAAAGGATTCACACGCAGAATATATAATGACCTAGTATAACCCAAAGATCAAAAGTCTGCTTTTTTAAGGGACTGAAAGTTCTAATGATATTTTTGCAAAATGAAATATATGAATGGTCAATAAATGCATGAAAAGTTTCTCAACAAAATGGAGGTTAAAGAGCCACAATAAGATACAGGTGTTTGCCTAGTGTAGTATATGACTGAATTCAAGTACTGACAAGGGCCAGGGATGTAGCTCAGTGGTGGAGTTCTTGCCTCCTGTGGCGGAGACCTCAGGTTCGATCCCCAACACCAGGAGGAAGGAAGGAAATACCAAGTGTTAATTAATGAGGAACTGGAACTCTCATTCTATTGCTGGTGGGAATGTTAAATGAGAAAATTACTTTGAAGGGTCACTTTTCAGTTTCATAAAAGGATATACTCATGACCCAGTCGTTCTGCTTTTTATTATGTATTTGTCATGGGCTGTACTGTGTCCCCCAAATTTATGCATTAAAACCTTAACCTCCAGCATGTTGGAATGTGGCTGTGTTTGCCATCCAGGCCTTTGAGGAAGCCATTGGCAACATGACGCTGTTATAGTCAGGGTAGGGCCTAATCCAGTCTGGCTGGTGTCTTTATAAGAGCAGGGAATTTAAACACATGACACCAAGAATGGTAAGCACAGAAGAAAGACCCAGAGAGGACACAGCCAGAGGTGGCCATCTGCAAACCAGAGACAGTGTCCTCAGAAGAAGCCAGACCTGCAGACACCTTGATCTTGGACTCCAGCCTCCAGAATTACCAGAAACAAAATTCTGTGTGGAAGCCACCCAGCCTGTGGCATTTCACTTCATCAGCTCCAGACAGTTCATATAATATCCAAGAGAAATTGAAACTGGTATCTGCCCACAATTCGTGTATGTGAATGGTCTTAAAAGCTTTATTCATAATGGCTAAGAAATAGAAGGGATCCAAGTGAGTGTCAACTGATGGAAAATTAAATTACAACATATCCACCTGTGGAATATTACGCAGTGACAAAATAACTCCTGATGCCTGTAAGACCTGGGTGGACTTCCAGAACACTGGACTGACAGAAAAGACCTGAGATGAGCAAATATGTACTGATTATGCTCACATGAAACTCTGGAAAAATCTAATCTATCATGACAAGAAGCTGATCAGTGGTTGCCTAGAGGTCAGGGGGGAGATTGTGAAAGGTTTTCGAGGGAGCCTTTCAAGGCAATGGAATGTTCTAGATCTTGAGTGTGGTGGTGGATACACAAGCGAATACATTGATCAAAATTCAACAGCTATACACTGAAACTGTATTTTGCTGCATATAATTCACACCTCGCTGCCGTTGGGTGTTTTGCATTCTTGCAGGGCTGGGCCTTGCACCCAGACTGCATGCATGCAAAACTGGCCTTTACCACTGAGCTACAGCCCAAGTCCTGAACTGAGGATTTTGAAAATAATATGTTCTCGATGGTGAAAGGCTTAGGAACCCTGCCCTGCATGCAGGTGAGTGGGGCGGCTTCTGGGGCAATGACCACAGCGTCTCATCACTGCAGGAGGTACCAGGAGGAGACCTGTGAGAATGAGGCAGTGGCTGAGGAGGAGGAGGAAGAGGGGGCGGAAGAGGAGGCAGAAGAGGATGTCTTCTCTGAGAAAGCCTCCCCAGATGGGCACCCGGCATTAAAGGTAGGAACGCTGTCTGGGAGAGAGCCCTTGAGCCCGGGCAGGTAGAAAAGGTTGGGGCAAGGTCTCATCTTCCCAGAATGGGCCGCCTGCAGTGGATTGTTTAGGAGTACCCTGCCCCCATCTTCGGGTGATTTGGTGACAGTAAACCAGGAGGTGCTGACCTCCCCTCTCCTCTCTTCTGCCCTCTGTGGCTTCCCTGTTTCTCTGGATGCACCTCAAGCTTTGCAGTCACATGGTCTCAGTTCAAATCCTGGCTCTGTCCCTCCCTGGCTGTGTAGTCTCAGGCAGGCGACTTCATCCCTTTCAAGCCTCATCTTGAGATGGACCCAGTAATCCCAACTTTGCAGATAGTCTCAGAGGCTTCAAAAGAATGGATGTCTTCATTTGGGTGTGTCCAAAGGGCAACAGGAAGAGGGAGTCCAGCCACATTCCTTTGCCTCCTGCTTGCTGGCTGCACTAGAGTGTTGTAGCAGATTCTCTTTCCATAGAGATCTCCAGCCTACAGCTACGGCACCCAGTGTATTTGAGCAGGATCCCCAGGGTGGAGCTACAGGTGGGATGTGTTCCAGAGGCACCTGACCAGGGGGCTAGAGCAGAATCTGAGTTCTTCCAGCTCCTCCACACCCAGGGGGCATCTCTTTGCACTTTCTCTAGCCAAGTGGGGAACCTTGCTCAAAATCACACCAAGGTGCTCTTTTTTTTTCAGGGGGGGTACCAGGGATTGAACTTGAATTCAGGGTTACTCCACCACTGAGCCACATCCCCAACCCTATTTTGTATTTTATTTAGAGACGAGGTCTCACTGAGTTGCTTAGCATCTCTCCATTGCTGAGGCTGGCTTTGAACTCACAATCCTCCTGTCTCAGCCTTCTGAGCTGCTGGGATTACAGGTGTGAGCCACCGTACCTGACCCAAGGTGCTCTTTAGGCTAACAGAGTCCCTGTGCTTAAGTGCTTTTGTTTGCTTATCTTTTACCTGGGACCACTGTGTCGGGGCAGTAGAAAACCCAATGGCTTTGTTCTAAAAAGGAGACTTGCTGGTGGCCTCCATAATTCCAAGAAAAAAATCAGTGGTTCTGGACCAGGGCAGTGGAGAGCGAGGGAATGTCTTTGTCAAATGTGGCCGGTACGCAGATTGTGAGACTGTAAGGCCTAGGATGCTGGCTCCCAAGGTGCCCTCACTCTTCATGTGAGTTTGTTTTGGGGGGCTCCCCCTGGCCCCAACCACAGGTGAAGAATGAGAATTGGCACCCCCAGCCTTGGGCACTGCCCTGGCAGGACTGGGCTGATTGACCCAGCGGCAAAGGGGCAGGGGTGGGGGTGGCAGAGTAGACTCGGGGTGGGTGGCTGACATTCGGTGACATGGTGTCCTCAAGGCTGGGACTTCTTCCTCAGGTGGATAAAGAGACCAACACGGACACGGTGGCCCCGTCCCCCACAGTGGTGCGGCCCAAGGACCGGCGTGTGGGCACCCCATCGCCAGGGCCATTTCTTCGGGGGAGCACCATCATCCGCTCCAAGACCTTCTCCCCAGGGCCCCAGAGCCAGTACGTGTGCCGGGTAAGCAAGCATCGGGCATCCTCCTCCTCCTCTCAGGTAGCAAGGAGCCTCCCCAGCTCTGGATGCAAATCCGGATCCTCACATGGTCAGGTAGCCTCCAGCTGGGGAACTCCGAGAAGCCTCGGTTTCTTCAAGTGGAGTTCACAGACCCACTTCACAGGGTTGGTCTTTTGATTGATAGAGTGATGGAATTATTTAACGGCACAGGAACATGACATCATGAGACAAGCTGGTGACAAGCAGTAGGTAGAAGATGATTTTGCTTTTGATTAAGAAGATTAAAAGTATAGAAGTCGGGCATGGAGGCCCACACCTATAATCCCAGCAACTTGGGAGACTGAGGCAGGAGGATCACAAGCTCGAGGCCAGCCTTGGCAACTTAGCAAGACCTGTCTGAAAATAAAAGGAGCAAGGGGTGTGGTACAGTGGTAGAGCACCCCTGGGATCAATCCCCAACACCCCCCAAAAATTAAAAAAATAATAAGTAAAAACTAAATTATATGAGCACACCAAAAAACTAGAAGATACACACCAAAATATCAGTAGTATTTACTCACATTCGGTGATTAAATATTCTTCCCTTTTCTTTTGTGTGTATTTTTGAAACATAAATATTTCTCAAACAAAAGGTACTTGAGAAAGAAATATAATTATTAAATGGCAGGAGTAGGAATCCAAGAAGCCAAGCCAGGCACCCAGCAGCCAAGGTCTGAAACCCAAAAGGGTGGGCCAGCTTGGGTACTGCGGTCTAGCCTGGAGGTGGGACAGTGTTCTTGTCACTTCCTGCTGGAGTGATGTTTATCTGATCACTTCCTGTCTATTTGGTGTTCTCCATGTAAATGCACCAAAAGGGACTTTTGCTAGCAAAAGCTTGCTGCGACTTTGGTTTTGAATTGCTACAAAATGTAGCTATTTTTTAGTTGTATACCACACAACACACACCAGAGATCAGGAGCTCCCGTGACAAAACCTCCATAGACTTGCTGTTAGCAATTGATATGGAGGCGGTCTCCTCCTCATAGTGTGTTTAGATAAAGAATGGGCAAGACTCAGTAGTCTGCACTTGATCCACATTATTATATACTTCCCAACAACTTGCTTCCAATCCTTCTTCGCACCCTGCCCTTCCCTCCCGAGCGACCATTTACTGAGATCAGATAAGCCCCTCAGCTTTTTGCAAAAACACCACCATTATAAATGTGCAGTGGAAATCAAATGGGAAAGGGAAGAACGCCACCCATCAGAAAAATCACACCCGAAGAAGTTACTATTGGAATCAACCTTTTTCACCAGGATTAGAATGCAGTTGTCATTTCATTGAACAGGAGATAGAAAATGGAATAACTTTTGCAACGTGTTTATCTTTTCTAACCAAAAGCTCACTTTCTGTGAGAAACTCCCTCCCCAGTTCAAAGCCAAGGAATGGACTGAGAGACAAAGGGAAGGGTCTTGTAAGATCAGGTGTCTGCAGGGGGCAGGCACAACCCCCAGTAATGCTGGTCAGCACTGTACCCCTGGTTCCTCATGGGCTGAGTACTGTGAGGTCCACAGCCTTCACTAATGTCACCTAGGTTTTACTGTCCGTTGTTGGGTTATTTAAAGAAATAATATCTTGAGTTATCCCCACCTCCCTTTGTTCTCTGGTGGCAGGAAGGCCTTTCTGGACTGAGTGCATCTTGGCACATGTGAAGTTTATCTTTGTTGGGCGGGCAGGCCCCTTCCCCTTCACCTCCTGTTTGTCAGGGACTGTGAATCTGTCACACTCAGGTGTTAACTGCTGCTAACCATTTGTTCTATTTCCTCTTTGACTGATTTTCTTATATCCTCAGTAATTTTGTCTTTAAGACAAAATACTGTATTCTGAAAATGAACCACTGGACTTTCCATTTCTCACCGCCCCCACCCCCAAATTTGAACTGTCAAATTCTGGTTTCTTGTTTAAATGGGTTTAAGCACCCCTTTTCCCAGATTGGCATCCTCGAATAACGAGAACCCCTAGTTCGGTTTTTTTGCATCTCTAACTATCCAGTATTTTCTGAGCCCTTGCCGGGTTTATATCTGTGCCAGCATGCAAACTGCAAGCTAAGAGATTCCCCACCAACAGGGACCACGCGCCATAAGCAGAAGAGTCTTTCTTGGCAAAGCCATGGATTCTTCCTTCCTTGCTTTGCAACGGAATCTTTCCAAAGTGTACAAGAAATCGCTAACTACAACATCCTTCATGTTTACCTATCATTTCTCCTCAAACTCTGTAGGCGTGGGGTACGTCTCCCAAGCAACCACAGGTACCAAGCTCATCCTCTGTTTTGCATAAACAAAATGAGCATTGCTGAATTCCCAACAGAGAGTGTTAGGGAGGTGCTCCCATCTACCTCCACTGCACAGCCTGATCCATGCTTTCCAATCCATGACAGATAGCACATCACTTCCTACCCAGAGCAACAGATTGAGCAATATTTGTAGGGAAATTTGGGGGGGGAGGTAGTTAGGTAGCTCACATATTTATTATGAGACTGTAGAACCAGCCTGAGAAGTCAGGTAGGAACAAGGCAGACCTGACCATAGGTAAAAGTATGCCGCGAAGCCATCCAGGTGAGGATAACACAATGCACTGCCAGACGTGGCCCCGCCAATCCATGGCAGCCCCCGGAATTCAATACGTTAGTCCTCCCTTATCTGCAGTTTTGCTTTCTGTAGTTTCACTTATTCACAATCAGCCTCAGTCTAAAAATTTTAAATAGGAAGCTCCAGAGATGATTTATAAGTTTTAAATTGCATACTATTCAGAGCAGTGTGATGAAATCTCAAGACAGCCTACTCCATTCCGGTTGGGACAAGAATCAGCCCTTGCCAACGTATCCATGCTGTATACACCACCCCCTCCCATGAGTCTCTCAGTAGCCATCTGTACTATCAGCTCAACTGTCAGCTACTGCAGTGTTTAAGAAACCCTTGTTTGAATTAATAATGGCCCTAAAGTGCAAAAGCAGTGTGGCTGGCTACTGAGATCAGACTAAGGAAAGCTGTGAACTGCTTCCTTCAGTGAAAAGGTGAACATTCTCTCCTTAATAAAGGAAAACCATTGTATTTGGAGTTTGATAAATTTTACAGCACATTATTGTTAACATCTTATTGTGCTTTATAAATTAACTCTTACCATAGGTATGTAGGTATAAGAAAAATATTCTCTATATAGGGCTCAGTACTGTCCATGGCTTCCAGGATCCATGAGGGGTCTTGGAAAAGATCCCCATGGATGAGGGGGGACCACTGTGCTGAAGCCTCCTCCGGTTTCCTGTCCCCACTGGCCACAGAAGCTGTGGTTGCTGCTGCTGCTGCTGCCAGTGCCACTTGATAATGACCTTTCTCTGAGATAGTGACCAGCATGCCATGTGTGTGGAACAAGAGAGTACCTTATTTAAATCCGAATGGCACAATAACAGAGAATTGGGTCCAGCCATTCCAGGCTGTGATTCAAAACTTAGGGCCGGGTGCATCCAGTTGGCAGCTTAGTCCCGTCCTGCTTCTTACTGTAAGGGAAGCCATGAAGGCCAGACTTGGGCTTCCCAGGGAGCGGGGTTGGGGTGATGCACTGTTTCCCACCAAGAACCCCGAGGTGCGATTTGCCCACCTGTGGAATGGGATTTCAGATGCTAATCAGCAACACCTCTGCCTCCCCTGCAAAAAAGGAAAAGGTTTTCTTGCACCTAATCTTACAAACCTCCCTGCAAGACCTGTTGTGTCCGCCTCACTTAACAGATGTCAGAGTACTCTGGTCCAGGGCAACAGGGGCTGGGTGCAAAGCCCAGGGCCTGACTCCAGCACCGGCAGGCTCTCTGTCCAGAGCCACCACCTAAAGGGCTTCCAATTGTGAGTAGCCCCTTCTCCTGGCCCTTGTCACACCTTTGCACAATACGTGTTGCCGCTGAGTGTCTTTGGCTCCTCAGCGTGTCTTGTGTCCCATGGTTAGGAGCCCTGGCTTGGGGTCACACTTAACTTTGAAGTCCACTAGGCTAGGGATGGTGGATCACAGGTCTTGCAGGGGCTTCACAGCAGTGCCTTCTCCCATTTGCTGTTGGACCCACCTCGACCAGGGATCCTGTCCTTCCAAAATCCTCATGCCTGAACAAGCTCCCTGTGACTTCAAATTACTGTTCCTCTCTCTGCTTCAGTTTCCCTAGCTGTTAAGCAAAAGAAATAACGAGGTGGTGACATCCTCAGTCATGTATGAGATGAAGTGCATTAAAATACCTGGGAATAGCTGTGTGTGGCGGTGCACGCCTGTAAGCCCAGTGACTTGGAGCCTAGGCAAGGGGATCGAAAGTTCAAAGCCAGCCTCAGCAACTTAGTGTGTTCCTAAGCAATTTAACAAAGCCCTTTCTCAGAATGAAAAATGGAAAAGACGGAAGATGTAGCTAGGTAGTAGAGTGTCCCTGGGTTCAATCCCCAGTGCCAGGGGGAAAAAATCTGGAAATAAGAGGAAGCAAAGTTCAAAAATTTAATGTGGCTTTCATCTCTCTTATGACATGATCCTTGAAACATCAACAGGTACAACTGAAGGGTCAGTTGTCCTGAAACCTATTTCTGGTGACACACGTTCTACAAATGCTGTGTTCAATTTGCACAGTGCGGTACAGCGCCCCCTTCTGGTACCACATGCAGCCATTCCAACCATGTGAATCTACCCGTTGCACCCCCTCCCGCTGCATGGTGGTTTTATTTCTGAGCCCTGCACACAGCAGGGGCCAGGAGGGGCCTGGCCCTGGAGTTTGCACTGGGCCTTGCGTTTGTGGGGGTTTTTTGTTTTGTTTTGTTTTTGTTTTTTTAAAATATTTTTCTACATGTTGATAGACTTTTATTTTATTCATTTATTTATATGTGGTGCTGAGAATCGAACCCAGGGCCTCACACATGCCAGGCAAGTGCTCTACCACTGAGCCACAACCCCAGCCCGAGTTCATGGTTCGTGACCTGTAAAAGCCTCTTTCTCCTTCTGGACCATGTCAGCATTGTCTGAGGACTAAACCAACCTGTGGATAAAGCACCTTGCGTGTAGTAGGTGCTCATCCAAGTGGCTGTCGTCGGTGCGAATATCTGTCCTCCTGTTTCTGGTTGTGGTTGCGGCTCTGCCTGGCACCATACCTGGTTCACCAGGTGCATCCTTGAAGTTGCCGTGTTCATCAACCTAGCAGGACTATTAATGCCATGATCATTAGTAATGATTAACAACCACAAATATGGCAACAGCGGTAGCTTCTCTGGAGAGGCCTGCAGCATAGAACTGACAGCTGCCAGATTGACGGGGCAGTAGCCTGGCCTGGGTCAGCACTGCCGACTCGACTCGGGAAACAGCTTGAGAAAGGAACCCCACTGGGATCTCATCTCCTGTCCACATTCCTCTCTGGTCCTGGGGAGGGGGATGACACCCACAGTAGAAAAACATCCCTTTTTGGCCAGACATCTGATTTCTGACCATGAATGAGAATCCAGGTCCTGTGTGGGAGCGTAAGTGACTAAGTGACCGAGGGATCTTGCAGGAGAAGAATTATGACCAGCTTAAGCCTTCCAGAACCTGTCTGCCTGCCTGCTCCAAGGATACGGACCCCAGGCTCTGCCTTGGAACTGACTTTTGGTTTTTTGTGTGTGTTTTGTGGGGTGTTGTTTTTGTTGGTTTGCTGTGCTGGGGGTGGGACCCAGGACCTGCTGCATGTTAGGCAAGTGCTTGAACTGAGCTTCACCCCCAGCCCTTCAAATATCAGCATTGACAGTGGCTCTATTTGAGTCAGCTAAGATGGGCTCTGAGTGACAGGGAAGAGGTGAGGCAATAGATCTTTGTGTAGTAAGTCAAGGGGACAGGATGTCCTACCACATCGCCAATGTTGCCAAACTCAGCTGGGTGGCTGATCAGCCCACCAGTCTTAGGCCTTGGGTGTAAAGCCGTGGTGCTCCTGTCACAGGGAGCTGTTGGGGGACTCTCTCGTTCCACATCATGCAAAGACCAGTGTGCAGAGAGAGCAGCCTGCGCCGTGCACAGACACGCTCAATGAGGGTTCACTTATAAAGAAAAGGGAGGCCACAGCGAGCTCAGAGCAGGCAACTGGGTGTTTGCACAAGGAGAGGGAGGATGGGGCAGTGTGGGGGCTGGACATCCCTCCAGGCCCCAGTGCTCCTTCCAGAATGCATTCTGACCATGCTTGACCTCCCTTTGGCTTTTCTCTGGCAGCTGAATCGGAGTGACAGTGACAGCTCCACTCTCTCCAAAAAGCCACCTTTTGTTCGAAACTCCCTGGAGCGGCGCAGCGTCAGGATGAAGCGGGTAAGAGCCTCCGGGAGCTATTTGTGTGTCTCCTCCTCCCTCATTTCCAGAAGGCCTGCATCCTGCCCACGTGTGCCCTGATGAGTGGCCGTGTCTCCTTGGCCACTGGCTTGCAGAGCACTGCTCTCACAAGAGTGATGACATTTGCAAAAGGAACTTTGGGAACAACAAGGCCTTGTAGCACTGGAGAAAGAGACAAAGGGCAACCGTAGCCTTAGGACTGGGACAGATAGGTGAGATCAGGGTGTGTGCACTTGGCCACCTGGGTGGAAATCAAAGTCAGTAGGAACCAACCCAAGATGTCATGGTCACCTGCTCTTATGGAATCATGCTCCTGGAATCAAGTGGGCACAGGGAAGAGGCCACAGGCTCCCAAAGAAGTCTGGTCTTTCCTAGCACAGCTGGGCTGAAAGATCAGTGGTGGCATTCAGAAAAGGAGACACCCCTTCCTAGAATTTTGACTGCAGGAGTTGCTCCTCCTTGGGCTTTCAATCTGGCTGTGAAGCACTTCTGTCTTGTGCGTCTGCAGTCCCAGGTGCCCAAATACCACAGAAAGAATGAAGAGAGAGCAGGAGAGGAAAGCAAGCAGAAGAGATCCCACCCCAAGGCGGGGAAGGCTCTCCACCCCTCCTACAGACCTGCCAGTGACAGCCAGAGTCAGGAGGGGTCCAGGGCTGGGGTGTGACTCTGGTGCAGCATTTGCCTAGCCTTCACGAGGCCCTGGGCTCCATCCCTAGCACTGCATACACATAAAACAGGGTCATTTCATTGCCTAGTACCACCTTTCCCCCTGCCCCCAGCAAGTCTGCAGAGGCAGCAGAGAGAGCAGGAGAGAGAAAGCAATGCAGAGAGTGTGTGCAGGGAAAGGATGGCTGGCAGGGAGGCAATGTGGATGTGGCCCCAGGTGACAGGAACGGCCAACTTTCCTTTCTGGGTCCTGTGCTCCATCTGCTGTCACAGATCCTGCTGATGAAGATTCCAAGCCCACACTCACCATCAGTCTAAATCATTAAACTGGGAACTACGTTTTCAGCTCCATGGGGGATTCTGGAGCCAGTGTGCCTGAATCCATTCCTGCAGAAACATGGCTGTACAATTCCTGCTTGACCCCCTGTGTTCCTACCACTCCCTTCCAGGCAGGCCCTGCAGACCTTGCCCTTAGCCAGGGGATGGCCCGCTCAGGCCCCTCGGTGGTGGATCTGAGCCCATGAGAACAGCAGAGTCCAGAGGCTGGGCCAGGCTCTTGGGTCCTTGCTTCTCCTCGCTGCCTGAACTGTGCCTCTGTGGCAGCATGCCCAGGCAAGTGTCTAAGACTAAACATTGGTGACAGCAAAGCACAACAGTTGCTCTGAGAACTGGAGCCGCATAGATCACACAGCCGGGCTCTTTTGGCCCTGCTCATTATAAGCACAGACTAGATGATGTTCACCCAGAGAAGCATTCTAGAACTTCTGCATGGAGCTAGTTTATGTTCCTAAAACTGCTTGTCAGCCTTGCAAGGTGAGGATAGGTCTCCCCAAAGTGTTTCTTACACTGTATCTCACAACCCTGTGTTGCTCATTGTGTCTGTTTTGTATGGCTTCATAACAAATCACCACAAGCTTAGCTGCTTAAAATAATACAAATTCACCACCTCAGTTTCTGTGGATCAGGAGTTGGGCCACGAGTTAGCTGAGTCCTCTGCTCAGGGTCTCAACAGGCTGAAGTGTAGGTGTTGACTGATCCTGATCTGAAGGTTCGACCAGGGAAAGAACTGCTTTCAAGCTCCTTTAAGTTATTGACAGAATCGTTCTCATTTCACAGGCCACTCTCAGCTCGTAGAAATCACTCTCGTGTCTTTGTCATGTGACCCTCTCTATAATATGCATCATTTCTTCTAGGCCAGCAGAGGAACCCAGCCAGATAGAGCTCAGTCCATCTTTTAAGGGCTCGCCTGATGAGGCCAGGCCCACCCAGGATAATCTTCCTTTTGATTGACTCAAAGCCAACTGATTAGTCACCTAGTTAGATATCCCATCACATTGACAGGTGCTATCCATGCTGAAGGGAAGGAAAGTATATAGGGCATAAAGGTTGGGAGTGTTGGGAGCCATCTGAGAATTCTTACAGCCTTTCAGTCATTCTTTAACATACAGCCATTCAGTTATTCTTTAGTAATCATTAATGGGTTTTGATGGAAGAAGAGTTGATGACTGTATTAATCAAGATCTTTTGTACACAGATAACAAAAGACCCCAACTCTCCTACACCTTAAAAATGAAAGAGGGAATTTATTGTCCCATTTAATGAAAAAGTGCAGGCTGGGTGTCTTAGTTCGGTTTCTTCTACTGTTGGGACCAAATAGCTGGAATTCTTAACTTGAAAGTAGGAAAGGTTTATTTGGGAGTCACACTTTCAGAGGTTGCCCTGCTGCTTTTGGACCTGTGACAGCAAGTACGTCATGGAGGAACATGTGGCAGAGGAGACGATCACCTTGTGGCACAGCCCAGGAGCAAAAGAGAGAGAGGAAAGGGCCAGGGTGTCAGTATCCCCTCAAAGGCCAAAGGAGCCCGGCCGAGTGATGTGTATGATGTGTATGACTGTGTATCCAGTTCTCAGAGCAACTGCTGGCTTTGCTGTCACCAATGTCTAGTCTTAGACACCTCCAGCGACCTGGAGTCCTTCTACTCAGCCCACCTCTTGAAAGTTCTGTCATCTCCGAGTAGCAGCACGGGCTGGTGACCAAGTCTTCAGCATATGGGCCTTAAGGGGTCATTTAAGCTCCAAACAATAGAACTAGGGAAGTCAGTCAGTGGTGGAGGCTGCCTAGAACATGCAGGACTCTGGGTTCCATCCCCACTGCCACACAAAAAAGGAAAAAGATGAAGGAAGGGAGGGAGGGAGGAAGGAAAAATCCACGATACGAATCCAGCTTCAGGCTTGGATTAATCCAGCAGTCGAAACAATGTCATGAGCCTTCGTTTCCCTGCATTCTCACTGCTCCTACTAGATAGCTTAATTCTTAAACAGGACCACCCCATATGATGGCCATTTTGTATCAGTTCCAAGTATACCTTGCTACCTTAGCAACCTCTGTGTAAAGAAGTGGCCTTCGTTCCAAGTAGTTGAGCAAAGTGCCAGAAGTGATTATTATTGGCTGCACATAGACACCATTCTCACCCCTGTACCGGTCACTGAGGTTCTGGTTGACCAGGTTCGGGTCACATTCCTGGCCCTGTTGAGCCCACAAACCAGGTGGACTGGGTACGGCAGAAGAGCAGAGCTGCAAGGGAAAAGGGGGCCCTGGGAATGAGCGCCAGACCCGCAGGAGCACTAGATGGCCCTCGGCACACAGGCCAGAAGACTGAAGTGGCTCATTGTACAGTGAGTGGGTGGGGCCTGCAGCCAGGGGGCAGGCTCAGCTTGACTCCAGCTCTGTGATTTAACCTCAGTGAGCTCCCGGGTAGTGCAGATCCTGAGTTGGGTTGTAAAGATGAGCTGGGATAACCCACTGTAAATCGCCAAACTTGGTGCCTGAGACACAGCAGATGCTCCATAATCATAAGCCACAGAGCTGGAGCATCCGTCAGGGGTCCGAAGGAGGGGGCGCCTGCAGATAAGCGAGGGAGAAAATCTGGGGTTCAGGGAGAGGGTTGGTGGCTCTCTGGGTGGAGCCAGCTAGTAACCAGAGCCACACCCATCCCACCCGACAGCCTTCCTCGGTGAAATCCCTGCGCACAGAGCGTCTGATCCGCACCTCGCTGGACCTTGAGCTGGACCTGCAGGCCACGCGGACTTGGCACAGCCAGCTGACTCAGGAGATTTCGGCGCTGCGGGAGCTCAAGGAGCAGCTGGAGCAAGCCAAGCGCCACGGGGAGAAGGAGCTGCCGCGCTGGTTGCGTGAGGACGAGCGCTTCCGCCTGCTGCTGAGGATGCTGGAGAAGAGGGTGAGTGCCCTGGGCGCCGCCCTCAGAGCTTTCCAGGGGTCCCCAGATGCCATGTCCAAGGGCCTCTCCTTCCCATCAGCAAAGGGACCCAGGCCTCCTTTTGCCCACTGTGGAGGTGGCCACAAGGCCTTTTTGGGGGCTGACTTGTTAGTGTGAACCCTTAGGATCAACACTTTCGCTCACCTGACATCCTTCCTCATGCACTTCGGGAACCTAATCCAGGCCAGGCATGCGCTTCAACAGAGTAATGCTGGGACACTGACCCATGGCTGCCCAGGCAGGCCGTCCCACGGAGCAGCGACCAACCGCCCCTCCCCCCCCCCCAACACACACACACACACACTCAGGCACACTAAGGAGACAGGAGCTGATCTGCCAGGGCTCCGTGCTGACAGATACCCTGGAGTACCTGCTGGGTTGGGGGATGTTTACCCTGCTGAGGTGAGGGAGGGGGATTGCCAACTGATCATAGAATTCAAGGGCAACAGTAGCACCCAAGTAAGTCTGATTTAGGCTGTGCTTTTGGCAGATTTACATGCAGGGAAAGTCCATCATGGAGCGAGAACTTCCAGAGGTGCTGGGGACTGCTACCCAGTGGACTGTGCAAGGAAACCCCCAGTGGGAAAGGGGCTGACACATCTAGATGATGTCCCTCAGCAACATGCTGAGCCATCTTGGAGTCAGAGAATTCCAAAGTGCAGCAGCCTCTTGGGTCCTTAGAGCCTTCAGATGCATCTTATCCATGGTTAGCAGATATTCCATTCAGTTTCACAAGGCTTACAAAGCAGGGAGGTCCTAAGTGGCTAAAAGACCCGCTTGCCTACTTGAGCTGTATTTTATTTTATTTTTTATTTTTTGGAACCAGGGCTTGAACTCAGGGACACTCGGCCACTGAGCCACATTCCCAGCGCTATTTTGTATTTTATTTAGAGACAGGGTCTCACTGAGTTGCTTAGGGCTTCGCTAAGTTGCTGAGGCTGGCTTTGAACTCGTGATCCTCCTAACTCAGCCTCCCAAGTCGCTTGGATTACAGGCATGCACCACCGTGCCCAGCTTGAGCTGTATTTTAAATAATTAGGTTAAAACTTGAGTGGGGCACTACCAGACTTCTGAGCCGGCAGGTTCCAAACTAGCATGAAGAAATAAACACTATAGGACCAATATACAGATGTCATATTTAACGTGCTTATAATACCTACTACTCTCTGATTACCACCATGGAAGAAAGGCTTTGCTAGTTCCTCTGCACACAGCCAGACAGAGCAGATCATATAGAGGTTGTCTACCTGGATCATCTCCGGGGCCATCAGCTGAAACCCCAGCTCGTGGTACAAGCAGTGATATCTTAGGAGAGTAAGATGATGCTGTACTTCTTAGATCTGGACTCGTCCAGTAGCTTCAGACTGAGTGGCAATTCAGAAATGTTTGTTTCTTCTCTATTATTAATACCCTGTGTATTTATAGATGGATGATAATAAGAGCACTGAGGGAAAATAGAAAGTTAGAAAGCTTTAAGGAGGAGAAGGAAATAAATATATGCAAACCTAATGTAACCTAATTGTAGTTAACTGTTATGTTTATCTTTGAGCTTCCTGGTAGCTGTAGCAAAAAGAGGTGAGGAAACAGACACATATGCGCCCCGACTTAAGAAAACACAAGCTAAGAAAATGTGTGCTTTCAAATAGTAAAAACAGTGCCTTCATTGCTGCTACTACAACTCATTTAAATGATGGCTTCCTGGACCAAAATTCTTTGTACAGTGTTTCCAAGTCTGTGACACAAGGGCCTTGCTCTCTGTGGCTTCTCTAATGTGCTCACATAGGTTTATATCAGAAAAGGGAGCATTAAGTACCTAAAGCTCTTAAAAACAATAGTATGACTTAGAACTGGATTTCGCCTTGTTTCCCTGATATGACATTAAAGAAATTTCTTGACATGCTTAAGCCTCAGTTTCCTGATCGGTAAATAGAAGTAATTACAAAATTCACCCTCTGGGTGGCCGGATGACTAGATGAGGCCCACACATTTCTAGAGGCCAGGAGGCCTCCACTACCTCCAGGCCTTCCTTTCTTTGCCCCACAGATGGACCGAGCAGAGCACAAGGGTGAGCTACAGACAGACAAGATGATGAGGGCGGCCGCCAAGGACGTGCACAGGCTGCGCGGCCAGAGCTCTAAGGAGCCCCCAGAAGTGCAGTCCTTCAGGTAAGCCAGTGGCCCTCGCCAGCCCCGCCACCTTCACTGGTCCCCTGCATGGCCTCTCGCAGAGCTGCCCTGCGTGCTGTAACAGATGTTCATCCTCTGTCAAGCGTCCCTCATGGTCTGTGGGCTCTTGCTGAGCGTCCCTGCCTGTCTTTATCCCTCCCAAAACAACTCCAGCTAATTTGTTAGATCCTTTTGTTTAATGAATGAGCCACCTGCTCCCAGCCTCTCCTCTCAGCCTTTCCATCGCTGGTAATTGCGGAGGATTGGCTGAATGATGACTCAGCCTGGGGGGCCTACCGCCCACCCTGCAGGGCTTCCCTGCCTCTGCCTGCTGCCTGCCTGGATCTCAGGGATGTGCTTTCTGGCCACACTGGAAGCAGGCATTTCGGAGGAGTCCCCAGATGCCATTTGGCTTGGGCCTCCCACCCACAAAGGACCTTGGGTCTAGACGGTGGATGCATTTTCAGACAAGGCACGTATATTTTTATGTGCTAAAGAGATCCCCTGTGGAATATAAATATTTAGATAGTCTATAATTTCTTTAACTGTTTGGGTGTCTCTGAATTTTTTAACAAATTGAGAATCTGAAAGAAATGCTAGAAGTGGCCCTAAGACCTTTTCTTTCTACCAGGGATTAGACTTGGGGCCTCGTGTGTGCTGGGCGGGTCTCCACCTCTGACCTGCATCCCTGGCCCTTTTCCCTTCTTCATGTTGAGACAGGGTCTCACAGAGTTACCCATGCTGGACCCTAATTTGTGCTCCTCCTGCCTCAGCCTCTAAAGTAGTTGGAATTATAGGTGTGTCATTGTGCCCAGGGCCAGGTGCCCTTTCAAACTCGGAGATGCCCCTGATTTGAACTAAAGTTGGTTGGTCCCCGGGTGCAGTGGCACATGCCTGTAATCCCAGTGACTCGGGAGGCTGAGGCAGGAGGATCACGAGTTCAAAGCCAGCCTCAGCAACTTAGTGAGGCCCTAAGCAACTCAGTGAGAACCTGTCTCTAAATAAAATACAAAATAGGGCTGGGGATGTGGCTCAGTGGTAGAGTGCCCCTGGATTCAATCCTCAGTGCCTAAAATAAAATAAAATAAAGTTGGTTGGTCATGCAAAAGCATCCCCTACAGCACTAAAGCCGTGGTTTTCAACCAGGGATTTTTTTTTTTTAACCAGAAATTGAACCAGGGGCACTTAACCACTGAACCACATCCCTAGCCCTTTTTTGTATTTTATTTGGAGATAGGGTCTCACTGAGATGCTGAGTGCCTCGCTAAGTTGCTGAGTCTCGCTTTGAACTTGTGATCCTCCTGCCTCAGCCTCCTGTGCTTGGCATCCAGGGATGATGATGTAGCCCCTCTCCCTACAGATGACATTTGGCAATGTCTTTTTTTTTTTTTTTTTTTTTGAGATGGGGTATAGGGTATCACTGTGTTATACAGGCTGGTCTCAAACTCTGTGGGCTCAAATGGTCCTCCCACCTCAGCCTCCAGAGTAGGTGAAACTATGGTTGTGTACCACCATTCCCATTGTCCATACATTTTTGATTATCCCAACTGGAGCCCTGGGATGCTGATAACTAATGGATAGAGGCCAGGGATGTCGCTAAACAGCCTGCAATATCTTGGACAGCCCCACGAGAATTGTCCTGCCAGGGATGCAGGTGTAGCCCAGGGGTAGAGTGTGTGCTGACAGGCACAGGGCATCAGAAGGAAAGAATCACCCTGACCCAAGGATCTCTCAGGAGAGATTGAAACCCCGCCCTAAGGGATGGCCTCTTTACAGGGAGAAGATGGCGTTTTTCACCCGGCCCCGGATGAATATCCCAGCACTCTCTGCAGATGACGTCTAATCGCCAGAAAAGTATTCCCTTTGTCCCTCTGACCACGCTGTGAATGTTGACTGTGGCTAAAGTTATTTATGTGGTGTTATATGAAGGTACTGAGTCACAAGTCCTTTAGCTCTTGTTGGTTTGAAGATGAACCAATTTTTTAGTTTGGGTTCTATTGTTATTATTAAAAAAAAAAATACAAAAAAACCAGCATTAAAAATGACAATATTGTATAGTTTGTATATTTAGGAATGTATTTTTGGGAAAGAAAATTTAAATGAACTAAAGCAGTGTTAAGTTGCTGCTCTTCCTAAAAATCTAGATTTTTTTTCTTTCTTTTTTTTTTGTACAGTCACACCTTTTAGAGGTTTTCCTGCAATAAGAAGTCATGTTTGAGGGACGATAATCCTGAAAGGATGTCCCTGCAGATGCACAGCACAGCTAACCTTTCCTAGTTAACATATTTTGTATAATATTAAAAAAAAATGCAAAGAAACCATTTTGGAGATTGAGAGGTGCATCCACGCATCTTTGTGAGCTGTGACGTGTTTTATGTGGCCGCCTGACTTGCGGTGGGCAGCACAGAGCTGACCGAGCGTCCAGCCCGGCCTGGCGATGGGCCACACCGCCCTCAGATGCCCCGTGAAGCCACTGAGGGAGTGAGGGAGGGCTGTGGAGAACTCCATCCCGTTGTATCTCCATCAATAAAGTGGCCTTTTGAAAACAATGTCCTCCTTCTCGCTTTTTCTCTGTCATCCCTCATGTCTGTGTTTCCCCAATGTTTGCCTCTCCTCTTTCCAGTCATTTCCTCCTCTCTCATCCCCAGTCTTGGGGAGAAAAACTTCTTTTTCTTCTGCCCACTCTGCTTATGTGCTCATTAGATTGGAATGACTGCTCAGCTCTTTGGGAATCTAAATTCCCTGTTGAGACCGGGAATGTTTTCTGTGCTCAGGTGACTTGGCAGTTTCTTCCTGTGAGTAATCCACGCCACCCCCAACCCAGTGCAGTAGGTCCTGGAGTGCAAGAGTCATCTTTTGCAAAAGGGTCAAGTCGGCATTCTGTGGGTGACACAGTAGGAATGCCCTCCTGGGCCCTACCGCTCACATGGCTCCGCTGTGCAGAAGCTACTGGGGGAGTCAGAAATCAGCTGGGTACAAACAAACAGCAACCACTGCCTCATCCCCCTTCCTCTCGCTGATGTTATCCTGTGCAGCTTCTCAAAGTATGCTGCACCAAGCCAGATCAGAAGCTCGTGCCGGGCGTGGTGGCGCAAGCCTGTAATCCAAGCGACTTGGGAGGCTGAGTCAGGAGGATCGCGAGTTCAAAGCCAGCCTCAGCAACTTAGCAAGGCCCTTAGCAACTCAGTGAGACCCTGTCTCTAAATAAAAAAGTACAAAATAGGGCTGGGGACGTGGCTCAGTGGCCGAGTGTCCCTGAAGTTCAATCCCCGGTTCCAAAAAAAAAAAAAAAAAGGAGCTCATGGGGTAGCTGGGTAAAAATAGAGACTCTTGGTCCTTGGACTGTAGCTCAATGACAGCGCCCTTGTCCAGTGAATGCAAGGCCCTGGGTTCAATTTCCAACACTTAAAAAGAAGAAATGGTGCAGATTTTTGCAGGCACTGTGGTACCTGCCTACAGTCACAGCTACTCAGGCACCTGAGACAGGAGGATGACTTGAGTCCGGAAGTTTGCAGTCATTCTGGGCAACATTGCAAGACTTTGTCTCAAAACAATTTTTCAAATGAAGACCCTTGAGCCAGGTGTGCTGGTGCACACCTGTAATCGCAGCAACTCTGGAGGCTGAGGCAGGAGGATCTCGAGTTCAAAGCCAGCCTCAGCAAGGGCAAGGCGCTAAACAACTCAGTGAGACCCTGTCTCTAAATAAAATATAAAATAGGGCTGGGGAGGTGGCTGAGTGCTCCTGAGTTCAATTCCCGGTTCAAAAAAAAAAAAAAAAACAGACTCTTGGATCCCTCCCTAGACCATGGAACCACCCTACCCACCTTGGCCTGGGCCCAGACACCAGCACTTCACACATTCTCTTGTGAGTGTGTGTGTGTGATTAGAGATTGAACCCAAGGCCTCATGCATGTTGGGCAAGTGCTCTGTACTGAGTTACATCCGCGGTCCCCACTGAGAGTCCTACATAGAAGCACAGGGTTTTGTTTTTGTTGGTTGGTTGGTTGGTTGGTTGGTTGGGTTTTTTGGTGAGATTAAATTCAGGGCCTTGCACATGCTGGGCAAGTGCTGTACCACTGAGCTGCACCCCCAACCCTCCAGTGCAGTGTGAGGGACCCACTGATCTAAAGTGAACAAAGCCCAGGGGAGATGGAGGCAGAAAGGCGAGGCTGGCAATCTGTTGGTGAGTCCCACCAGGAATGCTAATGTGCATGGCCCTCTCCAGGACAGTGGGATGCTGGGGATGCTGGGGGTGAGGAGCCCCCTCCCCTTCTGCTGAGGCTCTGCCCCTCCTGCCCCTGGTTCCTTCCGGCTGTTCTTCTCATGTATGCTGAACCTAACTGGCATATTCTTACCCATATGGCTTCGAGGGCTTTCAATAGCCAGGAACTATGGTTTGAATGTGTCTTCTGGGAGATGCTGAGCTCCCAGGATGCAGTGGTGAGATGGTGGAACCTTTAAGAGATGGTTTTGCCTTGTGAAAGATAAGGAGGCCATGGGTCCTGTGGCCTCAGAAGGGATGCATGCTTGTCTGATGGTTATTCTCAGGGGAGCCTGGCACCCTCCCTGAATACCCTTCTGCATGTACCCCTTGTCCCTCATACAAGCTCCCACACTTGCTTCTGCCATCATGGTGCCACCTGCTCTTGCACCTCCAGGACTGCAAGCTAAATAAAACCTATTTTCTCTATCAAGTGTCCAGCCTCGGGTATTTTGTTATAGCAACAGAAAATGAACTAAAAAACAAGGTCTCCATGGGTAGCTAACATCCAGTTTCTTGCCACAGCCTGGGCTTCCTCTTTCCCCACAGCTTGATAATCTCAGAAAAGTTTAGTCTTTGATGTGTTCACTCTCTCTCCTTCCATGGAATTGCACCCCACGTGAAAGGTTGACATCATAGTTTCTGCATATGAGTATCAACATCATCCCTAACTCAGCTGTAGTAGGTCCTGGAGCACAAGGCTTGTGCCTCATGCTGTTTCTGTGACCCATTGGCTACACCTGGCCATCGTTCCAGCTTCATGGGGGAAACAAGTGAAGCCAACCTGCAGAGAGAAGCAGGGGCACAGGTGGGGTGGAGTGGAGGCATCCTGGGGTACTGAGCCTGAGTCCGTGATAGCAGCTCCTTACTATTTGTAGTCCTTTTGGTGAGCTGTCAAGAGAACCTGAGCAGAACGTTCAAGGTCATGAGATGAAATTGCTTCTCAGTTACTCCTCCCAACCAGGGTCAGCCCCTCACACCCCCACAGCATCAGGGAAGCAGAGCTCTAAACGCCTTCCTGGTGTGTAGGAAAAGCTGCGTGGAGCAACTTCTGCCACAAGAAGTATATCTTGGTGTCCCATCAGCAAATGGAGCTGTAGTGGGAAGAACCAGACCACCTCTGTGGAAATCAGAAGGCCCCCTTCCAGCCATGGTGTTGAAATCTATAAGCCATTCACTGGCAAGTCACCAACACTCTAGGTTGTTTGCATAGAGAGAAATTAAAGAATAAAGAAAGAAACATCCACTTGGAATCATGCATGAATCTTCTCCAGAACCTTCAGGAAATGAGCCCAGAAACATCAAATGAGCTGCTCAAGGTTACACAGATACTAAATGACCAGAGCTGGGATGCAAATCCTATCTTCCAGCAAAATCTCTGTCTCTTCCAGCTGCAGTTTCTGCTCCATGCTGGCATTACCACGTCACATGAAGCCTGCATTGAGGAACTTAGAACTTTTGGTCTTGAAAGACAGAGCTGTGGAATCTGTTCTCTGTGTGAGCAGGGAGGAAGGCAGGGGCCAGGACCCCCGTCTGCAGACCTCCCTGGGTCTGGCTGCCAACAGTCGCCTTTGGGATCTTTCATGATATTCACACTGACAGTCTCTGTATCCTGCCTCCCAAGAAGGCTAACGGATTCTTCTAGGTGCCTGTTATCCTCATGACATCCTCCTCATGCCTCAGGAGGATGAGGCTGGATGATTGCTTGAGCCCATGAGTTCCGGACCAGCCTGGGCAACACAGCAAGACACCATTCCTCCAAAAAAATATTCCAGCTCACTGCCCCTTGTCGACCAGGCTGCAGCCCTGCCGGTCTTCCTTTGTCTCCTTTCCACCTGGAGGCTTTGCAGTTCCAGTTCCTTCTTCGGGCTCTTCTCCACATCTTCCCGCCATCCTCACACACCCGCCCTTCTCCACCTATCAGAGCTCAGCTCAGGCCTCACCCCAGGGGGAGCCCTCTCCACCCTGGGCACCCAGGTCAGAGTCAGCCTCCCATGGGAACCTGGTGTGTATACTGCAGGGCACTGTCTGCAGCAGTGGGAACGTCCTTTCTCGTCCGTCTCTAGAATGTAAGCCCTTACCACAGGGACTTGTATGCCGTGTTTTCAGAGGGGCCTTAATAAACAGAGCAGAATGAATCCAACAAAGAGATGAAGAGTCTGCCCCACAGGTTTGATCTCTAGCCCTCTGTCATTCCCAGTCAGGAAGCAGCAAAGGTTCTGAGTGCAACCAGAGTGCCAAAGGCTCTTTCAGCAGGAGTCAGCCTCTCTCAGATCCAGCCTCGCACATCATACCTGCCCCCCAACACCTGTAACCCTATGGCATAAACAGTAAGTGGTGACTGGACAGTTACAATCTTTAGATCCTTTGAAGGAAGTGAGATTACCCCAAAACCAATTCTTGTAACAGTTTTATTACATTATTAGTAGGTACTGGGATTGAAGCCAGGGGTTCTTAATCACCAAGACACATCCCCACCCCCTTTTTTATTTTTTTTATTTTGAGACAGGATCTTACTAAGTTGCTGAGGCTGGCCTTGAACTTGGTATCCTCCTGCCTCAGCCTCCCAAGTCTCTGGGATCTGGCTAGTTTTATTATTTTAAGGGCTAATGCATACTATAGCAAATTCCAAAGATACACAAAAGCCATAGTAGCAAATCTTCTCACTATAGACCTAGCCACTGTACTTTGAGAACAAGTTTACTCACTTTTAATTCATTTATACTTACGATAGGCGAGTGCTATTATGATCATCCCTGTTTTACAGTTGAGGAAACTGGATCAAAAAGGTTAAATGGGGCTGGGGATATAGCTCAGTTGATAGAGTGCTTGCCTTGTAAGCACAGGCCCTGGGTTCAATCCCCAGCACCACAGAAAAAAGAAAAAAGAAGAAAGGTTAAATTACCTGCCCACCACCACACAGCTGATAAGTGACAGAAATAGGATTAAACCCAGCGTGTGCTTTTTAAGATACATCAGGACAGGGGCAAGTCAACTTCACCCTCTGTCCCCACCCATCCAGTCCCTCCCTGAAGCCATCCTATATTGTCAATTCTTCTACATCCTTCCAGAGAGGCAATGCACACATAATTTCAGATGCGTATTTTTTTAAGCTAAAAACTATAAACACTTCCCCTTTTCTCAATAAGATTTCTGGAAGCCTCCTCATTCTTTTTAATAATCACAGAGTCTGCTGAATCAAAGGGCAATCAAAAGGCACTCAGGTTGTAGATAATCACTTGCTTTTTCTAATAATGTCCTTTATCTCCTTTTGCCCATACATCTTGCATACATGTACCTGTGGATAAATTACTATATCTGTGGATAAATTACTGCATCCTTTTCTTTTCCCCCAATAGTGGGTATTGAATGAGCCCAAGGCCTCACACATGCTAGGCAAGTGCTCTGCCACCAAACTACATCCCCAGGCTTTTAAAAATTCCGTTGTGAGACAGGAGCTCACTAAGTTGCTGAGGCTGACCTTGAACTTGTGATCCTCCCGCCTCAGCCTCCCAAGTAGCTGGGATTACAGGTGTGTGCCACTATGCCTGCCTTGCATACATTTTTAAAATGTGTCCTCAGAGCTCCACGTGAAATTATAAAGTGCTCTCAGCTGCTTGCTGTCTTCACTGCTTGAAGGGCAGAAAAAGATGGGACTTTGGAACCCCGAAGTCCTGAGTTCTATATTCAGCCTGACTCTATTTCTAGCTGCAGAATTTTGAGCAAGACATCACACCTGTCTTCATTCAGTGGCATGAAGATTCGATGAGGTAGCACACTGTAGGGACTGAACAGAGCTAAGTAGTTAGGGCATAGTGGGGAAGTTATATTCTAGACGCTTCTAGGGATAGCAAATCTTCATGTTTGGCCTCCAACATGTGAAGGCTTCTGCCAGGGCACTTGGGACTGAATAACCGCAGTAAGGAGAGTACGATAAGTACAGTAGCAAGTTCACAGCCAACCACCTGGACGCTGGTAGATGAAGCTGATCAGAAAGAACAAGGACACAGCTTGACACCCTAGCGTTGGCTACCCGCATGTATGTATTTGACTCTGGTTTTATCTGCTCATGAGGATGCTGGAGCCCCAAGGGCAGGCCCAGTGTGTATTTTTCTCACTCTTGGAGCCCCAGGGTCAGTGCAGACCCTGAGGGTGCAGATCCTCAATGACTACTCTGTGAATGAAGCGAGAGAAGACAGAAGTTCTCGTTCCAGTACTGCTGAGTCATAACCCAAGAGGGCTTTGGCTGACCTGGGCTGTGGTGATGGCAAATGGCATGAGGCAGCGTCTCCCCACAGTGGGGCACCGATGCCCCTGGCAGGCTGGGGGTAAAGGTTTTTATATTTATACCCATGTATTTATTTTAATACATTCTATAACTAGCACATCTATGAATTCATAGGTACTACTGCTTAGGAGGAGAAGTAAAATTTTAGAGTAAATCAATATAAAGAAAATTGTACTTAATATGATGGTGGAAAGGAAATGGTGATAATGGAAACATCTGGAAAAGGCTGAGTTCATATAACTAGAAGGATCCAGGTGGCCACCTAACACAATCTCCCCATTTCATAGATGATGAAAACCAAGGCCAAGGATCTGAGGGTGCTGGAAGCAACGGGAGCTCTTGTGACCAAGGAAAGAGGGCTCCTTCGGCCTGGTGGCCTCTCAGAACTGCCTGGCTGGGCCAACACAGGAGGCTGGCTCTGGTGTGCTCCACGTATCTGAGAGTGTGTCTTATTCTCGCCAGTCCCACTGCACCTGATGTGTCCCCCCTAGATCCACATGCCCTTGGTTAATGGTGTCTTCTGTGTAATCCCTCTGCCCGCGTCCCCAAGATGGATCAGTGCTCATTTGTCTTACTAACACAGTGGTATGTATGCCCCAGGGTCAGGTTGCAGCGTGGAATCTCCCTTTTTGCCAGGCATCCCCCTTATCTAGAAACTATGACAGTCCCTTCCCTTTCCCACGTACACTCTCAGGAATTACTGGTCCAGTCGAAAATGCAAGAGGCGCCAAAGGCGCCTGTGGCATCAGCCCCTCCACCTAGTTCAGAGCTCAACCTCTGGGTGGCCAGTCCCCAAGCCTCGGCCATCTCCTAATATTACTGACAAGACAGAGACGAGAGAGATCAGGGTGCATTCTAAGCCTGTTACAGAACTCCAGAAATGGCGATGGGGCTATAGGATCTCCTTCTTTCCCGCCATGTCTTTATTTAAGATGGCACTGGCAGAGCTTCTTTTCTGGGTTGTTCCCCTGCTCCACCCCACTAATGGCGTGAACCTTAGACCAATGACCGAGCTACACGGTGGCAGTTAATGCAGGGAACCAATAGCTTGCTGCCCCACCACTTACCAACAACCCACCCCTCAAGGAAATCCCCTAGAGCACCCTATATAACCCTGGTGATTGTTCAATAAAACGGAACTTCTCTGACTGTGTGCCTTGCATCTTAATGTCGATTTCTTTCA
This sequence comes from Glaucomys volans, assembly GCA_020662805.1. Taxonomy (NCBI): domain Eukaryota; kingdom Metazoa; phylum Chordata; class Mammalia; order Rodentia; family Sciuridae; genus Glaucomys; species Glaucomys volans. Next base: position 83,280 of record JAJEJO010000152.1, on the reverse strand, counting down.
TTGGTGCCAAAACCCGGGAGGGGGGATACCCTCATCTATTGAGGACCCCCTCCACCAAGGCTTATCATCCTCATCCACCTTTTTGAGCACCTGCTACCCTGCAACCATCACCAGTCATTTTGTAGGTAAGTTCCCCCCGGCGGAGGTTACCACCCTTGATCAGACTATAGCAGAGAATTTGACCATGATCGTCCGGCAAACCCCTGACATCTGACCAAAGGGAGAGAATACACCCCACCTCGGTCTTTATGACCACAGTGGACTCTCTGGAGCCTTTCAATTGACCGTTCCTGTCAGGTGGGGTGGAAGAACAGCCCTTTTTCTCTCTCTCTCTCTCTTTCCTTCTCTACCTCCGGAACTGTCTGGAAAAAAATCCTGGCACTAGGTCTTCCGTGACCTCCGGCACATACGCCTGGGCAGCTGGACCCTCAGGTGACCATCTGATTGTCCTCCTTGCCCCGACTCTCCTGAGTCAGCTGAGCAGTACACCACTTGGGGACGCCTAAGGGGTAATCTGCTCAGCTCAGTCTCCGGTCTGGAAGTCTTTTTCTCACTCACTCTTCGTCTCTCGACTATGGGGGCCTCTTCTTCCCTCCCCACTGACTCCCCTCTAAAGTGTCTCTTATCCAATCTGAACCAACTGTCCCTCACACTGGATATTAAACCTCAATTTCTTGTTAAATTCTGCACACACGATTGGCCTCGATACCCCCTAGACAACCACAGTATTTGGCCTGCTGAGGGATCATTAGACCCCCCCTAAATTCTCCAAGATTTATTTAACTTTTGCAAGTGCTCAAAAAAATGTTAGGAGATTCCCTACATCGAAGCCTTTTTCCTCCTCCGCTCTCACCCCGAGCTTTGCTCCACCAATGACTCCTCTATTTCCTCTTTTGACCCAGCTGATGAACCTCCCCCTTATCGTCCACTCCCTACAGCTCCTATTATTTCCTCTTTTGCCCTCCCCAGACTCCTCTTCTTCATCTGTCGATTCCTTTAGTCTTACTGCCACCCGATCTTGTACCTGGTTGCCCCAAACCGTGGCGCTGTTGAAAGAGGTGGCAGGCCCTGAAGGCATTATGCGAGTACATGTTCCCTTCTCTATGACTGATCTCACACAATTAGAAAGGAGGTTGGGCTCCTTCGCTACGGACCCCACCACTTACATTCGGGAGTTCCAAGGGGTCCTGCAGCCTAGAGCCTACATGTCATGATATACACATGCTCCTGGCCAATGCTCTCCTTCCCGAGGAGCGCACCAGGGTCTGGGAACTTGCTAGAGCACACACTGATGAAATCCATCGGGTAAATCCTAGTCACCCAACCAGACCTCATGCTATTCTGGAGCAAAACCCCGACGGGGACTATAACACCCATGCTGGGTTACAACTTAGAGATCAATTCGCTGCATGCATTGTGGCAGGCCTAAAACAGGCAGCACGCAAGGCTGTCAATTTTCAAAAAATACAGGAAATTATTCAGAAGAAGGAAGAAACCCCCTCCGAGTTTTTAGATTGGCTCACTAAAGCCCTACAACAATACACTAACTTAGACCCTGAAACCGCTGACGGCTGGCATGTCCTTATGACATACTTCCTATCACAGAGCTATCCTGATATTGAAGCCAAACTTAAAAAACTTGAACAAGGACCCACAACTCCCCAAACGGAAATCTTAGCCATGGCCTTCAAGGTCTTTCACAATCGAGATGAGGAGGTTGAGCGCCGTAGACACCAAAGACAGGAGAACGAGGAACAGAGCAAGTTTCAAATGCTTGCCCAGGTCCTTCAAAGGACCCCTTAAATGCGACATCAGCAACTGCCATGCACCAAAACTCCCCTGGGTGCCTGTTTTAAGTGCAGCAAGGAGGGTCACTGGGCTAAAGCAGGCCCAACTCCTAGGACCCCACATACACCCTGCCCCAAATGTCACCAAATGGGTCACTAGGGTTCTGATTGTCCTAGTTCCCGCAGGGGAGCTATGGCCAAAGGCCCTACCGACCTCTTGGGCATAGTGCTCGATGACTGACCGAGCCTTGGGTCCTCCTCCCTGGCCGTTACCATCAACAGGCAGGAACCCAGGGTACAAATTCAAGTAGACGGGCGCCAAATCGACTTCCCTCTTGACACCAGGGCTACTTTTTCAGTTTTGAGGGAGTTCTGGGGGTCTACTGTGCCATCGTCCTCTCCTATTGTCAGGGTAGGAGGGAAAACCATACATCCTCAAAAAACTCCTCCGCTGCCGTGCTCTATTAATAAGTTCCCATTTTCACATTCCTTTCTAGTAATGCCTCAATGCCCGGTGCCAATCCTCAGAAGGGACATTCTTTCAATACTGAAAACCACCATTTCATGCAGTTGCCCACCTTGACCACCCCACATTTCCTGTTGGCTTTCCTGGCTGATGAGCTCACCCTCCCATTTTGTTCCCAGTATGATGGGCTGATAGATCCCCATCCTAAAAGGGATCATTTTCCAGTTCCAGTGAGTTTGGTGAAATCTCAATATCCTCTTTCCACTACTGCCCTGACAGGCTTACAGCCTGTCATTCATGATCTTTTAAAGAAAAGGTACATTCGGCCTACTCATTTCCCCTACAATACCCCTATTCTGGCAGTAAAGAAACCAAGTGGCTCCTACGGCTTAGTTCAAGACCTCCGTCTCATAAATTCCTCCGTTATCTCAGATTCCCGCAATAGCGACCCACTTCACGGTCATTGATCTGAAGGATGCCTTCTTTTCTATTCCTCTTGCCCCTGAATCCCAGGATATTTTTGCATTCACCTGGACAGACCCCACTACCAGACACTCACAACAACTTACATGGACAGTACTCCCCCAGGGTTTCCAAGATAGCCCCCATCTTTTTGGACAGACTTTGGCAGCAGATTTGCAAGATTTCCATCCTAAACATCCCAAATCCACTCTTCTACAGTATGTGGATGATCTCCTCCTTTGTAGTCCTTCAGAACATGCTTCCATGGGTGATACTATCAAACTACTCAACTATCTAGCTCAAAAAGGGTACCGCACCTCTCCACAGCTCAGATTTTCTGTCCCGAGGTTACCTATTTGGGTTTTTCCATCTCCCAAGGGAAAAAGGCGATTACTACTGATAGGAAACTTCTCATTAAAACTCTGCCAACACCAAAAAGGAAGTCTGAAATTCTTTCCTTTTTGGGCCTGGCAGGATACTTCAGGGCATGGATCCCTAATTACTCTCTCCTAGCAAGACCTCTTTATGATCTAGCCAGGGGCTCCCAGAATGAGCCTTTGTCCTCCTCCATGGGCCGGCCCTTCCATACCCTAAAGAGGGCTCTTCTCCAAGCACCAGCCTTGCACTTACCTGACCTAATGTGTCCCTTCTCCCTTTATGTGCATGAGAAGGGGGGCCAAAGTTTGGGGGTTTGGGGCCAAAACTATGGCCCTACCTTTGCCCCGTGGCTTACTTATCCAAGCAGTTAGATCCTACTGTTAGAGGCTGGCCTCCATGCTTACGAGCACTGGCAGCAGGTCACAATCTTCAAAAGGAAGCTAATTTACTGACTTACAAAGGCTTGCAAACACTCCCCACTTCCCAGATACTTTCTTTACTTGTATCCTTTCTCTAGAATCCTGCCATTACCTTCCAAACCTGTCCTCCCTTGAATCCTGCCTCGCTGCTTCCTGTCACTTCCAATTCACTTGACTCACCTGTGCACCTCTGTACTGAGGCTCTGGAGACCTTTTTAGCATGTTCCACCTCTGTTTCTGAGGGCCCCCTACCCCAATCCAATTTTACTTGGTTCTCGGACGGGAGTGCATTCACACAGGATGGGATAAAGAGGGCCGGATATGCCGTTGTCTCTCACTTAGCAGTCATCGAGGCAAACCCACTCCCCATTAACACCACCAACCAACAAGCTGAATTAATCGTGGCCACTAGGGCCTATGAACTCACAGCCAGGAAAACTTTGTCCCTATACACAGACTCCAAATATGTCTTCCATATCCTGCTATCCCATGCAGCCATATGGAGAGAAAGGGGCCTATTAACATCCAAGGGCACTTCAGTAATGAATGCAAAACTCATTTCCCGACTCATTGATGCTTCCAGATTACCATCTAAACTGGGAGTTACTCACTGTCGGGCTCGCCAATCTGATTCTTCCCCTGTTACCACTGGAAATTCCAAGTCTGATCAGCGGACGGCAGCCCTACAATCTCTCAATTCATTCCATGTGCTCGTGCTCACGCTCTCTCTGAGCAGGACCACGGTCCTAACTCCAAGGACAAACAAGAGTAACTCTTCCACTTTCTCCACTCCATATCTCATTCAAGTCCTCAAAGTCTTGAACTCTTTCTCCGTTCCTTTTTCCTCCTGTCAGCAGAGGACAGGGCTCTTCTGCATCAAATCTCCTCCTCATGTCGTATCTGTTAACATACTAATTCTAACACCCCTTTAAAGCCAAAACATTTGCCTTCCCACCAAGCCCGTGGACATACCCCTGCTACAGACTGGCAAATCGACTTTGCTAACATACCCAGGGTCAAAAACTTTAAATACCTTCTGGTAATGGTAGATACCTTTACAGGATGGGTAGAAGCCTTCCCCACATCCAACAAGAGGGCCTCCACTGTAGCCAGTGTATTACTCAACCAAATCATTCCCAGATTCGGGATGCCTACCTCTCTCCAATCTGATGACGGCCCTGAATTCATCTCACAGGTCACCCAATCTGTTGCTCGGGGCCCTGCCTCTTTCCTGGCATTTTCACTGCCCCTACTGCCCCAAGGCTTCTGGGAAGGTTGAACGGACTAATTGATCCATCAAGGAATTGCTCACACAATGGACTCCTTGGATTCACATCTCCAGGCTAAAGCCAGCTCCCGCCTCATCCGGTTTTGAGGACGCCTGTCCAGACCCCACTTCGGCGGTGTCTGTTCATGACTCCACACCAAAATATTCTTGTTCTTCCTCTCCCTGAGAACCCTTGAAGCTCTGCTTCTCTCACATCTCTCTCCTCGAACCATTACTAGATGTCACCTAAGTCAATGTTTGTCTCACTAGTCTGTCTCTGGCTTTTATGTCACCTCCCTCATGAACTAAACGGGCAGCCTTTCTACCTATCTTGGTTGGTGTGTCTCTAACAACCTCTGTTGAAGGAGTTGCTCTCTCTGGAGTGGCATTTGGTCACTCTCTGTGGGCAGTGGAGGACTTCCCTGGCTCAGGTAACTCTCCAGAGATCTCCGTACAGGAGGAATGCTGTGAGTCAGGTCTAGTAGATTGTTAAACTGCAGAACTTAGCCGCAGGACTTCGAGGATCACCCAGTAACTGCCCTCTCACGTGGGTCTGGCTGATCTTGGGTCCCGCACTCATTTAAGTTCATTCAAAACCAGGTCGGAAAAATTTCTAACCAAACTTTCAATCAGCTTCTCCTCAGGAATTGGAATTACCAGCATTTGAGCACAGAGGATCCACACACATCCTCTAGGGAATGCCCTTCCTCGCTGCTCTCCATGACGATGCCTGGCTCTGCCCGACCATTTCTTGCCCAGATGACTGGTGGAAAGCCATGCAGGACTTATGGTTGCAGGGCACATTTTGTGATCTGTCCCCATCTGAGATTACTGTCTGCTCTGCCGTAATGTGGAGTATCCTTAGCACATTCCTCCCTGAGTTCCTTTCACCCCCTAACAACACCCCAAAAATCAGCAGGAAGTAGCCAGATCAAACGACATCCAGAATCCCACATAAAATAACAAAAAGGGAGGAATATAAGGATCTCCTTCTTCCCCGCCATGTCTTTATTTAAGACGGCACCAGCAGAGCTTCTTTTCCAGGCTGCTCCCCTGCTCCACCCCGCTAATGGCGTGAACCTTAGACCAATAACCGAGCTACACGGTGGCAGTTAACAAGGGGAACCAATAGCTTGCCACCCCACCACTTACCAACAACCCGCCCCTTGCGGAAATCCCCTAGCGCACCCTATGTAACCCTGGTGATTGTTCAATAAAACAGAACTTCTCCAATGGTGTGCCTTGCGTCTTAATGTCAATTTCTTTCAGGGGCCACTGCCAACACCCCCGGCCAGGACCCCTCCCCAGCAAGTATGGACCCAGAAGGCCAGAGGCAGTACACACCAGGGCCCTGTCCTTCCGCAGGGCCATGAGGCCTCTCTCCACCTGGCATGCCTTCCCCCTCCCACATGCATCCCAAACATCACCTCTAGAAATGTTTCCTCCCCGCCACCCCCAGCCAGGCCCACGCCTGCCACCAACCCACACATGCTTTCTCCAGTGCAAGTTCTGTCCCACTAGAGGAGACTGTGGGCTCCTGGTGGGCAGGGACTGCTTCTCATACCCCATGTCCTCCTTTTTGGATTCTCAGTCCCATGGTAAGTTGTCGATGCGACCTCCAAAATACAGTACAAAGGCATCCATTTCTCCAGGGCTACCACTTTGGTTCATCATCCCCCACCTGGACACTTCCGGTCTCTTCTAGTTTGTTTGAGCAGCTGTAACAAAGTAGCACAGAGAGGGTGGCCTAAACTATAACAATGTATTTCTCACAGTCCTGGAGGCTAGAGTCTGAGATGGAAATGTCAGTGGGCAAGAAGGGTTTCTTCCCCGCCTCTCTCCTTGGCCTGGAGATGGCTATCTTCCCCCACTTCCGTGGTCTGTGTCTGTACCACAACCTCCTGCAAGGACAACAGCCACACTGGATTAGGACCCAGCCTCATGAACTTACCTAATTACCTCTTTAAAGACCTTATCTTTAAATAGAGTCATATTCTGAGGTCCCCAGGGTTGGAATTTTAACAGAGGAATTTGCAGGAAATACAACTTAGCCCATAACACCTACCCGTCCAAACCCTCTCATGGTCCCCATTGTGAATAGAATTGAAATTTAAAGCCTCTTCCTTACCTGACAGTTTGTCCTGGAAGGTGTCACTTTTCTCATCTCTCCAACTCGTTCTCAATCTCTCAGCCTCCATTCTATTTTTGAATAAACTGAGCTACTGCCTCTGGCTATTTGCATTTATCACCTTCACTGCCCAGAAGGGTCCTCGTCATTCAGTTTAAAAACAGTTCTTTGGAGACAGAAATGGAGCAAACCATGTTATATGCGTTTATGCTTATGTCCACATGAACCCACCGTTATGTACGACTATGCTGATGAATAAAACATTAAAAGAAAAGAGAGTTCTCGAGGAAGACTCCATATCAAGCACAGCTGTAAAGGAAGGGTCCTCCAAAGGGCTGTATGCACCGGGGGTACAGGGAGACATTCTAAGGGTCCCTGGACACTAGGGGATTCCATTTCCAAATCCTGAACTTCTGTGCACTGCATTTGAAATTGATTTTCCTGCACATTCGGCTTCCCAATTATTCTTTTGTATCTACTCTTCCACAGGAAAGTCATAGCACCCTCCACTGCCCTGGGTGTGGATGAAAGAGAAACCATCAAGGGTCACTTCAAGAATTCCGCCCCCCCGCAGGATGAATTCTTGAGCACTAAACAAAGGAAGCTTGGTAAAAAGATCTGAAAAAATAAATTAAAAAGAAATCCTGTCAGGTGCAGTGGTAGGTACACCTGTAATCCCAGCAATTTGGCGTGGAGGCTGAGGCAGGAGGATTGCAAGGTCAAGGCCAGTCTCAGAAATGTAGCAAGATCCTATCTCAAAATTTAAAAAAGCAAAAAAAAAAAAAAAAGGAAAAAGGACCTGGAATGTAACTCAATGGTAGAGCACTCCTGGGCACAATCCCTAGTACCAAACAAATAAATAAACAAACAAAACAACCCTGTCATTTGAAACAACATGGATAAACCCAGAAACCCTTATGCAAAGTGAAATAAGTCAGGCAAGAATGACAAATGCTGATTGATCTCACTTTATGTGGACTCTAAAAAGTCAAACTAACAGAAGCAGAAGGTAGCATGATGGTTATCAGGGGCTAAGGTGGGGAAAACAGAGATATTGGGCCAAGGGTACAGGCTTGCAGTTTAGCAGGATGAATGAATTCTGGAGATCTAATGTTTAACATGGTGATTTGACTGACCGAGATGAGACGTCACTAGGCTGACGAGGCTGGGTCAAATTCCTGGTCTCAAGTGATCCTCCTGCCTCAGCCCCTGAGGCTCTAGCGTGGTAACTCTAAATAATACCATATGATATACTTAGAATGTCCTAAGAGAGTAGGTCCTGAATGTTCTCAACACACATGATAACGATGTGAAGTGATGGGTATGTTAGTCAGCGTGACTGTGGTACTCTTTTCACGGTGTACACATGGGTCAAAACTCATGTTGCAGACTGTTACTATATACAGTTTTAGTTGTCAATTATATCTCAATAAAGCTGAGAAATATATTTAAAAGATTTTAACTCAAAAGCACCTGCTCAGAGAGGCTTTCTCTGACCCAAATCACTCCATCACATTACTTTCCTGGCAATTAAAACTCCATTTGTGTATGATCTATCAAAATGTATAAATGCATTCTACTGTCATATATAACAAATTAGAACAAATTTTAAAAATTTTTAAAAAAGAAAAAAAAAAACTGGGATTGTCACTTACTTTATTATCTCTCCACTCTACACCGTAGTCCTCATGGGAGCGAGGTCCTCCTCTGTCTTGTTTTCTATATACCCCCAGAGCCAGGAATAGCATCTGACATATTACTATGCACAATAAATGTTTGTTGAATGAATGGATGGAGTTATTACTTCTGTGCCCATTTCACGGAGGAGCAAACTGAGGCCCTTGAGGGCGTGGTCTCCATAAGTCGAGATCGAGACAGCCCAAGCACAGAGTAGCTCTGGTTGGATTCCCCTGGAATCTTTTGCCCTGGCCCGCACATCCCAGGCCTGCAGTCGTGCTCCTGGCAGACCTCCCGCCTTCTTCTGCTCGCAGTGTCTCCTGGATCCCGCCAGGGGGCAGCAGAGAGAGCTGTCCTAGTACGACTCGAGGCCTTGGGGGCCAGGGGAGGGTTTCCGCTTCCGGGCACCGCTAGCTATTTCCGCTTCCGGCCACTTGGCGTGAACGGCGCTGACGGGAGGATGGACGCTCTAGTGGCTCAGTGCTCCGCGCGGCTTCTGCAGCAGGTCTGTCGCCTGGGACCGGCGGAAAAGCTCGGAGGGGACGGACCTGGCCCCGGCTCCTGCCCGAGCGGCGCTGGGTGCAGCGGCAGCGAGGCGGGATCTCGGGTCTCAGACACGGGCGCCCAAGTCCCCAGGTCCCGAGCTCCTGGCCTGCGATGCCGAGGCACATGCTTCCCCCGGGGGCTGTTTCCTCTTCTGTGGGAGAGGGAGGGTGGGAGAGGCAGAGACCTACCATTCCAAGGCTTGTGTCATTCAGAGGCGTGGCCGGCCCCGCACTCCCGGACCTCCCCCAGGTGGCTTCTCCGGTGGGCTGGAGCCCACGGTCCCCTCCTCCCCGCACGCACCCGTGCTGCCTTCGGGCACGCGGCGGGACAGGCGGGGTGGGTGAGAAAGAGCAGACGAGCTGCGTCCTCCGACACTGAGCAGGAGGAGTCCTGAGAGGCTCCACGCCTGGTTCATTATCAGATAAGCGGGGCTTGCTCTCTGCCTTCGGCGGCCGGAGGAAAAAAAGAGCCCCAGCGTGTGAAAGCGAATGTGGCTCCTGCTTCATTACCTTTTATGTCCAGGTGGGAAGAGGTGATAGAACAGTTTCTCGTACTCCCTCCCGTTACAGGAACTGCTTTGTGCTAAGTCAGCAGTCACAAAGCACAGGTTGGTCAGATAAATGGGCAAGCTCCTTGCTGTTCTGAGCCATGTGTTTATGGCTGTGGGGACATAGAACTGCTTCACTGGGTTGTGATAAGGTTCATAAAGATGATTTCTTAGAGGTTCCCAGCGTATGCTTATTTATTTATTTATTTATTTATTTATTAATGGTTGTTGTATTCCTTGATACATTCAGGGAAATTTCAGGTGAGAACTCTCCCCCTGGATTTTGCATTTACCTTAGAAGCTTGCTTGCTTTCTGGATTGTCATGGCTTTAGTTTTTGGAGTTAATGTACAAAACCTGGCCTAGGACCTGTCACTGGAAAAAGAGGCAGAAACGGAAAATTGCTTAGTCCCTGAAAGAGCAAAAGGTAGATTTGTGAGCTATATTGACTGTGACAGGAGGTGTTTTTGCAGTGCTTGGAATCAAGCCCAGGGTCCCATGATACTAGGAAAGTGTGCCACACCTCCAGGCCAGGTTTTTCCTTTTTAGAGTATCAAGTCATAAAACTTAGAAATAAAGGTAGGTTGGTCAGCGAAAAGTTAACTAATACTCTGACAGGGTGGTTTGTTGAGCTGAAGAAAGAAACTACGGATGATGCCTATCCATTCTTTCCTTTTGAGGTACTGGGGAGTGAACCAAGGGTCTCATGCATACTAGGCAAGTGCTCTGCTACTGAGCTGAATCCACAGGCCTTTTTATTTTTCATTTTGAGACAGGATCTTGTCCTGCTCAATTTCCCAGTCTGGCTTTGAACTTGTGTTCTTCCTGCCTGAGTGTCGTGAATTACTCAGATTATAGGAGTGAGCCATTGTGCTCCTCTTATACCATTCTTGACCATTCCTTGTTCTCCTAAAACACACACTTAGTTTTATCAAGGATAAAATTCAAGAGTTTTGGAGAAGGAAAAATCACAACTTGTCAAAGAGAAAATCCATTTTCATCTCTGCCTTATCTTGTGGAGAAGGGAAATGAAGTAAATTTACCAGATTGTAGAAGCCATCCATCATACTGAACTGAAAAATTACCTTTCCTTTTATAGGAAAAAGAGATTAAGTCTCTAACTGCTGAAATTGACCGGTTGAAAAACTGTGGCTATTTAGAAGCTTCTCCAAATTTGGAGCAATTGAGAGAAGAAAATTTAAAGTTGAAGTATCGGCTGAATATTCTTCGAAAGGTGAGTACTGAGTGTTTTTTTAAATCTTTATTACTGAAGAGTCTATAAGTGTACCCTGTGGAGATCAGACAAAGGAAGATAGAAACCCTTGCTTTTTCCTGCGTTAGACAAGCTAGAACTTATTAGTTAGTGCTTATAATGAAGAAGTTGGTATTGTCATATCCTTTTAGGACCCCTCAGAATGTTTCATCATACAAATGTTTAGCTAGCTTAAAGATTTAAGTAGGTAGGGTTGAGATATTTCTTTTAACTGCTTATGACTGTTGTTTTTTTTTTTTTTTAAACCTTTTGGGTTTTGAAATCTCTGCCACTATCATAAAGCAGGTTATTTTAGTTTAATTTTTATATCATCTTTTCAGCATCATCTTGGGTTTTTTCCACTTAATATTTCCAAATATTTTTTTCTGTGAATCTTGTACTCTGTTTATTTAATGACCTAGCAATGGTCATCAGTTTGTTTAAAAAAAAAAAAAAAAATAGCCTGAAGTTTTTGGCCTGCTTCTCAGTTTACCTGATGACACATCCCAGAGTATGACCTCATTCCCATAATTGTTCTCCTATGTGTGGGTATTAGTTTCAGGCCAGCTGCCTGGTCTTTACACCTTTTTTCCCAAAGGTGGCTCTTATCTACTCACTTTGTACTCTGCCTGCCACATTCCTGTGGTCTTTTATTGCCTATTTGGATCCGCTGTGCTTGAAAGAGCTTTGTCTTTGAATCTTCTAAAATCACATATTACTTTTTCATGGAATCTCCCTCTACAAAAAATTCTTTCTGGTTTTATTATTTGTTCTGCATTCATTTATTTATAGTGAACTCTCTTATATTTTTAATTAAATACTCTGTGCTAACACAATAAGAGAAAATATACAAAAGATAGTTCTGTGTATTCTAATGCACATCTCTGAAACAAATTAGCTCCCATGTGTGGATAGGAGAATGCTGTCAGGGCAGTGAGAAAGCTGCTTTGGTTCATAGCAGCTGAACAAGGTGCACAACACAACTAAAATGAGCAAGCCACCGAGGAGTAAGGTACTCTGTGATGACCATTCATCCTGCCTAACTGACTCTGGCCACATGCTGTACCTAGAAGCATTACTGGATGGTTAGAGGCACTTTACCGTTGGTCTCTCATTATCTTAGCACTAACCTCAGTTTTTCTCATGCCCAGGTCCATTGAGCTGTCAGTATCTTTTTAAGATAAAGTCTTCTATTTAGTGTTTACTAAGTATTTTCCCACTGATGGTTTTAAGATTGCTGTTATGATAGTGCTGCTGATATAGAGTCACACAGATTTTGAGTAATCTTCAAATCTTAATTTCCTTAAAAGTTCTTATTTTAGGATGTAATTTTTTGCATAATATGAAGTTTTTCAGAATGCTTATTTCAAGTTATAAGAGATGCTCCTAGCATATGTAATATTTGTTACCTTCATGAAGCTTACCACTTAGGGAGAGAAAAAAAATTGCATATGTGAAACAAAGTGTTCCTTTTATTTTGATCAGATATAAATTTGCCTAGTGCAGAAATCGGAGTGGTTGTTATGTACATATGATTAATATATATGTGCACACATTTAGAACATGCATATATACCCATACCCCTATCATTTAAAATATTTAAATTTATTATAATAGATTTGGTTCTTAAGAACATATCTAAATAACTTTAGTGTTTGCTATTGGAAATCTCTAGATTGCAAAAAGCTTGTCTTTCATCTTTTAAAGCACTCTCACAGTGAGCAATTACTGATCAACTAGAATTTCAAAATCAGGTTTTTAGTGAGTTTAAAAATATTATTTCTTCAGAGGGTAGAGAAAGATGATTAGAATATGTAGAACTCACACTGTCCATTCTAATACTCTATCTGAATCTTGGCTTTGCAATTTTTTTTTTTTTTTTTTTTTTTTTTTTTTGTTTCGTGGCATAGCAATTTTTTTTTTTTTTTTTTTTTTTTTTAGTTGTAGGTGAGCACAGTACCTTTATTTTATTTTTACTTGGTGCTGAGGATCGAACCCAAGGCCTCACACATGCTCGGCAAGCACTCTACCATTGAGCCACAGTGTGAGCCACAATGCCAGCCCCAATTTATTTTCCTACTGACAAATTACTTAATCTCTAGTTCACGTGTAAATAATAATAGTAAACTCGAATTTTGTTGTGTAGATGGAGTTAAATAATATAAATACAGCACTTAGCTTAGATTTTTATATAAAAGCTTATACAACAACTCTGTTGTTACCATTATTTTCACACCTTTGTGTGTGTGTGTGTGTGTGTGTGTGTGTGAGAGAGAGAGATGCTGTGTGTGATGCTGGAGATTGAATCCACAGCCTCTCTTATGCTAGGCAAGTGTTCTACATCCCACAACCCTTTTATTTTTATTGGGAAAGATTTTGCTGAATTGTGTACGCTGGCCTTGAACTTGTGATCCTCTTGCCTTAGCTTCCTGAGTAGCTGGGACTGCAGTCTTACCCTGACCTCTGTTGATATTTTGATTAACATAAGTACTTTCATTTGTATTTCATTAAAACCATATGTGTTCATTCACGTGTGTGGGGCAGATGATGCTCGGGATTGAACACAGGGCACAAACATGCCGGGCAAACACAAGGTTTGTGTTTGTGAGGTCCATTCCCATCTCTACTCTTTTATTTATTTATTTATTTTTTGATATGTGGTCTCACTATGTGGCACAAGCTGGCATTGAACTCCAGGACTTAATCAGTCCTGCTGCCTCAGCCTCATAAGTAGTTGGGAACATAGGCACATACCACTGTGCCAGGTCACTCACTATTTTTTTTTGTCCCCAGTACTGTGGGTTGAACTCAGGAGAACTCCATTGCTGAGCTATACCCCCAACCCTTTTTTTTTTTTTTTAATTTAATTTAATTTAATTTAATTTTGTTTTTATTTTATCTTATTTTATCTTATTTTTTTATTTTTTTGAGACAGGGTCTCACTAAATTGCCCAGGCTGGCCTCAAACTTGTGATCCTCCTGCCTCAGCATCCCAAGGAGCTGGGTTTACAGATATGTGCCAACACACCCAGCTTGCATTTTTTTTTTAATAACCTGCTATATGTCAGGGCCAATGCTAGCTGCCAGGGATAGAGCCATGAATTAGACACCTGCATCCAGCAGTGTAACAATGGAGACGGATAATTTTGTGAAGGTGTAAGTGCAATAAGAGAGGTAATTATATACTATCTTAATAGGAGGTAGAGGTAGTAAGAAAAAACTACCTGTTTTTCTGGAATATTGGTATTCCTTTTTATTTCATGCCTTGAAGAAGTCAGCATTTTGATGGAGAGAGTGCATTTTTTGTTCAGTTTTTGTCCAGGGAGTTTCACTTCCAGTGTTTGATATAAAGTGATTCAGGACTGGTTTTAACTTCTGTTTACTCAGAGCTTTGGAGATGCTGAGGAAAAGATTCAGCCTTTTTTACTCCCTCCAGTTCCTTTTTTCAGGGAAGGGAGGATCATGCTAGAGATTAAACCAAGGCCTTGCACATGCTAGGCAGTTGTTCCACCACTGAGCTGTGCCCCATCCCCATCTCCTTCCCAGTTTCTATTTTGATAAAACAGATGTGAAAAGTAAGATCTCTTTTCCAAGCTTATCTTAGGTGCCCTGATATGGGCTTGTCCTACTCCCTGTCACAGGTAAGAGACAATCACACCATGTATAAGTGTTCTCTTCTGACTTTTCTCAAGACATTTGGAAGTTTCTGACACATTTTGGGAAATTTTGTATGATGGACTTCGTTAACACATTTGCATTCTTTTCCTGCAGAGTCTTCAGGCAGAGAGGAACAGACCAACTAAAACTATGATTAATATCAATAGCCGCCTCCAAGAAGTCTTTGGTTGTGCCATTAAGGCCGCATATCCAGACCTGGAAAATCCTCCTCTGATAGTAACGCCAAGTCAGCAGCCCAAGTTTGGGGACTATCAGTGTAATAGTGCCATGGGCATTTCTCAGGTGATGTGTGATTGTGACTCACTCTGGGTGATTTGATTCCTTTAGGTGTGGTCATCATCATTACCATTCACATAAATAATAGCAGGTTGTTGTATCTTTAATGAAAAGGACATTTCCCACAGTTTGAACTGAGCCGGGTGTGGTGGCACACACCTGTAATCCCAGTGGCTCAGGAGGTGAAGGCAGGAGGATCACAAGTTCAAGGAAAGCCACAACAACTTAGTGAGATCCTGTCTCAAAATTTAAAATAAAAAAGAATTGGGATGTGGCTTAGTGGGTAAGCACCCCTGGGTTGAAACCCTGGTACCAAAAAAAAAAAAAAAAAAAAAAAAAAAAAAAAAAGGATTAAACTTTTTTAATTTTTTTTTTTTAAAAAAAAAAAAAAAATGAATTTTTAGTTTTTGTTTTTTTTTTTTTTTTTTAATTCTCATTATATAAGGGCAGTATTTGGTACTGTTTTGCTGTGGTTCTTCCTGGTATGTCTGGGTTTGCTGAGTGTGTTTAATGACTGTTGGAAAATGAGAAAAGTTAGTCAGTTACTGGTGCCTGGCATGCTAGTGCATGCCTATAATCTCAGTGAGTTGGCAGACTGAAGCAGGAGGAATTGTAAGTTCAAGGCCAGCCTCAGCATCTTAGCAAGACCCTCAACAATTTAGTGAGACCCTGTCTCAAAATAAAAAGGACTGGAAATGTAACTCAGTGGTAAATTGCCCCTGAGTTTGATCCAAAAGAAGAAAAGCCAGTTACTAACTAGCATTCCATCAAATATTTGGCACAATGGTGGCATCTTTGACTTAGGCTTATGTGTTTGATTTTTTAAAAGAGGATTCCCCCCGCCCCCTCTTTTGTTTTATTTTGTTGTTTTTGTAGTACTGGGGATTGAACCCAAGAATGCTATACCTCTGAACTGCATCCCCTCCCCTTCTAAAATTTTGAGACAAGATCTAAGTTGTTCCAACTGAACTTGAATTTGGAAACCTCTTGCCTCAGTATCCTGAGTAGCTGGAATTACAAGCATGTGCCACCAGCCTGACCTAGTTTCCCATTTTGAATAGCTCCATTATCTAATGTGTTTCTGATTGATTATACCAGGCTTGTTTTACCTTTTGCTTTCCTTTTTTGTTGTTGTTGAATATGAAAGGTTTACTCTAACAAGTCCAGACATTTTTCTGGGGGTGTTGTTTATTACTCAATTCTGAATATTGCATACTTTAATGACTTGACAATCAGAAATATAAATATGCTAGAATCAGGCTTTGTAAATATAGACATGTCTTCCTTATAAAGGTCCAGGGATGTGTGTATGACTCATTTTGAAGTGGAGATTATGTAGTTTTGCTACTTTTCTATTCTGCTGGCACTATTGATACTTTCTGCATTTTGATGAGTCTTTTGCAAAATGCAAATGTTTTGTCTCGTGCATTTCCAAGTAACTTGCTGAAGTCTGTTGTGAAACTTTTATATTGTGTTAATAGATGCTCAAAACCAAGGAACAGAAAGTTAATCCAAGAGAAATTGCTGAAAACATCACCAGACACCTGCCGAACAATGATTGTATTGAAAAAGTTGAAATTGCTGGTCCTGGTATGACAAAACATTATCCTTCTTCATAGTTGTATTGGTGATGAATTCTTTCTGAAATAAAAAAAAAAAAAAGAAAAACACTATTAAAACTCACATACTAAGACAGGACATGTAGCTCTGTGGTCCATAGAGCACTTACTTAGCATTCATGAGGCCCTAAGTTTAGTACCCAGCACCACAAAAAAAAAAAAAAACCAAGCAAAAGAACACTTATATACTGAACAAGATGGGAAAGCACCTTGGCTGCAAGGTAGGATATTGAGTTTTCCGTCTGGACTTCACTATTTAGCTGCCCGATCTTAGGCAAGTTACTTTGCCTCCCAGTGTTTCAGTTTCCATCAGCAGTAAGGGGAGAGATAATGGCTAAAAGATCTGTGGCAAAAGTTCCTCTTTTCTGTCAAGACATGAACAAGTCATCTGCTGAAGGTGAAAAGGCCCTGAATTAAGTAGGAAGCTCCCAGAGTAGTGAAGGTTTGACATAGATCCTGAGACAGGACAAGAGGGCTTAAGTGAAGACGTTAGGTAATGTTGGAATCCTGTAGTGTTCTATCAAAGCCAGATGAACTTTCTGAAGTCAATAATATTAAGTGAAATTGAGAAAATCCTTGAGAGTGAGCAGTCATTCAAGATGGAGACTATCTGAAAAATATTTCTCTTCCACTGTTCATTAGGTTTTATTAACATCCATCTAAGAAAGGATTTTGTATCAGAACAGTTGACCAATCTTCTGGTGAATGGAGTTCAAGTACCTGCCATTGGAGAGAAAAAAAAGGTATATATACAGTCTTCTATTGATATAGTAATACCTTAGAAGTTCATGAAGAGTGCTGTAACTTGGAATGACTTTGACTTTTTTATTGACACCTAATCATTGTTTGAGATTATGAATGTAATTGTGAAGTCGTATCTCTAATCAGGCTTAAGACTTTTAAACTTTATTTCATAAGGTTCTCCCCCCCGCCCCTTTGGTACTGGGGATTGAACTCAGGGGCTTTCCATGAGCTACATCCCCAGGCCTATTTTGAATTTAATTTAGAGACAGACTCTCACTGCGTTGCTTAGTACCTCGCCATTGCTGAGGCTGGCTTTGAACTCTAAATTCTCCTGTTTCAACCTCCTGAGCTACTGGGATTACAGGCATTCACCACGATGCCTGGCCATTTTATTTTATTTTATTTTTTGGAACCAGGGATTGAACTCAGGGACTCTCGGCCACTGAGCCACATCCCCAGCCCTATTTTGTATTTTATGTAGAGACAGGGTCTCACTGAGTTGCTTAGGGCCTCGCTAAGTTGCTGAGGCTGGCTTTGAACTCGCGATCCTCCTGACTCAGCCTCCCAAGTCGCATGCGCCCCCCCGCCCGGCCATTTTATAAGCTTATAAGCTTTTTTTTTTTTTTTTAACACCTTTATTTTATTTGCTTATTTTTATGTGGTGCTGAGGATTGAACCCAGTATCTGACATGTTAGGCAAGTGCACTACCACTGAGCTACAACCCCGCCCCTTAAGGTGGCTACCTAATAGAAATGCAGGCTTTTCTAAAATAGTAATTTGTATAAATGAATTTGATTATTTTTCAGTTACAAATGTACGAGTAGATCCATCAGGAAGTCTAGCATAGTTGAATTATAACTCAGACTGATGTTTAGGTCTGAGTTTATTATTAAATGTTAATACATTAACTGAATAAAACGTTTATGCTCCTTTTTTCTTTTTCTTGTCTATCTCAGGTTGTAGTTGACTTTTCCTCTCCCAATATAGCTAAAGAAATGCATGTAGGCCACCTCAGGTCAACTATCATAGGAGAGAGTATGTGCCGCCTCTTTGAATTTGTAGGCTATGATGTGCTAAGGTATGTGTTCTTATGTGTATTTTCAAACTTCTTTCTTCTCTCTGTCACCCTGCCAAGTATTGGGGTTTGAACCCAGGTCCTCACACTTGCTGGGCAAGTGTTCTACCATGGAGGTATATCCCCAGTTCTGGAAATTTCTACAGAAAATGAAATATCTTACTTGAGAAAGCAATCCTTTGGTTAAGTCAGTGGTTCATAAGCTTAATTCTGCTTTACGATTGCCAGTTAAGCTTTTTAATATGTCCTGGACAATCTACTTTGAACTGTTTTTACTTCATTACGTCTTTTAGACTCTTGGGGTTAAACCAAGAACAAATCTCCTTCAATGATTCTGCAGATATTTCTCTTCTTGAGTACCTCCTGTATGCCAGGATTTTGTTTATTTTCCCCAATAAGGATAGGGACAGGCAAGAAACATTGTTTGGCCTTTAAAGCAATGGTAGAAAATTGGGGTTTTATTGGGGTATAGTGGGAAGCCATCGGAGAACAGTGGGAGTCTAATTAAAGATTACTCTAGGGCTAGGGATATAGCTCAGTTGGTAGAGTGCCTGCTTCGCAAGCACAAGACCCTGGGTTCAATCCCCAGCACCGCAAAAAAAGAAAAAAAAAAAATGATTACTCTAGTTACCATGAGGCAAATAAGGGAAACCAATGATAAATGAGCATCGTATCATCATAATCTGCTTGAGTGGATCTGATGGTTTAGGATTAGGTAGAATGATTAGATAGAGTAGAATTTTATCCATTGTTATTTAGGAATCATTGTCTAACTTACACTAAACCAATTGATTGAAAGTTAAATTTTCATAAAATTGTGAGAATAACATTGATTCAACTGTGATTTGTCCTAATTCATTAAACTCTAAACAGATTGCAGTCCATTGTTAAGAATTTATTCAGCAAATCTTAGTGACCTGCTATGTATAGCCTCTGTTACTAGGTTTACAGAGTTAAAAGTAACCAACAAAGGCTTTGCTGCTTATGTTTGCAGTCCACTTGAGGAAGTAACCAAGTCAATATTTATTACTACATGTCATGTACTACCTCTGAAATGTTAGTAGGTTCTAATGGAGTGTGCTTCCTTTTGTTTAATTTAAACATCTTTGTCATTTGCAAATTACTTTATGTTCTCTGATTGGCATTAGGTTAAACCATGTAGGAGATTGGGGGACCCAGTTTGGCATGCTCATTGCTCACCTGCAGGATAAATTTCCAGATTATCTGACAGTCTCACCTCCTATTGGGGATCTTCAGGCTTTTTATAAGGTTTGATACCATTTATCATATTATTTGTGTCTGTCACTTGTCATAATTATCCATTTTCCTTGGGAAGTTGAGAATATTTGAAACTATTAGGGAGCTAAATGGGGTTAAATAAAGTTGGTAAATTGAAAGTCATGGTTCCATCCATACAGAAGTGACACTCTTTGAACTTGAATTACTTAATATGTAAACTTGTTTATGTACATTGGCCTCACCATGACAATATTATACCATACGTGGATGAAAATGAAAGCTATTTCACTGAGTTTGCCTACTTGAAAAACTAAATTCTTTTTGATTCCTGGATCCATTGCACTTGGGTTTATTCTGTTTTGGTTTTGTAGTTCTGGGGACTTAACCCAGTGGTTCTAGACCACTGAGCTATATTCCTAATCCCTTTTATAATCTTTTTCTTTTTGAGTCTTGTTCAATTGCCCAGTCTGACAGGAAACTTGAAATCCTGCTGCCTCAACCCCTTGAATAGCTGGGATCGTAGGCATCCACCCCATGCCAGCCATTGCCCTTGATTTTGTAAAAGTTGTATAGTGCAGCAGGATGGCTCACATTTCGAAGAAAGCTACCCACCCCTTAACACGTCATCTTTGTTTTTTTGTTGGTGTTATGTTAAAAATTAAATTGTAACCATTATCTATTGTCAAGTGAATATGTTCATTTGTTTTTTGCAGTACGAGGGATTGAACCCAAGGTCGCTCTGCCACTAATCTATGTCCCCAGCCACCCACCCCCCTTTTTTAAAAGACAGGTTTTCTCTGAGTTGAATTTGGCCTCGAACTTGGGACCCTTTTGCCTTAGCCTCCCAAATACATGGGATTATGGGCAAAAGCCACCAAACCCTGCAGGGAATTGTTAATGAAGAGACATTTTAATTGTTTTAAGACATTTTGAATATTTTAAAAATATTAAGTATATATAAGAAAACTGTTAAGAGACATATTTACACATCATAATTTTAAATCACCCTTTAGTGGTCCTTTCTTTGATTCCTTGACTAATGCATACATATTTATTATATCATTTATCATATTTCTGTGCTTATTTAACATTGCATATTTTTGCATATTACTTTGTCATAACTACATATTACTTTGTTAGGTTGGTATACCAAAGTTTACAGTATTGCCCTATAGAATTTTCCATTTAATGGTGGTACCTATTATCCAGTAAACAATGTATGTGTAGATTTTTCCTTTTTTAGAATTATTAACTTAAGATAAACAACAAACTTCCCAAAAATAAGATTGCTGTGTTGAAAAGTAAAAGTTTGTGGGGTTTATTTCTTTTGGTGTTTTTTAATGAAAATTTAAAAATAAGCAAAATGTTTATTGATATGAAACTGCTAAAATAATAATTATCTGTTGGAGTTCTTTTGAATATAATGAGACTGACCTATCAATCCAAGAAAATGTTTGTAATTCATTGCTGAAATGTATAACCTCAGTAAAGAAAAGTAACTTCCAGTTTTTTTTTAAACATGGGTGTATATTTGCAAAAAAAAAAAAAAAAAAAAAAAAACTTGAAATTATCTGTAACAACATTCTTTTACCTTTGGGCAGAGCCGAGTACCCAACACAGGGCCTTGTTCATGCTAGGCAAGTGCTTTACCACAGAGCTATTGCCTCAGCCCCTATGATAATGTAATTGACTTGAGGTAGAACATTTGTTTCATTGTTATAATTCTTCACTTTCTCATGATGTGTGTGTGTGTGTTTAGAAAAGCACGATTTTTTTTTCTAGAAATATAGGATTGGATTCTTATACACCATGTTTTTATTAAACAGGAATCTAAGAAGAGGTTCGATACTGAGGAGGAATTTAAGAAGCGAGCATACCAATGTGTTGTTCTTCTCCAGAGTAAAAACCCAGATATTATAAAAGCTTGGAAGCTTATATGTGATGTGTCCCGTGAAGGTGAGTTTCTGGGCTTCATTCCTTCATCATAGTTTCCTTTAGTCTTTCTTTAGGGTGACTCCTTTTTCTTATTTATTTATTTATTTATTTACTGTTCTAGACTCAGGGGTACCATACCACTGAGCTGCATCCCCAGCCCTTTTTATTTTGAGACAGGGTCTCAGTTCCTGAGAGTGGCCATGAATTTGAGGTCCTGCTGTGTCAGCCTCCTAAGTTGCTGGAATTCAGGTGTACACTACCTTGCCTGACTTCCCTATGGATCTTTAATAATGGTGCTTCATAAACTTTTGAGAATGGGCAAATAATTTTTTTCTGCAAAATTTAACTTTCTTAAAAGTCAGCAAACATTAGATTATAAAACTGAACCGGGGCTATAATTCAGTAGGAGAGCACTGGCTTAGCATATACAGTGCCCTATTTTGATCCCAGAACCACCAAAAAGAAAGAGATAATGAACGGAATCCTATTTAGAGTAGCACCCAAAGCTGTATAACACTTGGGAGAGAATTTATCTAGAAATGTGTAGGACCAAAATGTAGAAAGTGTCCAAGGGGATGTAATAGACTGTTGGGCATAGAGTGTACACCAAGTTCCACAGTCTCCATTCATTTAGAGTTATAAGACAATTTCAAGTTTTCACACTTGACAGTAATTTTAATGATTGCTAAAATAGTAAATGGATAAAATCATCTATAGTCTCTGAGAAAGAAATCTTAATGACTGCTTAGTGTGCTTAGTGCACTGAGTAATAAAATGTTTTATAATGCTACAGTAAGTAATACTGTGTCAGTGACACATGGGTAACAGACACGTAAGTGAAACGGATTAAAAAGAATTATAAGAAAATTCAGTAAATGTTTGCTCGCTGAGTAGAAAAAGGTTTTCCTTAGTCTCATATTTTTTTTTAAGAATAAATTTTTAGGCTCAGGTGTGGTGGCCCATGCCTTTAATCACAGCTGGTGTGGATGCTGAGACTGGAGAATCACAAGTTAAAGGCCTGCCTGGGCAACTTGGCAAGACCACGCCAAATTTAAAATTAAAAGAATTGGGGATGTAACTCAGTGGTAAAGAGCCCCTGGTTCAGTCCCTAGTACCACAAAAAAAAAGAATGAATTTCTGAAATGATATGTTTCTTATTGGGGGAGTGGGGTTGGCATAAATGTACACAGAAAAAATTTATCTATAGTCCCAATCATTGTTAATTGATATTGATGATCTATTGGGCAGGGTGGGGAGGTAGTTGGGAGTTATAGGATGGTGCTGCAGATTGTGCTTCACATTGCTAAACATTTGTTTTGCCAGTGAGCTGCATCCCCAGTCCCAACATTTAGACAATTGCCTTACCCCAATGTGTGCCGTACATTTTATTTTCTTCCTTTCATATGTGTCAGATAATTTTATCTTGCTGTAAGGTGCATGGTTCCTGTTTTTATTCATTTTTTGTGGCATTTTTTCCCCTAGAATTTAATAAAATCTATGATGCATTGAACATCTCCTTGATAGAGAGAGGAGAATCCTTCTATCAAGATAGGATGAAGGATATTGTAAAGGAATTTGAAGATAAAGGTAGGCACTATACTTCTTTAAAAAATTTTGGCATATGCAAAAGTGGAAAAATTTTATTAATCCCCAAGACCTAGCACTTGTCAGTCAGCTTCAACAATTATGAATACTGGTCACCCTTATTGTTTCTGTGCCTTCCCGTACATACTGCTTACATCCTCCAGCCCTAAAACAAAATACCATTATTTAGCAAGAAAGTGAATAATTCCTCCCATCCCAAGGCCAGATTTTTCTTTTTCTTTTTTTTTTTTTTTTTTAAGAGGAACCGTGTCACTAAAGCTGGCCTCCAACTGCCAATCCCTCCTGCCTCAGCCTCCAATTATAGTTGTGCACCATTAAAGTAGTTTGATAATTTCTTAATAGCATTAGAGTTCACATTTCCCAAGGTAGATCATTTTTTAATTAGTTTTGAGCATCTGCACATTACATTTGTTTGCTGTGTATCTTACATTCTAGAAATTCATAGTTTCCTCCTCATCCATTTTTACTTCTTTAATGTTGAATAAACTGGGGCTGTATGTCCTATAGAATTTTCCATATGATCTTAACATTGCATAATTCCTGTGTCTATGTTTTCTTTATGTATTTTTAAGGCAGTATTGAGCAGTATCTATCATTGAGCAGTATTCCCAACCCATTTTTATTTGAGACAGGGTCATGTTAATATGCCCCGTCTGGCCTCCAATTTGCAATCTTCCTGCTTTATCCTCCAAGTATATGAGGTTATAGACATGTACCACCAAGGCCAGCTTTCCATATTTTCTAAAAAGTCTTCATTAGATTCAGTTTGCATTTGCTTTGTTTTTTCTTTCCCGGTTTTCCTTTATTTGCATGAATAAAAACAATTTCTGGTTTGCCGTTTTTGTGATACTAATTTAGTGCATTCAGTTATCAACCTGATCTATCCATAAGTTTCCTGTCAGATTTTTCCCTATTTGAACTGCTATTAATGTTCATGACTGACACATTACTTCATGGGAGGTTGGAGTATGTTAGTGTGGACTGATTCCTCCTTTTTCATTTGTTATCTGGGATTCTCTTTGCATAACTTTTTCACATAATTAAGGCAGTCAATAGAAGTGCTTGTTTTTTTTATTTTTCAATCAATTGTCAAAAGAGGTTCATTTCATAGCATTTTCTAAATATAAAGAGTTGTTTGAGTTAGTATTATTGTAAATGGGGTTTTTACAATATATAAGAGGTACATATTTTTTAGTCAGTTGACCTTATTTTTTGAAATGTTCAGTTTGCCCAATTTTTAGTCAATGGTAAGTCCCTCATTTGATTTTTCTCACCCTTGTAGTCTGATAGTTTACTTGCTCTCATGCAATACTCCAGGCTCGTTTTATAGATTTCCTGTCCTAGATCTGCAGTCAGCCACATCTCCAAGGAAAGCTGGTTCCTTGGATGGGGAAATTATAATTATTAATCAGAGCCTGGAACCATTACTTTTAAAATAATAAGAATTAGTGTGTTTTGGTTTGTTTTTGCTACTGCTGGGGATTGAACCCAGGGCCTTGCACATGCTAAGGAGGTGCTTTACCAGTAGCCCTAATGATTTTCATTGATGACAAAATGGGCACAGAGAAGTAACTAACTTCCCAAGGTAGCATAGCTAGTACATGATAAATCTGAGATTCAAACCTAGGCAATTTGTTTTCAAGAGCTTATGTTTTAAACCTCTGCTTTTACTTTACCCAGCCTTAGTTTAAGCTAAGAAAGCATAGTTATTTACTGCACGATAATTGTGAAAATTTAATACTTAAATATTTGGCATACAGTGGCACTCAAATATAGGGGATGTTAAGTTCTTTCCTGTCTCTTCCTGCATCCAAGAATCTTCCTTTTTTATCGTGAATATATGATTTTTTTTTCCACTTCTCATTCCAAAAGCTAAATCCTGCTATGTTTGATCACATTATAAAAGGTCTTTATAGAAAATAGCACCTTTCTCTCAGAAGGGTTATGGCTCTAGCTTTAAATCAAAAGAGACTTTCATGCTTTTAGCCTGCACAGCAGGTGGGTTCCAGTCAAGCATTCTATAAAGAGCTTGGGAGCCAAGTGTAGTATGAGTCCAGAAAACTGCCACATCTGACCTATACCCTGACAGCACCCCGCACTCTTAGACAGCCTTGACCTTAGCCATTTTCCAAGACTTCTCCTAGGTCATGATGACACAAAAATTTTTGGTTTTTTTTTTTTAGCTAAAAAATATTTTCTAGAATATTCATAGACTAGTTAGGTAGTCCTAGAATGACCAGCCATTCCAGTAGCTTCAGGGTTCTTTCAGCATTAGTAGTGAAGATTGTGTTTTTTCCCCTAGGATTCGTGCAAGTGGATGATGGCAGGAAGATTGTGTTTGTCCCAGGGTGTTCCATACCATTAACCATAGTGAAATCAGATGGAGGTTATACCTATGACACATCTGACCTGGCTGCTCTTAAACAAAGACTACTTGAGGAAAAGGCAGATATGGTTATCTATGTGGTAGACAGTGGACAAGTAAGTTTGTAGATTTGTCTATGTTCTAACATTGTCTGTTTGGACGTAGACAGTATGGTGAGGTTGGTGGCACTGGACGACTCTAAATATTCCCCAGATACTAAGATCGGGAATATTAGTTTATCATGGGGAAAATAGTTTTCCAGTTATTCTCTAAAAAATGGAAAAGGAGGCTTCTTTAAACCTCAGCAGTTGTTCTTATCAATAGGGGTTTGGAAGGAACTAAAATTTAATTGTAGTTTTTGTGTGCAAAATTGCCTGTAATTCATTTGCTTTTAAAACTTTGAACATGGAAAGTATGGTGACAGTCTTGCTCTTTTCTCACATAATGAAGAGTAAAAGAAAAATTTTTAATATAACACTCATGGCACAAAACTTGGTTTGCATTTTACAAACATGCTGTAAGCCATTTTTTAAAAAATTATTAGAAGACTAGCAAGTAACTCTCTTTTTCTGCTCTTTATAGTCTGTGCACTTCCAGACAGTATTTGCAGCTGCTCAGATGATGGGTTGGTATGACCCTAAAGTAACTCGAGTATCCCATGCTGGATTTGGTGTGGTTCTTGGGGAAGACAAGTAAGTCTGGAAAACCTGAAGATGGTAATAACATACCTGATCCCCATGTTTCTCTGGAAGAGGCCCTGGTGGTTATTTTTTTTCTATAACATATTAGGTAGTTCAGTTTTCAGTCTACATGTTACAATAAATTCAGCTGAGCCATTCTGTATATTCTCATCACTGCCAGAGGATGTAGTCTCAAAGGAACATGAGCACAAGATCAAATGAAAAGGAAACTCAAGACTTTAAAAGATCAGAGGTTTTGGGCTGGAGTTGCGGCTCAGTGGTAGAGTGCTTGCCTGGCATGTGTGAGGCCCTGGGTTTGATGCTCAGCACCACATATAAATAAATAAACTATAAGATCCATTGACGATGGAAAAAAAATATTAAAAAAAAAATCAGAGGTTTCTTTCCCCACAGATTTAAGTTCTAAAATCTATAGTGGTACCTCTTCAGATTTCAGAAAAAAAATGTGCAAAAATAGTCTAGTCATTTTGTAAATGTCTTTTCCTTCACAGTTGCACAGTTGGTCAAAAGCTATAAGCTTGATTCAGTTGAGCTTTCACTGCTTTCCTGTTACGTCTATCTCAAAAATATTATCAAAACCCACATATTAATGTATTATCTGTATTATCACATTTTCATATTTTCAGTTCTTGACATTTGGTTGAATGTTTATGAAATAAAAAGGTGATGCCTTTTGGTATTTATATGCAGTATTCATCAATTCAAAGGCACAAAATTTTTCACATTTTAAAATCTTAACATTCACTACTATTTTAGGATCACATGCCATTTAATCAGCACTTCTCTTAAAAACCATGGCATCTTACATTTGATAATGCCCAGGTATCATATCACAGATGGTAATGCTTCTGAAAACTACATGAGATGACTCAATTTGTCTAGACAATGATCCAAAACCCTGATATGAGCATACAAAAGACGTTAGGTTTGTCCACGGGTATTATTTTAGATAGGAATTTTATAGTAGTGAATTTGTTGGAGATGTTTATTAATCATGTGACTTTCTGTGGAGCTTTTCTGGAATCAAGACACTAGGTCCTTATGGTCCTAAGAGAGTGCTTAAACCAAGGAATTGAGTGTTTCTTATTTCTTATTGCATCTTAGTTCCTGAACTGTTTTCTGACAAATATTTAGGTGGTGTTCCTTTAGAAATTCTCTATTTTTGTTCATATATTTACCAGCAGTGTTTGTCTTAGCATTTGTTTAATTTATCATGTAATGACTGAGGTATCCTAGACCAGTTCTTTTAATGTTTCTGTGTTCAGCATCATGATCGTAGTATCTTTGTGCTGGGGTTGTAGCTCAGTGGTAGAGCATTTGCCTAATATATGTGAGTCACAGGGTTTGATGCTCATCGCCACATAAAAATAAAAAAAAGGTATTGTATCTATCTACAACTAAAAAATATATTTAAAAAAATAGTTATAGTATCCTAGCTTTTTTTTTTTTAAGTAATAAATGATAGCTAATGGCAGCTTGGCATATTTTAAATACGTACATTAAAATGCTCAGGTTCTGTTCTTTTACTGACATTTTGTTTTAATATTCAGTACATAATTTGTCCTTTTATTTCATCTTTGCTATTCCTTGGGCATCTTTTTATTGAGCACCTGCTGTGCATGGCATTGGCTGGGTATTTTGTGTTATATACACAAAGATACACAGAACATGATCTCTGGTGGAGCCTGTGAAAATATACATGCCAGGGCCCACTGTGGGGGTTACTGAGTATTAAGTCTTAAGTGGGTATTGGTCATCTGTGTTTTTGAAAACTCTGTTGGAATTCAGATATGCATCCCTCCTTGTGAAAAACAAATGGAAGACAGGGGAGGGGAAGGAATACTGGAAAGGACAGGTTGTTATAAAGTAGACACATTAGGAAGCCTTTCTCGACATTTTGACTAGGCTGATGAGTTTCATTTCATAAGATATCTGAAAGATGTTGAATACTTAGAAAGGAGCTGTGGCAGGCTGGGGGTGTAGCTCAGTGGTAGAGCACTTACCTAGCATGCATGAGGCCCTGGGTTCAATCACCAGCTCTGGGGAGTGGTGGGGAGAGAAAGGTCTGGCATAAAAAAACTATCAAAATGAAGATAATAGAGGAATTTTAAGTCTGTGATAAAGGCAAATAGAACCTTTCTAAGTCGAGCTCTAAAAATAAAACTTAAAGAGGAACTGTCACATTTGGTAAGCTTTATGTTTATGGAAAAACCTTCATTTGCATCTGTTATATTTGAACCTAAAAAAATATATATATATATGTATATATATATATACATACACACTTGATGTCATGCAAACTTCTATTTAATAGGTAAAATCCAATTTTCTCAGCTGCCCTTAATGTTGCTTCTCAGTACTTTTGCCCCATCAAGGGAGATTCTAATTTCAGTTCATTGGCATGGGGCTCTGGAATCCTTTTGTCATAAAATTGTCTCAAATATGCAGTTGGGTTTGATAACCACTAAATAAGAGCAGTTACTATACAGAGAAATGCAAGCAAGATTCCAGTATAGGATTTTCTGACCTATCAAACAATTATAGAAGCAAACATGTATTTTTCTTTCTGGAATGGTAAAACTACCAAGCAAAATGTTGTATTCCAGGAAAATGCATAAATTAAATCTTTTCCTGTTAGAAAGTCAAAGTAAACCACTATCAGGGCTAATCCACAGGGTGCTTTGAGCTGAGGGCTGGAGATGACACACTGCAAACACCTTGTTTTGCCCTCCTCCCTGGTTGCCAGCTGGAATGAGGCACCATTACCTTAGCGTCAGTCAAGCTGTGATTTCAAACAGGCATGTATCACAGTTTGTGTTCAGGCCCCTAAAGCTTTCAGTTTGAATATTTCTAAGTTTAAAGGTCAGTTTCAAATCCATTCAATTGGGACTTTTAAATTTTTTAGGAAGAAGTTTAAAACACGTTCAGGGGAAACAGTGCGCCTCATAGATCTTTTGGAAGAAGGACTCAAACGATCCATGGACAAATTGAAAGAGAAAGAGAGAGACAAGGTAATCCAAGACCTTATTTGCATATGTGTACCATATTGTGATTTTTCCCCCCTTTGATACTGGGGATTGAACTCTGGGGTGCTTTACCACTAAACTACATCCGCAGTACTTTTAATTTTTCATCTTGAGATAGGGTCTTGCTAAATTGCCAAGACTGGTGTTGAACTTGCCATCCTCCTGCCTCAGCCTCCTGAGTTGTTGGGATTACAGGCATGTGTCACTGCACTTGGCTGTCATTTTTTGTTTTGTTTTGAGAAAACAGAAAAAATAAAAGGAGTCAATCTACCTAGGGCAGGCTTATATTGCTCAGATTTTATTGCATGATGTTTGGTTCATCAATTGTGAACATTTATTATAAAAATATTGTTTTTGACTATTACCAAAGGTCATGACTTTTTCCTCTGTTACTGTGACATAGTATCTCTGCTGCTTTTTAAAATGATACATAAAAGCCTAAAAATTGTTCTCTCTGGGATATCATGTGATGTTTCAGTGTGTATATTAATTGATGTTTAAATCAGGTTAAACATTTATCTCCTCAGACATTTATCATTTCTTTATGGTGAAAACAATCAACATCCTTTTTCTAACTTTTGAGATATATAGTGTATTATTACTTACTTGCCCTACTCTGCATGAGCATACCAGAACTTGGAATTACTCCTTTCTTGCTATAAATCAGCACCCATCTCTCTTCCCAGCTCTGGAAGCCCCATTCCACTCTTAGCTTCTATGAGGTGAATTCTTCTAGATTCCACATGAGTACATGCAGTCCTTGTCTTTCTATGCCTTGCTTTTTTCACGTAACAGAATGATATCCAGTTTTATCTACTTTGTTGCAAATGACAGAATTTCATTCTTTTTTACTGCATGGTATTCCATTTTGTATAGGTACCACATTTTTCTTACTTCCATGTTTGGCTTTGTAAACAGTGTTGAAATGAACATGAGAGTCAGGTATCTCTTCCACATTCTCATTTTATTTTCTTGGGTACACACCCAGTAGAGGGATTATTGCATCTGGCAGTACTGTTCTTGTCTTTTGAGGAGCCACCACTCAATTTTAATAATGGCTGTGCAAATTTACCTACCTGCCATTAGTGTACTAGGTTTCCCTTTTTTCCACATTCCAGCAGTCATTTGTTGCTTTTTGACTTTTTGATAATAGCCATTCTGACTAAAGTGAGTTGATAACTTTATGGTTTTGATTTATATTTCTGTGCTGATTAGTGTTGTTTAACATTTTTTCCATATACCTATTAGCCATTCATATGTCTTCTTTTGAGAAATGTCCATTCAGATCTTTTTGCCTATTTTTGAATTGGAGTATTGGGGTTTTGGTATTAAGTTGTTTGAATTCTTTATTCCGAATATGAATCCCTTTCAGATATGATTTGCAAATATATTTTGCTGTTTTGTAAATTGTCTTTTTACTGTTGTTTCCTTTGCTGTGCAGAAGCTTTTTGGTTTGATGTTGCTCATTTTTGCTTTTCTTTCCTGTGCTTTTGGGTTCTGTCCACAAAGTCCTTATCCATTCCAATAATATATTTCTCCAGTGTTTTCTTGTAGTGATTAGTCTTTAATCCATTTTGGGTTTTTTTTTGTTGTTGTTGTTTTATTTTGTTGTTGTTAACTGATGGGAGTTAGGGATCTGTTTACAATTTTTCTAGTACCATTTATTGAAAAGACCATCCTTTCTTCACTGCATGTTCTTAGTACCTTCACCAAGAATCAGTTTGCTGTTAAGAGCTCAGTGTTCTCATTCTGTGATAGAGCACTGGCCTAACATGCACATGCTTTGTTCGGTCCTCAACACTACAAGGGGTAAAGAAAAATGAGTTGGTTGAAGGTATGCGGGTTTACTTCTAGTCTCTGGTCTCTATGGTTTTATGCCAGTATCACCTTGTTTTGATTATAATGTATTTTGAAATCACGTAATGTCTACAGCTTTGGTCTTTGTGCTTGAGTGCTTCGGCTAATTCAGGGTGGTGGGGTTTTTTGTTTGTTTGTTTGGGTTTTTTTGGTAGGTCCAGCAAATTTTGATGTCATTTTTTTCTAATTCTGTAAAGAATGTCATTGTTATTGTCATAGGATTGCCTCTGTAAACTGCTTTGGATAATAGGAACTTTTTAACAATATTGGTTCTTCCAGTACGTACATATGTCTTTCCATTTTTCTATGTTCTCTTCAATTTCTTCTGTCACTATTTCATAGTTTTCATTGCAAGGATCTTATGCCTATTTATTCGTAGGCATTTTAATGTTTTGTAGCTATTATAAATGGGTTCACTTTTTATTTCTGTTTTAGATAATTGACTGTGGGTACACAGCAACTCTGCTGATTTTTGTATCCTGTAACTGTGCTTAATTGAATCATTTTGGGTAGTGTTTTCAGTGGAGTATTTGGGGCTTTTTGAATACAAGATCATGGCATTTTACAGTGATGCAATTCTTGACAGTTTGGATGCCCTTTATTTCTTTCACTTGCCTGATTGGTCTGGCCAGAACTTCCAGTACTGTGCTGAATAACAGTGGCAAAAGTGGCATCCTTACCTCATTTCAGACCTTAGAGAAAGCTTTCAGCTTGTCTCCATTTGGTATCAGGTTAGCTGTTGGCTTATTACATGTGGCCTTTATTATCTTAAGATATGTTCCTTCTATAGCTAATTTGTTCAGCATTTTTATCCTAAGGTTATTGAATTTTTGCTATGTAGTTTTTGTCCTTCATTCTGTCCATGTGGTTCATCACTTGTTAATTTGCATATGTGAAATCATCCTTGCATCCCTGGGATAAATCTCACCTGATCATGGTTGATTTTTTTTTCACTGTGGTTTTGAATTCATTTTGTATATATGTCTGTCAGGAATACTGGCTTGTACCCTTTTTTGTTGTATTCTCATCTGGTTTTGGTTTCAGGGTAATGTTGGTCATGTAGAAAAAGTTTGGAAGAAGCCCCTCTCAGTTTTCTAGAAAGATTTAAGAATGATTGGTATTAGTTCTTTAAATGATGACTAGACCCAGTGTACAGCCATCTGTTCCTGGGTTTTCCTTTAATGGTAGAGTTAATTACTGCTTCCATCTCATTTCTCGTTCTCGGTCTGCTCTGGTTTTTTAATTCTTCCTGATTCATTATTGGTAAGGTGTATTCAGGAATTTATTGGCATGTACTTGTTTATAACAAGCTCAAATGATCCTTTGTATTTCTGTGGCATCAAGTTACAGCGTCCCCCTTTTTGTATTTATTTTTCCTTGGTCCTCAGAGTGGCAGTTTGTTTGTTTTCAGAGAACCACCTCTTCCTTTTGTTGATTTGGTGTATTCTCTTTTAGCCCTCTGTCAGTGCTCTCCCAGAGATGTATCTCCACCCCTTTTTATTGTATTTTCAGACAGGGTTTCACTTAGTTGCCCAAGCTGGCCTCAAACTGATCCTCCTGCCTCAGCCTCTTAAGTAACTGGGATTATAGATATGCAACCCCACACAGAGCTTCTCTGATCTTTATTATTTCTAATTTTGAGTTTCATTGTTCTTTTTGTTCTAGGTCTTTAGTTGCAGCAATAGGTTGTTTCAGATCTTTTTGCCTTTTTTTTTTTTTTTTTTTGGTGGTACTGATTGCTGTGAACTTGTGTCTTAGAATTGGTTTTGCTATATACCATAGGTTTTGGCATGTTGTGTTTCCATTTTCATTGGTTTCAAGAAATGTTTTAATGTCTTTCTTGATTTCATCACTGATATATTGTTTATTCAAGAGTAAGTTGTTCATTTCCGTGTACTTGAATGGTTTCCAAGGTTTTTGTTATTTCAGTTTAAAAAAAAAAAATGTTGAAGCTTGTTTTCTGGCACACCAGAACGTTCCATATGCTGTTGAGAAGTATGTGTATGCTGCAGCTCTTGGATGGGACAGTCTGTAGATGTCTGGGTGGGTCATTGGACCTAGGGTACAGTGTATGTCTGCTGTGGCTTTAGGGTTCTTCTGTTGGATGATTTGTCCATTGTTGAGAGTGGGATATTAAAGTTCCCCACTATTACTTTCCCTTTAGATCCATGAATGCTTTAGATATTTGGACTCTGGTATTAGATGCTATAAAAGTATAATTTTCATTTGCTTTTGCCATATTGATTTCTTTATATACTGACCTTCCTTGTCTTTTTCTTGCTCTTTAAATTCTATTTTGTCTGATGTAAGGCAGGCTACCCCTGCTTTCTTTTGGCTTCCATTAGCATGGAGTATGTTATTCCATCCCTTCCTTCATTCTTCATGTCCTTAAGAGCTGAAATGAATGTCTTATAAGCAGCATATAGTGGAGTCTTGTTTTTTTAGTCACTTAGTCACTGTGGTCTTTTTACATTTTTTTAGTACGGGGGATTGAACTCAGGGACACTTGACCACTGAGCCACTCCTCAGCATTATTTTGTATTTTATTTAGAGACAGGGTCTCACTGAGTTCCTTAGTGTCTCACTGTTGCTGAGGCTGGCTTTGAACTCATAATCCTCCTACCTCAGCCTCCCAAGCTGCTGGGATTAAAGGCGTGCACCACTGCACCCAGCTCAGTGTGCTTTTTAATTGGAGAATTTAATCCATAAATTAAGGTAATTTTTGATAGGTATGGTCTTACAATAAAATTAGAAAAACAAGTTATAAAATGACTATAGTAATTCTGTTTTTATTCACCCTCTCAGAGTCTTCCTTTGTGATTAAGTGATTTTGTTTTGACTTTTTGCTTATTAGTACTTTTGATTTTTGTTAGGGGGTTACCTTGAGACTTACAAGAAGCTTCATTTGATTGTACCAAGCTATTGAAATGATAGCAACATAACATTGTAAAAATGGTTTTTTTTTTTGTGGTTTTTTTTTTTTTTTTTTTGGTACTGGGGATTGAACCCAGGGGCACTCCACCACCGAGCCACATCCCCAGCCCTATTTTGTATTTTATTTAGAGACAGGGTCTCACTGAGTTACCTAGGGTCTCGCTAAGTTGCTGAGGCTGGCTTTGAACTTGCGATCCTCCTGCCTCAGCCTCCCAGGTGCTGGGATTACAGGCATGTGCCACCGCACCCAGCACATTTTGAATTTTTTATATCCATCTTTCTGTATTGCCTGCCTCTTAACAGTGTTGTAAATTACTTTGTCTTAATGTGTTGCTCAGGTTTATCCCATACTCCTGGCCTGAAGGGATTATCCTGCCTCACCCTCCCAGGTAGCTGGAATTGCAATCATGTACGGCCCTGCTCAGCAGTTGTTTTGGGGTGGTGGTAGTGGTGGTAGTCTTCTGAAGGTAGAGTTTACATACCATGTTTATAGAGCACTCAATTTGTAGTTACCAGCTTACCAGTAAGTGCCTTCTCATTTTCTTTTTCAGTTGTGTATATCTATAATGATATTGAATTGATTTTTTTCCTTGAAGCTCCTTGAGTTTCCCTAAAAACAGCTGTTTTAATTCTCCATTCAAGAGTTCCCCCCAGTATGGTTACTATCTGGCCCATTTCTGGTACCTTATTTAATCCATTAGATGAGGCTGTGGTCCCCTGAAAGTCCTTGTTGCTCATCTGTGTGAGACATCATCTGGGGGTTACAGGACAAGGTTGTTCTTCCAGTCTTCATAATTTACTTTGTTGTGCCCGTCTTCCCAGAAATTCTAAGCAGGCTGCTTAAATTCTGAGCTTAAAGATCGTTCTGCTGTTTCAGCACTAGATGGCACCATAGGCCCAGTTTTGCCACAAGTCCACTGTGCTGTGTTGTCATTATTTCAGCACTAGAGTGTGATCTAAGCCAGGTTTGTCCCAGCTCCACAGTTGGTCTCTCAGTGAGTGTTGTCCTTGGAAATACCAAAAAAGAATACTCTGTCCCTCTACCCAGGAGACTCCTAGTGCACAGTCAACAGCCTGTGGTCAGGCACTGAGAGACTCTGCTCAGCTCAGGCCAAATCATTGTGGAGAGAGCAGCCCCATTGTCCTTTGCCACACCTGTGACCACTGATTTTGGTATGTTGTGTTTCCATTTTCATTTGTTTTAAAAACTTTTTAAAAAGTCCTTGATTTCTTCCTTGATCAACCCAATCAATAAATGGGGAGAAGTGAACATACCTTTCTCAAAAGAAATATGAACCATCAACATATGTATGAAAAAATGTTCAACATGTCTAGCAATTAAAGAAATGCAAATTAAAACTACACTGAGATTTCATCTCACTCCAGTCAGAATGGCAATTATCAAGAGTACAAGTAACAACAAATGTTGGCGAGGATGTGGGGAAAAGGGAATGCTCAAACACTGCTGGTGGGACTGCAGATTGCAACCCCTCTGGAAAGCACTATGGAGATTCTTCAAAAAAAAAAACTAGGACTGGAACCCCATTTGACCCAGTTATCCCACTCCTCAGCATATATCCAAAGGACTTAAAATCGCATACTACAGAGACACAGCCATATCAATGTTTATAGCAGCACAATTCATAATAAATAGCTAAGCTATGGAACCAGCCTGCATGCTCATCAACAGATGAATCAATGAAGAATGTGGTGTGTACCTACAGTGGATTATTACTCAGCCATAAAGAATGAAATTATGGCTTTTGGAGGTAGTAAACGGATGGAACTGGAGAATATCATGCTAAGTGAAATAAGCCAATCCCCCAAAACCAAAGGTCGAATATTTTCACTGATAGGTGGAAGATAAACCACAATAAAAGTGGGAAAAGAGGAAGAAAAGTTCAGTAGATTAGATAAAGGGGGAAAAACAAGGGAGGGGGGAATAGGAATAGAAAAATACAGAATAAATCTAAGATAACTTTTTTTATGAACACATGAAAATACCTGTGAACCCCACCATTGTACCCACCCACAAGAATGGAGTCCTAACTAGAATAAGATATATCTTATGTTTCTGTAATTTTATCAAAATGAATTCTACTGTCATGTGGAACTGAGAAAAACCATAAAATAAAAAAATTTTTTTAAAAAAGATATGAAAAAAAAAAAAAAGGATCACAGACCCTTGTAAAATAATGGGCACTTAGCCAAAGTTATCAAAGACTTAATTTAAACCCTTAACTCTTTGAGGGCTGTTTTCTGTTTTGAGTAATCAAAACCAAATAAAAATCTCTGGGACATAAGAAATTAGCAAAATGGAAAGTCTGTTTCCTCGGCCAGTTCCCAAAGGGAAAAATAAAACCTCCTGCATTGGAATCGCTGCTGCTTATCAGAAGCCCATGCAGATCGTCTGGAAGCAAACCTAACGAAAGGGACTTGAATACAGACCGTGGAAGAGCGTGTGTCTAGTGTCAGGGTGTACATCATGTTAGAGAAGAGGGTAAAAAACAGCAGGTGCATGACCTTGGAAATGGTGAAAGCATGTGAAACATCAGGAATGGTCTAGAGAACCAAGTTATCCTTGGCCTTTAAGACAAATATTTTAATAGAGCTGGGCAAGGGAATAAAAGGCTTCAAGGAGCTGGCTAAAAGCGAGAACTGTAAACTGGGGAAAACTGCTCTTCACACTACAGATGAACATTTTTAAAAGAACACTTCAGAATTAAAAGGTCAAAACCACCTACAGATTTACTAAATACAGATAAATATTTCAAGAAAACCTTGTGGCTTTAAACAGTTAGATTCTGGTTTCATGTCAGTGTGTTCATTAAATTTAGAAAAATCTCAACAGCTTTAGCCAACTTGATCAGATTTTCTTTAAAATTTGTCATTCACAAGCTTTGCATGACTCCTTCAGATCCTTCACAATCTGCTTAAACCTTTGGTTTTTGCCCTGTTTGTTTTTTCCCCATTGTCAAGCAGTCATTGTCAAACAACAGTTCCCATTGTCAAGACGAGTCATTTTACTTTGGAAAAATTTTTTCTATCACATACAATTCTTTTCATTTTAACTTCCTCCGCTTCTCTCCTACTTAATAGTTCCTTTCTACCTGGTTTTGATTTCTTTCCTTAGATTTATAATTTGAAACAATCCTTTAATAAACACACATACTCCAAATTATAAAGCAATTACTCTTCTCATAAAGAAAATTTGTTGGTTTGGTATGGCCTCATATCTTATTTTTTCTTTTTGTGTTCTTTAGAATTTTTAACTCTTAAGGTTATATCTAGTGAAGACCAGGGAAGAAATAAATGGTTGTGAATTGTTTACCATGTACCAACAATTTAGGATATAACTTCAAACATATATCTTCTCTTTGAACAACAAAAAGTTAATGTGAAATAAGATACGTTATCTTTTCTATTGAATTTGTTTAGCAATTGGTGTTTCAGTATTTTACCTTATAAACACTGAGTCTAAGTATTTAACATAACTTTACTAAAGTGATTATGTTCACTTATTTTTATGTTTAGATGTAGATTATTTATGAATAGATACTCAGCATAGTCATTTAAAGTTATAAAGTTTTTAAAAGTATTTTAAAGTTTTTCCAAGAAACACACCCTAGAAGTTAAATGGCTCTGCTTAAAGCAATGGGCACAGCATTGCCCTGTCGTCTGCATATTAGGTAAAACACCTTTAAGGTCTTGCCATCTAGCAGCTAACCTTGCCTACTTACAGGCAAACCTGGATGGTCAGTGTTTCTTTTACCATTAAATTTATTGAAGATTTACTTATGTCATGTGAACTAAGGCATTTGAGTTAATTACTATAGCTTATGTGGGTATTCATTTATCTGTTAGCCAATTCAAATAGGTTTTCTTAGGGGATTTTACATGTAAATTATTCATTTTAGACTTTGTCACAAGACAAAAATAGAGTAATTTGAGTTTTATCAGTTTATGAAAAGACAGTTGGATCCAAATTATTTTGACAAAAATGGCACAAGTTAAAGCCACCTGTTCATATGGCTAAGCGTGAAGGTTTTTCATCTGCCCTAATGGTTAATCACAGGAAGGCCATTTATTAAAATAGTTGCATAGATGTTTGGTTTTAAAAAGCCTCCCTTGCCCCTACCTCTCACATGCTGGCAATGGAGCCTGCTAGGTGCACGCTCTCCACTGAACTGAGTCCCCAGCCCTGCATTTTCCAGTCTGAAATGAGTGTAGGGGTTAATTGTTAGAGGTTTACTGGCTGTAATAATAAGCCTCCGAGTGACCTGAAACAATTGTCTTCGTTTTGTTTGCTAGTCTGGTTTCCTTGACCTGATCAACAGGATCAGGAAACATTTTTAGACATGTTTTTAAAAGACTGTTTGCAGGGTTTTCTCTACCTTCCCCCTTAAGCTTTTCCTGGCTCGTGGAAGTTGGAGCAATTTATATACAGAATGGAGATCTTCTATTATTGCTCCAGATTTTGACCAAGGCATAGGTTGGTTTAAAAGGCATAATTTGAGGAACTCTGTACAAACTGATCTAGTGCTTTCCTTTTAGAGTAGGAATTTGCAGTTATCTGTTTCATCAGCCTTAGCCGTTGTTAGGTGAGAAAACCTGAATTTTCTCATTTCCAATAGGGGTATCTTAAGTTACCATGGAGCTGCTGTGAACTGCAAAACCATTAATTCGAAAGTTGTTTTCATTTCTTAAGTGCCATAAGAAAAACTCTCAGGCTTTGCCCCTTTTTTGTTTGTCTTTTAGTGTAAACAGGTCAAAAGAAAACAGATGACTTAAAAAGCCTTTAAATGTTAATACAGAATTGTAGTTTAAAAGAACTGTCCTATAGTTTAACCAACTGGAATACCTGAGCGGGGGACTTCTGCATACTTCTGAATTTGGTTATTCCATTTTGTTTTTTACCCTTTGGGGGAAAATCCTTTAAAAGCCCCTTTGGGAATGTTAAGGGTGTGGACAGAGTGTTTTGCTTTGGAAGCGTCCTGCACACAAGATTCTTTTTTTACTTTGTGGATGACCTAGCTTGAGAGTGACCGAGGTTTCCTGAGTTGCACAGAACTGGTCTTGTTCCTGGCAGGTCCTGCCTCTCCACGAGCAGGTGAGCTTCAGAGAATATCCCCTGGATGGTGGTCGCTAACCCAGTAGCTTTTTGTTAGCCATCTTGAGCCCACCATTTAAAATGTTAATTTTGGCCCAGAAGACTTTCAGAAACATGGAGTAAAAGAGGCAAATCATATATAGACATGTGTAACAAAATTAAGGCACTCACAAACTGTAAATCAGTGTTAAACTAGGTGTATAGAACCTAAAAATAAACTCACCAGAGGAGATGAGTCATCCTTGCCGAATATAAATTCTGTGGAAATTTGAGTACTCATCAGGACAGTGTCCTTGTGCTAGAAAGGACTTTCCAGAAAAGAAGAAAAAAAGTCTTTGAATGTCCAACAAATGGATGCAGGGTCTTTTACTTAGGTACTCCTTATCAAACCAGATCCTAAATAAAGTCAGCAGGGATCCTCTACCAAACGGGCTTTGATCTGAAGAAAGAGGAGGGCCTTGGAATAAAGAATGTGAAGGCTCAGAGCCTTACCTCACCTGGTTCTCTGAGTCCCCAGTTCCCTCCACAAGTGGTCTCACTTTAGGTCCCTTTCCTGACACCATGTCAGCCTAAATAGCAGATTCTTTAAAAAACAATATGCACACGTGCCATAGTAAACTGTGTTCTTTAACTTCCGGTTAAGGCAAAAGGAAGTGTTTTAAGGCAAAAATGGGGATTGCTTGAGATACTTGGAAGTAGCCATCCTTGACCACAGGATTAATAACAAAATTGGCACTGATCCAAGGTGGACCAGCAATTGCTAGGCAGACATCCCTGCAGTTGCTCTTATGAGGTTGCAGTTGCAGCAGATTCTTCTGCACTCACTGCTATCCAGCAATCTTGAGAGAACCCTTCCTTCATTTATTTCTCTTTGGGATTGACACCAGCAACCCTGTCTTTACCTTGACAACCTTCACAGTGTACTCTACCTAGACTTTACATAGTTGGTTTCAGTGATGGTTATCTGCTACAACTTCATCTGTCATGGCCAGAACAGAAATACTTAATATGTGACTCACTAGCTTTTGAAAATATATGACTTCTTCCACCCTTGAATTTTATTAATTTTGTTTTTATTTTCCTGTAGTTCTCTGTAATCTCAGTATTTATGGTATGAAGTGGATATAAATTAGTCATTTGTGCTTTGGGTTTCATACCTGCTGGATAGAAAACAAACTACTGCTCAACATCTCACACATCAGGTTCCTCATAGAAACATTCCTCATAATGCACAGCTGATGATTTTTATTTCATCATCTTTGTATGTCAGCCCAGGTTATTCTATCACAGTGTCATTTTTTATTGATAAGTGTGCCCTTAGATGCTCCGTACCCCAGTATTCTGCCTGTGGTATATCAGGGCAAAAGCAGGGGTCAGTAAGCTATGAAGTTTTGTCTTTCCCAAAGGTCTTAACTGCAGAGGAATTGAAAGCTGCTCAGACATCTGTTGCTTATGGCTGTATCAAATATGCTGACCTTTCCCATAACCGGTTGAATGACTACATCTTCTCCTTTGACAAAATGCTCGATGACAGAGGGAACACGGCTGCTTACTTGCTGTATGCCTTCACTAGAATCAGGTAACTCATTTTGAATCAAATGAAAGTATTCTTAGTTGCTCCAAAACATTTTGTATATACAAGTGTCTTTGGAAATGTGTTCTCTTTTAGAATTGCAAGTTACTCTGGCAGATAGCCCCTGAGCACTCTTGATTTAAATACCAGACAGGTGTCACCTGACCCCCTAAAAGAATATTCCCTTTTAATATAAAACACTTCAGATTATTAATTTTGCCTAATAATACGCTCCAGAGTAAAATGCATTCTCTTTTATAAGAATCTCTCTTATTGCTGATAATTTCTGTTTTACGTCAGTCACATGTATATTACATGTTTTCTCGTGGAGAAGGATGTATGGGCCTGACAAAATGGAACAGTAGTGCTTCTCTGACGTTTCAGGTCCATTGCACGGCTGGCCAGCATTAATGAAGAGACGCTCCGGAAGGCTGCTCGGGAGACCAAGATCATTTTGGACCACGAGAAGGAATGGAAACTAGGCCGGTGTATTTTACGCTTCCCTGAGATTTTACAAAAGATTTTAGATGACTTATTTCTCCACACTCTCTGTGATTATATTTACGAGCTGGCAACTACTTTCACAGAGTTCTATGACAGCTGCTACTGTGTGGAGAAAGATCGGCAAACTGGTGAGCATCTCGTGCCTGTCCATGTGGGGAACAGGTGCTATGCAGGAGCTTGAGTGGGGTAGGGTGCATTTCTATTTGTTTATTCATAGAAATCCTCCCTTTTCCCAAAAGAATTAGAGTAATGAATTCCTTATATAAAGTGGACAAAATTAGAACTATAGCAGGAGTGTTTCTCCACTCAGACACAGAGGATGGAACCTTGCAACTTCAAGGAGAACAGTTGGCAGGCCCCTAGGAAGAGAGGCCTTTTCAACCAGAGTATCTGAGGTGCCAAGAATGTGTATTTGAAACTGTCTTTGACTAGGTTTTCGTTGTTTTGTTTTCATTTTGTTTGTGGGGCATGCAGTAGAGGGGACTGGGAATCAAACCCGGGGCCTTGCACTTGGTAGGCAAGCACTCTACCACTGAACTACACTCCCAGGCCAGGGTAAATGCCTTTGGAAAACAACTTATAATCCTTCCCTACCTTAGGTTCTCTGACACTTTAGTTAATGAAGTATGTGTTACACAGCAAGTAGCCATTTGTGAGGGTCATGCCCGAGAACAAACTTTTCTAGAAGAAATTTCACTAATATAGTATTTGGGTTCATAGTTATTTCAGACTATCAATCATAGAAGAGAACTCTGAATTTTACAAAGGAATATAAAATCTACATTTCTAATCATTGCAGACCTTGTATAAACAGTTCTTTTTCTTCTTGGTCTAGTTGCAGGTGGTTGTAGTTAGAGCCTACATAGCTATAGATTGAGCTGTTCACTTCTGTATAAAAATCAAGTTAATCGGTCTTTTCTCTCTCTTCTCAGGAGAGGTATCAAAGGTGAACATGTGGCGCATGCTGCTGTGTGAAGCAGTAACTGCCGTCATGGCCAAGGGGTTCGATATCTTGGGAATAAAACCTGTCCAAAGGATGTAACCCTTTTGAACACTGTGTTTTTACCAAAGTGGCCATTAGTACTGTTTGCTTTTTTTTACAATCATGTGGATCCAAAAACTAGTAAAAAAAAAAAATTTTTTTTCTCAACTGTGTGTAAAATGTGATTCTTTAACAACTAGCATTATAAAAAAGAAAATAAAACCCACAAACGTGCTTTGTTGCCTAGCATTAAACCAAAATGCCAGTGCGACCATGGGTTAACGTAGGCTTAGGTACCATAGTCCTGGAGTTAATTGGCAGGGATGTGTATTCACTTGCTTTAATTAGATAACAAATCTCATTTATCAAAACTTAATGTATGCCCCGAGACCACCTTCTCTGTTGTCCTAGTCCACTGTTCGTTGAAAGATGTGACAAAGCTGAGGCTCCACAGAGGTAAATTACTTGCCCTGGGGATTGCTCTGGAACAAAACCAAGATTCATATTCATGCATGTCTGACTCCCAAATTCAAGCTTTATTTTAGCAAACAAATAACACGGGCAGCATAACAGACCTTGTTTCAGAGGGAGGGGCAAGAAAACAGACTGGATAGTTCCTGAAGCCCTAGATTAACTCAGTTCCAAGAAAAGCTAGAAAAGCCTTAGTGTCTAAGACGATTGCCTGATTTGCCTAGAGCAGTCAAGGATCATCCTTGGGCTTAGCACGTTGTCTCAATTCATGCAGTTGGAATTGTTTTAGCAAAACAGGAGATTGCTGGTGGCAGTAAGGGAGAGAGTGGGGGAGGCCTCAACAGTGACTTTTGAGTCAATGGTTAATGGAAACTGACATATCTAACAGGGAGGATTCATGGGAAGAAGTTTGCACAGTAAAATGACAGGTGCTTAATAAATGGGAAGTGTCACTGGCGGCTCCAAACTCAAAAAGAACCTTAGAGATGATCTTAGCAAGCTACAAGAAGAGCTGCTGTGTTCAGATTGGTGTGTACCAGACTGATATGTCCTCAACAGTTCTCTGTGACGGATGTGGGGAGGCTAAGCAGTCCTCAACCTGCCAGCTACAAAGACATTCTGCCTAGACCTGGAACGTCTTAAAGTCTTTGAAGACGATCCAGTGGAGTAAGGGGGAAAAGATGAAAGAAAGCAGGAGCATGTTAAATTAACCAAAGTCACGATTGAGTGACATACTGGGAAGCTCAGAAGCAAGTCTTGGTGTGCCTAAGACCAAACTATCATTCAAAACATTATTGTGCCATAATTTACAGAAATAGAAATATTAGATAGTATCAGGAACTTTTCCTTAGGAAGTAGAGCTCTGGTTAGCCTGTTTTCATTGCTCACTAGCACATTTATTTGGAAAGACAACTTTTAAGTCTAAGGATCCTTATGTGACCACCTTTGACCTCTAAAAAAAATTTTTTATTAATAGAAAAAGACACCAAGGTTTTCAGATGACCATATTTTCATTCATTCATTCTAACAAAATTATCTGTTTCTGTGCACATCCTAAGTTACAATACAGGCATAACTTGCTTTGTTACATTTCATAGGGGATTTTTTTTTTTTTTTAAACAAATTGAATGTTGCACCCCTGCATTAGGGGGTATGTTACACAGATTTTTCAGTAGCTTATGCTCGACATCATGTCACATTTTATTAGTTCTCATAATATTTCAAACATTCTCATTTGGGGGTTGAACCCAGTGGCACTCTACCATTGTGCCACATCCCAGCCCTTCCTACTTTTTTTGAGGCAGGGACTTACTAAACTGCCTGAGCT
Organism: Glaucomys volans; assembly: GCA_020662805.1. Lineage (NCBI taxonomy): Eukaryota > Metazoa > Chordata > Mammalia > Rodentia > Sciuridae > Glaucomys > Glaucomys volans. The sequence goes on along the minus strand of JAJEJO010000152.1, from coordinate 39,330 downwards.
GGCCTTGAACTTGGAATCCTCCTGACTCAGACTCCTGAGTTGCTGGGATTTACAGGCATTCACCACTGCATCTGGCTATATTTTCATTCTGATGATCTGAGATAGTGCTTATCTGTCAGTAGTGATCTTTTATGTTACTATTATAAATGGTTCGGGGCACCATGAACCAAGCCCTTATGAGATAACAAATTCGAGTTATTTATGTTGTGTGTTCTGACTGCCCCACCAGCTGACTAACCATTCCACACACTCCTCTCCTTGGGCCTCCCTGTTTGCTGAAATAAACAATAGTGAGCTTAGGCCAGTTAACCCTACAGTGGCCTCTCCCTGTTCAATGAAAAGGAAAATTCACATGTCTAACAATTCAAATTGAAAGCTAGAACATGATTAAACTGGTGAAAAAGGCCTATTGAAAGCTGAGGCAGGCCGAAAACTAGGCCTCTTGCACCAAACAGCCAAGTTGTGAATACAAACTTGTTGGGTTTTTTGGTACTGAGGATTGAACCCAGGGCTGCTTTACCATGGAGCCATATCCCCAGTCCTTTTTATTTTTTATTTCAAGACAGGGTCATACACTAAGTTGCTAAGGCTGGCCTTGAACTTACAGTCTTCCTGCCCCAGCCCACAAGTCACTGAAATTATGGTACTACTCCAGCAAACAAGAAAGCTAACCAGCCTTATTACTAATGGAAGAAAGTTTCAGGAGTCTGGATAGAAGATCAAACTAGTCACAACGTTCCCTTAAACCAAAGGCTAATCCAGAGCAAGGTCCTGACCCTTCTATCCCATGAAGGCTGAGGGAAGTGAAGCTGCAAAAGAAAAGTTTTAAGCTAACAGTTTCATGAGGTTTAATGAAAAAAAGTCATCTCCAGAACAGGAAGCAGAAGAGCTGTTGGAGGCACTGCATCAAGTTATGCAGATCTAGCTGATAGTTGATGGCAGTGCTACGCTAAAGAACAGATTTTCAATGCAGATGAAATAGCCCTAATTTAGAAGAAATGGAATTTCATAGCTGGAGAGAAGTCAATGCCTGGCTTCAGAGGACAGGCCAACTCGTTAGGAGAAGCAGCTGGTGACTAAGTTGAACCCAGTGCTCATTTACTTCTCCCAAAATCCTAGACCCCGAATGATTTGACTAAATCAATTTCTTTGCAGTATAGGTGGAACACAGGTCCGGATGACAACATGTTAATGTGATTTGCTGAATATTTTAAGCCCACCATTGAGACTACTGCTCAGAAAAAAAATATCTTGCTTTGAAAAAAATACTACTTATTGATAATGCACTCGGTTACCCAAGTGCTCTGATGGAGACGTGCAACAGAATAGCAAGAGAACTAGAATTAGACATGATGCCCGAAAATGTGACTGCAGCAATCTCATGACAACTGTAATGGGTGGGAAGTTGTAAAGAAAGTGGTTTCTTGAGATAAAATCTATAGCTGATGAAAGGGCTGTGAACATTGTTGAAATGGTCAAGGACTGAGAATGTTAAGTGAACTTAGTTGGTAGAACAGCTGCAGGGTTTGAGGGATTGACTACAGTTTGGAAGGCAGTTCTGTGGGTAAAATGCTACTAAATATCAAGCTACAGAGAAACTGTTCATGAGAGGAAGAGTCAGTGTAGCAAATGTCACTCTCATATTTTAAGAAACCACGGCCACCCTCCAACCTTCAGCAACCACAACCTAATTAGGAACCAACAAAAAGATGAGCCACTAAAGTCTTTGGGATTTTTATTTTGTCCCTGGTGAGCAGAGCTTCCTCGTTGAAATGTCCTGAGCTGCTTTCCTGTGCCACACCTTCCATCTTGATGTTCTGCCTCACCCGGGGCCCAGAGCAACAGAGTCAGCCAGCCATGGACTGAACCTCTAAAACCAGGAGACAATAAACTTTTTACCCTCTAAGTTGTTATCAGGTATTTGGTCACAGCAATAAAAAAACTTAAAAACACTAACAAATCAAATTCAACAGCCTATCAAAAAGATCATCATTACCAAACCAGGTTTACCCTACAGATACAATATACACAAGCCAATCAATAGAATACAGCCCATAAATAGAATAAGGGATAGAAATCATCTCTCAATTGATGCAAATAAAGCATTCAATAAAATCCAATATTTCTTCATGATGAAGCATTGAATAAATTAGGAATAGGATTACACCTCAACATAACAAAGACTATAGTTGGCAAATCCATAGCCAACATTTAATTGGATGGGGAAAAGCTGAAAGCATTTTCTCTAACATCAGGGACAAACCTCTAACAACGGGGTCACTCTTGCCACTCTGGTTCAATGTAGAACTGGATTTTTCAGCCAGAGCTATGAGGTAAGACAAGGAAATAAAAAACAGACTATCTCTGTCTGCAGACATGAATATATGTATAGAAAAAGATTTTAACAGACTGTTAGAACTGACCGACTCAGTTAAATTACAGGGTACAAAAATCACAAAACAGCATTTTTATACGTGAATAACAAACCTGCTGAGAAAGAAATCAGGAAAGTTAGCAGGGAATGTAGCCAAGTGCTTCCATAGATTAGGCCCTGGATTCAATCTCTAGCAACACACATGAAAGAATGTTATTCTTTGGTAGCTATTCACAATAGCTACCAAAAGAATACCAAGGAAGAAATTTAAACAAGGAAGTGAAAAACTCTACCATGAAAATAACACTGAAAGAAATTGAAGACAGACAAAAATGGAAGGACCTCCAATGTTCATGGATTAGAATATAGTAAGAATATCCATTCCACCCAAAGCAGCTTCATCCTCATCAAAATACCAATGACATTCTTCACAAATCTAGAAAAATTCATATTCTAAAATCTGTAAGATACACAGAAGACCCCAAATAACCAAAGCAATTTTAAGAACAAAGCTGGAAGCATCACAATACCTGATTTCAAATATACTACCCAGAACAGCAAGGTACTGGCATAAAAACAGACAAGAGGAACAGAGGAGAGGCCCAGAAATAGTTCCACGTATCAGTGCCCAACTTATTCTTGGCAAAACTGTCAAAACATGCATTAGAGAAAGGACAGCCTCTTCAATAAATGGTGCCGGAGAAGCTGGACATCAGCATGCAAAAGACTGAAACCTGACCTCCCGTGACCTGTACAAAGGTCAAGTCAAAATGGATCAAAGCTCTAAATGGAAGACCTGAAACTATTAAACTAAGGAAGCAAACAGGAAACTCTAGCATTAGTATAGGCAATGATTTTGGGATGCGGGCTAGCATCCCCAAAGCTTAGGAAACAAAAGCAAAAAATAGACACATAAGATTATAGTCAACTAAGAAGCTTTTGTACAGCAAAGGAGACAGCCAACAGAGTGAAGAGAGCCTACATAATGGAGAATATATTTGCCAATAATTCATCTACACAGAATTAATATCTAGAGTATATAAGGAACTAAAAAGCAATCCAATTTTAAAAAGGGCAAATGATCTATCTGAATAGATGCTTCTCAAAAGAAGAGAAACAAATGGCCCACAGTGTATGAAAAAATTCTCAGCCTTCAGGGAGCGGAAATTAAAATTACAAAGAAGTTGGAACAAATGCCAAAGGATGTGGGGAAAGAATCATTACACCCTTTGTGGGATGTAAAATCAGTAGAGCCATTACAGAGAAGAACGGGGAGTTTCCTTAAAAAACAAAGAACAGATCTACCACATGATCCCACTATCCCTCTGCTAGGGAACATATCCAAAGGAAATGAAGTCGATACCAAAGGGACACCTGCACTCCCGTGGTCATTACAGTACTGGTCACAATAGCTTACGATATGGGATTAACCAGGTGCCCATCAACAATTAATTAATAAAGAACACGTGGTACATGTACACAATGAAGCCATATGGAAGAATGGATCCTGTCACGGTAGAGTGGAGGGGAGGACATAGTTAAGGTAAGTAAGCCAGACACAGAAAGGCCAGTGCCACGTGTTCTCTCTCCTATGTGGAGGATAAGAAAAAGCTTAGCTGAACCTGGAATAGTGATTCCGAGAGGTTGGGAAGAGGGTGCATGGAAAGGGAGGTTGGATAGGGGCTATCCCAAACACAGACAGAAGACATGAGTTTTTAGCACAGAGGGATGACTGCAATTCACAATAACACATTTTAGGCAGATCTGCAAGAGAGAAGTTGACTCTGAGCATTAAAAAACGATAGAGGGAAATGCTTATTACCCTGAACTGATCAGCACATCCTGTAAGCAGGTATTGAAATGTCACACTGAACCCCATTGATGGATACAAGTAAAATGTGTTCATTTAAAAAATAAATATGAATTTTAAAATATACACTATTACAGCTAGCGAGATCACCAGCACAGTAGAATAGGAATTGCCTGTCCCCACCGTGAGCATGCACCAAATAAACGTCTATCTACAGAGCAGTTCCCCCTAAGGGAAAGCTGGAGACAAATTGAGAGGCTGCTACCCACCAGGAAACAGAAAAAAATCCACATCAAAGGGTAGAAAAAGTTGAGGCTGCTCTGGCAGAAGCCCCACTGTGGTGCTGCACCCTAATCTTGGGAAAGGAACCCTCGTGTCCTTTCTCCCTGTGGAGAGGAGGTCTGTCACATCTAGGACCCTAGCCTACAGGACTTCATGATTCGACTTTCAGTTCACCAACTACGTGGGAATTAGGCACACACTATCTAGATCCCACATTGTCACTCAGTGTGCGCCTAGCATCTGTGAGGCCCTGGATTCGATCCCCAGTACCGCCAAAACCAAAAGACATCAGCAGCTGTTTAATAGGGGAGTG
>JAJEJO010000152.1:0-34151 GCA_020662805.1 Glaucomys volans | reverse complement strand
ATAAATCTAGCCATTATAATGCACCACTGAAACAATATGGGAAAAGGGGACTCTGGCCAGGCACCAAGGACCAAGACTTCCATATCACCCCAAGGGACTGTACCCTTAATGCCCAGCTCTGAATGTGGAGGGGCCTTAGCAATCCTGAATGACTTAAGACTATAAAAAAAGAAAGAGAAAAACCAGGTAGATACACAATGTGCCCGCTTCTGGCAGCTCTCTAGGATAAGAAGGTGCGGCCTGAACACGAGTCCAGGTATTTGCTGCACACCCTCCTCCTGAGCCCGAGAGTGGGAGATGAAAGCCAGGCACAGTGGCGCACGCCTGTAATCCCAGCACCTCGGGAGGCTGAGGCAGGAGGATAGCAAATTCAAAGCCAGCCTCAGCAAAAGCAAGGTGCTAAGCAACTCAGTGAGACCCTGTCTCTAAATAAAATACAAAATAGGGCTGGGGATGTGACTCAGTGATTGAGTGCCCTTGAATTCAATCCCCGGTACCCCACCCCCCAAAAAAAGAGTGGGAGATAAATGCCCACACTCAGCCTCACCATGAAGATGGAACAAAAACACACAACAAACACCCCAAGCTTCCCAGCTACATCTAAAGAGCCCGGCTCCTGTTCTACTCATCTTGGGATACTGAGAAAAAGTAGCACATCCTAAGGTCCAGAGGTCACTAAAACTGAATAGCAGTCTGCACAAACGAAGAATTGAGAGGCATCTTAAGATCCCTGAATGGCTGTGGGTGTCTCTAAGTGGCAGGAAGCTTGCTTAGCATGCAGAGGGCCTCGGTTCATTCCTCAGCACACATGGAAAATAACATGGAAACAAAACCCAAAAAGCAAGCCAACAAAAAAACTGGATGAGTTACTGAAAATCTTCCACATGAGACTAGTCTTACATGGAGAGAGCTAGTCTTCTTGTTTAATGCCCAGAAACCAAGACAAAGAAAGAAAAGGAACAAGGAAATACATTCCAAACAAAAAAAAGTCAGAAACTGACCCAAATGAAGTGGAGTTTGGCTATTTCCCTCAGAAGGAATCCAAAATCATAGTTGTAAAGGTGCTCACAGAGAGCCAGCATGGGGGTACAAACCTGTAATCCTAGCTACTCAGGAGGCTGAGGCAGGAGGATGGCAAGTGCAAGGCCAGCCTGAGCAACTTAGTGAGACCCTATCTCAAAATAAAAACTGGTGGGGTTGGGCCTCAGTGGTAAAGCACCCCTGGTTCCAGCCCCAGTGCTGGGGAAACACACACACACACACACACACACACACACCCGCTCACAGAAGTCAGGACAGCAAGTCAAAACAAGCTGAGGACTTCCACAAATAAATGAAAGCATAGAAAAGCACCAAAGAAGTCACATTTCTGAAGAAATCGCAACTGACGTGAAGAATTCAATAAAGATGTTCAACCACAGATCAAGTTAAGCAGAAGAGTCAGTGAACCTGAAGGCAGATCACTGAATCGTCCAACCCGCGGAGCAAAAAGTAAAAGAACAAGAGTGACCAGAGCTTAAGACATGGGCAGCACACCATCAAGAACAGCCTCGTGTTATCAGCGTGGGAAAGAGAGGGACAGAAAACAAGCAGAGAAATATCAGCAGAAAACTTAGAAATGGAAAGCCAGATCTGGACAGCCCAGAGGACATCAGGGAAGAAGAATTCAAAGAGCCACACCAGAGCACATCACAGTCACATTATCAAAATTTAGAGAGTAAAGAAAGCAGCAAGGGGAAGAAAATCCAATCATCATACACAGGGGAGCCCACAGCCCCAGCCCCTGGAAGAGTTCCAGCCGACTTCTTGCAGACTGGAAATGAGTGGATGATATGTTCCTGGAAGGAATATAATATAAAATGTAACTATAAAATCCTGAAAGGAAAAGACTGCCAACCATTTTTATACCCAGAAATCCTGTCATTAAAAAACAAAGGGGTGACAGAATCTGTCACAGGTTGGGAGAGCTGATCACCACTAGACCAGCATTACGAAAAAATACTAAAGGAAACCTTAAGCTGAAGACAACATCCATTTAGTAACATGAAAACATGGAAGCATGCAGGCGGAAGAACATTCTCCATTCCAAAGCACCAGAGACTACAGCAGTCACCCAGTATAAAATGCGAAAGGCAAACTATTTGGAACAACTGAAGCTGCAATAATTTGCTAAGGGACATATCATAAAAAAATATAAAGTATGACATCAAAAGCATCAAGGTGGAATTGACCAAAGTATGCTGTGCACATGTATGAATATGTAACAAGGAATCCCACTGTTATGCATAAGTAGGTTAAGTAAGTGGGAAAGGGGAAGTAAAAGTGGAAAGCTTGTGAATGCAATCGAAATTTAGCTTTTATCATCTGAAATTAACCTATTATGTTTTAAGTAAGCCTCATGATTATCACAAAGCAATAGCTTCTTTATTTTATTTTATTTTTTATTTTTTATTTTTTTTTTGGTACTGGGGATCGAACTCAGGTGCACTCCGCAACTGAGCCACATCTCCAGCCCTATTTTGTATTTTATGTAGAGACAGGGTCTCACTGAGTTGCTTAGGGCCTCGCTAAGTTGCTGAGGCTGGCTTTGAACTCGCGATCCTCCTGCCTCAGCCTCCCAAGTGCTGGGATTACAGGCGTGTGCCACCGTGCCCCATCAAAAGCCTCTTTAAAAAGGAAAGGAAGTCCAGCACTCTCACCATAGTATTGAGGTCTTCACCACGTGGCTCTCCGGTCAGAGGCTTATGGACCATACACTGAGGGCTGTTATGGTGGGAAAGGCCAAATAAAAGCAATCAGTGCCGCCTGCCTCTTCATGGGAAAATAGTAAATAAAAAGCAGCATCAGAGCCAGGCACTGCAGCGCATGCCTGTAGTCCCAGCTACTCAGGAGGATCACAGCTTCAAAACCAGTCTGAGCAAGTTGGTGAGACCCTGTGTCAACATGAAAAATAAAAAGGGCTGGGGATGTGGCTCAGTGTCAGAGTGATTGAGTAGCATGCACGAGGCCCTGGGCTCCATCCCCAGAACTGGGGGCAATATTGCATCTCTGGATGGCAGAGATTGGTGCCACCATCAAGAGCTGGAGAGATGCAGGGTGGAGAGTCCCATGCCACCCCCACTCAACTCTTCTGCTTGGCTAGTGCAGACCCCGTCAGGATGTTGGAGAATCAAAGTGGATTTATCATCAGCCTGACCAAGTGGCAGCTGCTGTGCCAGATGTTTCCTTGATATTAACACACCTCCTGGTACCTGCTCTGCAGTGATTGGTCTGCTCACCAGAATCAGTTTCCTTCAGCTCTCAGGGCCAACAGCGAACCTTCAGGGTCCTACCTCAGGGTTGAAGCAGCTCTCCACTCTGCCATAACTTGGTTTGCAGGAAACTTGATCACCTTTCTCTTCCACAAGGTCGCACACTGTTCCACTACATAATGTTGATGGCATTTTGCTACTTGGACTGAGTGAATAAGAGCTATCAGCCACTATGAACTTATTGGTGAGATCTTAGTGTGTCAGAGGTTGGGAAGTAAATCCAACTCAAATTCAGGGACCCCGTCTTGGTCAAATTCTAGTGGAGTAGTGGCATGGGGTATGCTGAGACACCCCTTCTAAGGTGAAGAGAAATTGTTGCATCACCTCCTCTACATTAAAATAAAAGAAATACAATGCCTATTATTATTATTATTTACTATTATTTTTAGCAGTACTGGGGATTAAACCCAGGAGCACTTACCACTGGGTTACATCCCCAGCTTATTTTTGGTTTTATTTTGAGACAGACATGCTAACTGTCCCAGGCTTTGAACTTGCAATTCTCCTGCCTCAACCTCCTGAGCAGCTGGAATTAGGGGCATGCACCACTGTGCCCACCCTTATTTGGATTTTGGAGGCAACATGTTTCTCACTTGGATATATTACTCAAACTCACTGAGTGTCCCAACAAGCTGCTACTAGCCAGGTGTAGTTGGCACACACCTGTAATCCCACTGACTCAGGAGGCTCAGGCTGGAGGAGTGAAAGTTTGAGACCAGCTGCAGCAACTTAGCAAGAACCCATCTCAGAATAAAAAAATAAGGGCTGGAGCTGGAGCTCAGAGGCAGAGCACTTGCCTAGCATGTGTGAGGCACTGGGTTTGATCCTTAGCACCACATAAAAATAAAACAAATAGAATAAGGACATTCTATCCATCTACAACTACAAAACAAATTTAAAGACAAAATGAAAGGGACTGGGGAATGAAGCTCAGTGTTAGAGTTGGGTTCAATCCCCAAGGGGCAGGGGAGGTGGCTACCGAGTGAGGTCCAGAACAGGAGAAGACTCTGCAACAAGTCTAGGCTACTGTGCAGGTTTCTTGGCCATTGGGGACACTTGATCCAGCAGACCCAGTCATCAGTGGCAGATAGCAATGCTGTCTGGAGCCTTGGTCAGGCTCTGGGTGCATTGAAGAGGCACCTCTTAGAATCTTGGAGCAAGGCTCCATTATCTGAAGACAACTACTGTTCTTCTGAGAGGCAGCTCTTGGCCTGCCACTGGGCCTTCAAGGACACCTTGACCAGAAGCCACTTGGTTACCCTGAGACCCAAGATGTCCCTCATGAACGGGGTGGTGCACACAGCTTGGGAGTTCACAGCTGCAATCCATCATGAAATGAAAGTGGCTTCTGCATGATCAGGCCCAAGGAGGTTCTGAAGGCACAAGTTACATGAAATGGCCCAAACGACAGAGCTCCTCTCCTGCCACACTGCTCCTCTCAGCCTGCACCCGTGGTGTCATGGAGAGAACCCCAGGAGCTCTTGACAAGGCCTGGGCATAAACACAGGAACTAAATCAGTACATCAGAGAGAAATCTGTACTTCCATTCTTCCTGCAGCCCTATTCCCGAGAGCCAAGATGTGGAAGTAACCTGAGTGCCTATCACCTGAAGGGTGGATGGTGAATGTGCAGCATGGAGACACACAAGGGAACACTGTTTGACCCCAAAGGATGAAGTCCTGCTGTGTGACAACATGGAGGGAACTGAAGACAGGGTTAAGTGAAATAAGCCAGGCACAGGAAGACAGATACTACATGACGTCACTCCTGTGTGGAATCTAAACCTGCTGATCTCACCGCTGAGAATAGAAGAATGGTTACCAGAGGCCAAGGAGGGCAGGAGAGAGGGAGGTATGGGGAAAGACTGATCAAAATGCACTGTGTTGCAGTTGCCAAGAAGAAATAAGTTCTGATGTTCTATTGCATTCTAGGGTTCCAAGGTAAAATGATAACATATTGTATACATTTTTTAAAAAATAACAGAAAAGGATTTTGAATGTTTTCACTACAATGGAATGATCAGTGTTCAAGGTCATAGATGTGCTTACCCTGATTTGAGTGTTTCACAATCTATGCATCAAAACACTTGGTAACTTATGTACAATTTTTATGCGTCAAAGAAGAAAATTAAAATTTACAAAATGCCCATACTCTCCAAAGTGATCTACTGATTCAATGCAATCTATCAAAATACCAATGACATTCTTCACAAAAATAGAAAAACTTTGCTACTCGGGAGGCTGAGACAGGAAGATCTCAAGTTCAAGGCAAGCCTTGGAAAATGAAGGAGGCCCTAAAAAGGAATCAAAATAAGAGGACTGAGAATGTAGCTCAGTGGTGGGGTGCTTGCCTAGCATACACAAAGCCCCAAGTTCAATTCCCAGTACTGACAGCTACATATTCTTAAAGTTATATAGAACCATAGAACCACAAAAGAACCTTTATAGCCAATGAAATCCTGAGCAAAAGGAGGCAGGCTAGAGGCAGCACACTACCTGATTTCAAATATACTCCAAAGCTATAGTAACCAAGACAGCCTGATAGTACTGCCACGGGAAGAGACAGAGGCCAGTGCAAAAGGCGGAGAACCTGGAATCTAATTTAAGTATTCACACACAAATGTACAGTGCAGAATGGATGGTCTCTGCAATAAATTGTGCTGGAGTGCCAGATGCAGTGGTACACATCTATAATCCCAGTGACTTGGGAGACTGAAGCAGGAGCATCACAAGTTCAAGGCCAGCCTCAGCAACTTAGCAAGACCCGGTCTCAAAATTTAAGATTAAAAAGGGCTAAGTCTATATGTAAGGGAATGAAACTAAGCCCGTCTCTCTCACCTTGCACAAAAGTCAACTCAAAGTGGAACACAGGTCTAGGAGTTTGACCAGAAGCTTCCCAACTGGTAGAAGAAAACAGTCAATACTCAAACATATAGGTGCAGGCATCGATTCCTTTAGACTCTAAAGCTCAGGAAATAAAACCAAGATTAAATGGAATGATACCAAGTTAAAATGCTTCTGTGTAGTTGGACATAGCAGTGCACTCCATAGTCCCAGTCATTCAAGAGGCCAAGACCGGAGGAACACAAGTTCAAAGCCAGCCTCAGTGATTTACTGAGGTCCTAAGCACTTTAGTGAGACCCAGTCTCAAAATAAAAAGTAAAAAGGGCTGGGAGTGTGGCTCAGTGGTTAAGGACCCCTGGGATAATTCCCACTACAAAAAATAAATAAATAAATCTTCTGCACAGAAAAGGAATCAATTAAGCAGGCAAAGAGCCTATAGAATGGGAAAAAAATCTTTGCCAGCTACTCCTCAGAGAGATGATTAATATCCAGAATATATAAAGAACTAAAAAAAACTCAATACTGGGGGAAAAAGAGCAAATAACCCAATCAATAAATGGGAAAATGAACAGACATTTCTTACAAGAAGAAATACAAATGGTCAACAATTATATGAAAGAGTGTTTGACATCTTTAGCAATCAGGGAAATGAGAATCAAAACTACACTGAAGCCAGTGTGGTGGTGCACGCCTGTAATCCAAGCGACTTAGGAGGCTGAGTCAGGAGGATCATGAGTTCAAAGCCAGCCTCAGCAACTTGGTGAGGCCCTGAGCAACTCAGTGAGACCCTGTCTCTAAATAAAATACAAAATAGGACTGGGGGTGTGGCTCAGTGGCCGGATGTCCCTGAGTTCAATCCCTGGTTCCAAAAAAAAAAACACTGAGATTTAATCTCACTCCAGTTAGAATGGCAACTATCAAGAATACAAATAGTAATAATACTGGCTAGGATGTGGAAAAAAGGAACACTTATACACTGCATATTGAAAACTAGTACATCCACTGTGAATATCGGTATGGAGGTCCTTCAAAAGACAAGGACTGGAACACCTTGACCCAGTTATCCCACTCCTGGGTATTAATTCAAAAGGGAATGTGGCTTGGTGGTTAAGCACCCCTGGGTTCAATCACTGGTACCAAAAAAAATCTACAAATGATGCATGGGGGTGCATGCCTATAATTCCAGCAGCTCAGGAGGCTGAAACAGGAAGATCACAAGTTCAAGTTCAAGGTGAGTCTCAGCATCTTAGTGAGGCCCTATCTCAAAATAATAAAACAGAGCTGGGGATGTGGCTCGGTGGTTAAGTGCCCCTACGTTCAACACACAGTACCAAAAACTAAAAATTTTTTTTTTTCATCAAATTCAGTTTTGTGAAAAGCGCAAAATAGATCAATCTCTAGCTAGCATAAGGGGGAGAAAAAAAGAGAACAAAATCAGATGTGAAAAAGGAGATATTACAACAGATACTGCAGGACACAAAGGACCACCAGAGACCATCGTAAACAACGGTATGCCATCAAGGTGGAAAACCAGGAGGAAATGGGTACATTTCTGGACATAAAACCTACCAACATTGAAGCATGAAGAGCCAAAATCTGAGCAGAACAATATCATGATGAGATTTTCCGTAATTCAATGCTTCTCAACAAAGAGAGGCCCTGGACCAGATGGCCGCACTGCAGAGTTTGAGCCACCTTTTAAAGAATTAACAGGACTTATTCTATCCAGTGACCACACCAATTACCAAGTTGAATTCCTTCTAAATTCATTCTGCAACACCAGGATTTCTGTTACCCAGACCCAAAAAAGATACAAGAAAAAATAAAAACTACAGGCCAATAACCCTGGTGATCATAGATGCAAGAATCTTCCAACAAAATACTGGAACACCAAGCTGGGCGTGGTGGCGCATACCTATAATCCAAGCGACTCAGGAGGCTGAGGCAGGAGGATCACAAGTTCAAAGTCAGCCTCAGCAACTTAGCGAGGCCCTGAGCAACTCAGTGAGACCCTGTCTCTAAATAAAATACAAAATAGGGCTGGGGATGTGGCTCAGTGGCCGAGTGTCCCTGAGTTCAATCCCCAGTTCAAAAAAAAAAAAAAAAAAAACACAAAACAAAACACTGGAAAACCAAATCCCCAGAGCACATCAAAAAGATGATTTACCACGATCAAGTGGGATTTATCCCAGCAATGCAAGAATGGTTCAATGTCCAAAAATAATCGTGATACCTCACATCAACAGAATGAGGGACAAAAAGCTTATAATCATCTTGACAGAGTCAGAAAGACCTTTAACAAAATTCAATATCCCTTCTTGATCAAATAAAAATCACTTTCAACACAATTAGGTATAGAAGGAACGTATACCAACAACACAATAAGTGTCCTGTTGACAAACCACAGCCAATGTCAGAATGAATGGGGATAAGTTGAAGGGGACTCCCACAATCTGGAACAAGACAAGGATAGCCTATTCAACATAGAACTGAATGCCCTGGCCAGGGCAATCAGGCCAGAGAAAGAAAGGCATCCAAATTGGAAACAAGGATGTCAGGTGTCCCTGCTTACAGATAACATGAATGTAACAACATGCATCCCCAGTCCTTTTTATTTTGAGACATGATCTCACTAAGTTACTGAGACCTTGCTAAGATGCTGAGGCTGGCCTTGAACTTGTGATCCTCCTACCTCAGCCTCCAGAGTAGCTAAGATTACAAGTATACACCACCATGCCTGGTGCCAGTAATTGGTTAACTTTTAATATCTCACTTTCCAATAGTCTTTAAATACACAATGCAATCCTGGATTTAGCAAAAAGAAACAACAGTACCAAATATTCCCCTTAAATATTGAGAATAAATATACAATTTAACTGAAAATTCAAATTTGTGCTTTCTTAAAAAATTAAAAACATACAGCCCTTTTCTAAAGTTTTTCAAACCTTGGGAAATGTCCTTTTCATAAGGATATGACGACTTGCCATTATGTATAAGGTAATGATGATGATACCTAAGGGAATCAAATCAGCCAGAGTGAGTCGCAGTAACACATACTTGTTGTTCCTGTTACTGCTGGGAATGGAACCCAGGGCATACCACTGAGCTACATCCCCAGCACTTTTTATTTTGAGACTCCTTCTAAGTTGCCTGGGCTGGCCTTGAACTTGTGACTCCTGCCTCAACTTCCCAAATGTCTGGAATTACAGGTAGACACCCGCCATGCTCAGCTGCGGACTCTTCTATAGAGGCCCATTCATGAGGACAGAGCCCCTAAGACTCAATATCCCCAAAGGCTGCACCTCTTATTATCATCACCCTGGGGATTGAGTTTCAACTTGGATTTGAGCAGAAACTTCCTGACTGTGGGATAAGCATACATCCCAGAGAGCTGAAAACATGTTCTCTCAAGAACTTAGCACAAATGCTCACAGCACTGTTATTGGCAGAGGCTGGAGAAGAAACCACCCAACTCTCCCTCAACTGAAGAATGGATGTTCAAAATGCAGTAAACCACGCAACAGAACATTATTAACCCAAAAAACAAATGAAGTACTCGTGTACACTACAACCAACGTCGGGACACCCTGAAGACCATGCACTAAGTAGAAGCCAGATAGAAACCATGATTCCATTTGTATGAAGTGTCCCAAATAGGAACATTCAGAGACACAGCTGGTAAGTAGAGAGCTGGTGCATGAGTGGCTTGCAGGAAAGGAGTGGGGAGGGGCTGCTGGATGGATGTACAGTTTCTTTTTTTTTTTTTAGTTGTAGGTGGACACAATACCTTCACTTATATGTGGTGCTGAGAATGGAACCCAGTGCCTCACACATGCAAGGAGACCTTTCTACCTCTGAGCCACAAACCCAGCCCAACATAGGATTTCTTTGGAAGGTGATGATGAGGCTCTGGCGTTAGGTAATATCAATGGCTGTGTAACCTTGTAAATATACTAAAAACAGATCGCTGTGCACTGAAAAATGATGATATGTATGAGAAATTTTTTCACAATTCATATCCTTTTGTCTGACTTTCTGTCACTTGCTAAAAGCAGCTTATTCATTTCCCACTATACTTTTTTTTCCTTTTTTTGGTGGTGTTGGGGATTGAACCCAGGGCCTTGCGCTTGCAAGGCAGGCGCTCTACCAACTGAGCTATATCCCCAGCCCCTCTCACTATACTTTTTAGCTTTACTTATTTCTCCTTTTAACTTTGTCCCACTTTGTTTTGAGGTGATGGTACAAGAGACACACTTAGGACAGGGATGAAGTCCTTGATTTTTTGGGGGGGGTTTTTTGGTACTGGGGATTGAACCCAGGGGCACTCCACCACTGAGCCACATCCCCAGCCCTATTTTGTATTTTATTTAGGGACAGGGTCTCACTGAGTTGCTTAGGGCCTCACTAAGTTGCTGAGGCTGGCTTTGAACTCGCGATCCTCCTGCCTCAGCCTCCCAAGTGCTGGGATTACAGCGTGCACCACCACGCCCAGCAGTCCTTGTTATTCATGGTAGTTAGGTTCTATAAACTCATTGTGAATACTTAACCATTCTCGAAGGAGACACAAGGTCAGGGCCCCATAAGGCTTATGTTCATTAACTGCCAGTCTATAACCTTGTTTGATTTAAAGACACCTTATTTAATATTGATTGATGACTCGTTAACCTCTCACTCAGCCAACGGCACAACTCACACCTGAAGAAGCTCCCGCCCACGCCCATGGTCTGGCACCTGGGAGCGCTTCATCTCAGGGGCCAATTTAAACAGTGAAATCCCCAATAGGAAACAAATGGAAAGACGAGACACACCAGGTAGGCTGTGAAGGGCTGCTGCCTGCACGGGAGCTGGAAGACGAAAGCAGGACCCAGCCTGGGCCTGGGGGCGGGGCATGCCCCTGCACCCCGAGTTTCTGCTGCTCTGTGCACATCTGTGAATGACCACACAAGCACCGAGACTACTGATTTTGGGGTTGCAAATAAATTTCAGTGAGTAGCCAATTTACAAACAGGTCTTCCACAATGAGGACAAATTGCATCTTGCTGATAGCTTCATTTCTGTTCTCCTGGAAGGTCCCTCTGGACTACATTATCTCCAGAGAGCCTCTACGGTCCCCAAGATTCCTACACACCCACTTATAAAAAGCTGCTATGCCGGGCGCGGTGGCGCACGCCTTTAATCCCAGCACTTGGGAGGCTGAGGCAGGAGGATCTCGAGTTCAAAGCCAACCTCAGCAACTTAGCGAGGCCCTGAGCAACTCAGTGAGACCCTGTCTCTAAATAAAATACAAAATAGGGCTGGGGATGTGGCTCAGTGGTGGAGTGCCCCTGGGTTCAACCCCCAGTACCAAAAAAAAAAAAAAAAAAGCTGCCATGTGGCTGACCCATGGTCTCTGTCCTAAGGAGCACACTTTTGCTTTCGATGATGGCTATGTCCACATTCCCTGGGGCATTCTGACTGCTGCTATAACAAATTGTCACCAACTTCATGGCTGAAAACAATAGAAATGGACTCTCTTACCATTCTGGAGGCCAGACTTCCACAATGAAGGGCCTCACTCCCTCCCTTTCTGGTTCTGCTGCTAGTGGCCGCCAGCCTTCAACATCCCCACAGCTCCAGTCCTCCACTCTCTGCCTCTCTGGTTGCTCCATGGTCACGTCACCTTCTCTTGGGTCTGTGTGGTACCTGCTGTTTCCCTCTTATAAAGGGCAGGTGGCTCCATGGGGCCCACCTGGGTAATGCAGAATGCTGGCATCTCAGCCTTCTTCACTAATCCCACTCGCAGACACCTTTCTCCCCTGCCAGGTCACAGGTTGCAGGCATCAGGATGTGATGACTATCTTGGAGGGACATTCTGCAGCCTACCTCACCTGGTTTTGTGAGTCCTCGTGTCTGGGGGCAGGAAGCCCTTACTCAGAGTCCCCTAGACTTCCCAGTTTGCTCCGTCAGAGGTCACGGTTTCAGCAGGATGTGTCCCTCAGGGAAGCAGAACACGCCGCAGAACCTCAGACCAAGGCACTGGGCTCCATCACCAGTTCTGCTATGTCCCTTGGGCCCAGGCCCAGGACCCCAAGCTTCCTTAGTTCTGAAATAGATGCAAGGACGGTAGCCATTCCTTGGCAGGAGACCCAGGAGCTGTGCCAATGCTCTCTGTCACCGGAACTTGTTCCTTAGCAAAATGTTGAGCGAGCCCAAGTCCCTCTGCCTCCAAGTACCCAGGGTTGGGCACTTTATAAGGAAAAGAGGTTACTTTGGCTCACGGTTTCAGAAGCAGAAAAGTTCAGGATCTGTGGAGGGCCTCATGCTGGTGGGGACTCTGAGCCTCAAGGCAGCCCTGGGGACAACAGAGCAAGCTGGGTACATTGGGCCTTTGCTCTAATCAAGGCAGATGCCCACTCATGAGGCCCCACCCTCTGACCTCCTCTAGTCCTAATCACCTCCCCAAATCTTCACCTGGTCCCACGTCTCAATACTTCATAGTGGGGAATCCACTTCAATGTGACGTTTAGGAGGGACATTCACTAAGGCAATTGATTTCCTTATTTTGCAGCTTTAGCTAATTCTGTCCATTTGGGGTAGACCATGGACGCCATGAGCCTCTCTCCCATAGCAGGCTTCCTACAGGGTCCTAGGGTAACACTGGCCTCAGCTGGCCAGGGGCACCCAGCCGAGGTGGAGGCAGATGAGCAAGAGAAAAGGGTATCAGGAAGCCCCAAGGCAGGAGGCCTCCATTATAACTCAGTGCACAGATGTGCTCAGGACTTTTATAAAGGGTATTTTTAAACTGACTTAAATGCTTTCAAGAACCAGATATTAATAAATAGATTAGAATTTAAAAATTAGACAAAGTAGAAACATAAAGAAGCATAAGATAACCTTAGACAAACATTTCCATGATGATCAGAAAATCTGCGGTGCCTCCAGTTTGCCAAGGGAGGGAGGTTTGGTGCACCAGGAAAACCAAACAGAGTTTCTCCCTGCGTTCTGCTGGGCTCCCCCTCAAGAGAATTCTCCAGGAGACATGGAGGGTTGACAGGCCCCAGGGACTTCAGTGGCCTGAGAGGCCACCTCACCATGGGGAGTGCCAGGCCAAATCTCCTGCACTGGGGAGGCAGAGTTAGGAGGTCCTGGAACCTGTTTTTTTTTTTTTTTTTTTTTTCCCAGCCCTGGAACCTGCTTTTCTGAAGCTGGAATATCATTTTTTTCTTGTCTTCCTTATATGACATTCACTTCATTTCTATGAATATGCATGTTGTATTCATCAAAATTAGGGTCAGATCTAATTTTAGAGTTGTACTTTATTTTTTTTCTTGCACCAAAATTCAAAACTATGGATGAACAAGAAAACAAAAGTTAATCATCTAACGTCCATTTATTAATGCTGTAGTCTGTCCCTTTTGTGTGCAAACATATGCATACATACGTATTTTTAATGGAAAAAGAGCACATTGTTTTATTCCGTTTTTGGCACTGGGAATTGAATCCAGGGTTGCTTAACCACTGAGCCACATCCGCAGCCCTTTTTATTTTTTATTTGGAAACAGAGTCTTGATAAGTTGCTTAGGGCCTTGCTAAATTGCTGAGTCTGGCTTTGAACTTGTGATCCTGCTGCCTCCACCACCTGAATCACTGGAATTACAGGCTCGTTCCCCTGCGCCCAGTGAAAAAAATCACATTTTACAGTTTTCGATTAGTCCATCACGAGCATCTTTCCACAGCTTTGCATGTTCTTACTTTTTTCGAGACAGGGTCTTGCCGCGTTACCCAGGTTGGTCTCTACTCTTGGGCTCAAGTGGTTCTTGCACCTCAGCCTCCTGAATGCAGGCACGGGCCACCCATGCCCAGCTCTGAGCTTACATCTTAATTTATGCTTTTTCAATCAAGAAAGGTAGGTTCTGTCTTATCCTGATACTCCGTCCAGCGTGGTGTTCCAGCCAGTCGGATGGCACCCACCTACACTGAGGTGAGTCTTCCCCACTCAGACCACCTGCCACGCTTCTCTGGAAGCACCTCACAGACGCAGCCAGAAGCCATATCCACCAACCATCTAGGCATGCTTAGTGCAGAAAAGCCATGAGAGCACAGAGCAAGAATGTGCACATCTGCAAGCCAAGGAGAGAGGCCTGACCAGAAACCAACTCTGCAGGAGCCTTGATCTTGGACCTCTAGCCTCCATAACTATGAGAAAATACATTTCTGTTGATAAAGCCACCCAGTCTGTGGAATTCATTATGGCAGCCTGAGCAGAATGACACAATGAGGTGGGCCAGGCAGCACTGGGGAAGGTTGAGTCTGAATGTGGATTTAATTCTAATTTCACCACCATTAACTCTGTGACCTTGAACATGGTAATTTCTTAGCATCTAGTTGGGGAGGATAAATGGCAATATAAATAATACAGTAATATTTAGTTAACTTATGCACAGTGTTAAAAATGGTAGTCTCCGCTGGGCACGGTGGCACCTACCTGCAATCCCAGCAGCTCGGGAGGCTGAGGCAGGAGGATCATAAATCAAACCCAGCTTCAGCAGAAGCGAGGTACTAAGCAACTCAGTGAGACCCTGTCTCTAAATAAAATAAAAAATAGGGCTGGGGATGTGGCTCAGTGGTTGAGTGCCTTTGGGTTCAATCCCCAGTATCCTCCCCAGAATGGTGGTCTCACTATTACTGCTGTTAATACAACAGTTGAGAGGGCTCTGAGCAGACACTCAAGGAATTTCAGTTACCGCTTAGGAGCTGCGTAACTGGGCCTAGAAGAGTCACTTCCCTCTCTTTCAATCATTAGCTTCCCCATCTTTCGGAGAGAACAAAAGACCCACCTCCCAGGACTACTGTGAGGATTATAGGAAATGAAACACACGGCTAAGTACCCGGAACAGAGAAGGAACTCTTCCTGCCCCAGGAACGTTTAACACTAGCCTCAGAGAAATAATGCATAACACCTGGCAAAGGAGCTGCCTGGGGCGTTTCTTTTGTGAAACACCCTGTGATCTAGGGTTCAATCAGTGAGATCTGCCAGGTGAAGTCCTTACCTTTGCCAAAAGTCTTTCCCTTCCTCCTTGGAAGTCTTGACCTTCCCTGTGAAGTCCAGTCGCCTATCAGTTCATCTGCCTGGCTGTACGTATCATAAGGCCCAGGCACCAATCTAGGAGGAGTCCAAAATGGCAAAGGGGTAAGGCAGGGAAGCAGGACACTCCTGTGTGTGTGTGTGTGTGTGTGTGTGTGTGTGTGTGTGGCCTGTATATGTGTGGGTGGATGTGGTACTGGGGATTGGACCCAGGAGTGCTGGACCACTGGGCTACATTCCCAGCCCTTTTTATTTTATTTTGAGACTGGTCTTGCTAAATATCCCAGGCCGGCCTCAAACGTTCATCCTCCTGCCTCAGCCTCCTGAGTTGCTGGGATTACAGGTGTGTGTCGCCATGCTTGTTTATTTACTTATTTATTTTTTCCCTGCTTGCTTGCTTATTTTGCATGACCTGTGCAGGAGGTAAGCACGGTCCCTCCTAACTACATCCCACCCCTGTTCTTGCTTAGTAAATACGTACAGGCTTCTCCAGAGGTCGTGAGCATATTTAAAGAAAAACATGCCAATCCGCAGCAGCAAGGGCACTGTCAATGTCATGAGCCTTGCACCTGCTCTGGCGTGGTGATCTTGATAAGGACACTCATTTTGATCACCTCTGGGAGCTCCAATCCTTCCACAACCTTGCAAATACAGATGGTCCATGACTTATGTTGGTTCATCTTACAATTTTTTTACTTTAAGACAGAACAAGAGCAATGAAACTGTACTATAGGGAGGTAAGGGAAGGGAAGGGAGGAAAGGGAAGAGAGGGAAGGAGATCTCCGACACAGGTCAGCATGCAATCATCTTTTATTCTCCATTATTTTTATCCTTCTATCCCTGTTACATATGATTTTAGCCTTTTATACCCCTATAGACAAAGAAGGCAAAAAGCCAACAGCAATGAATTCCTAGGCAAAGCAGGCAAATCACCAACATCAATGGCTAGGGCCAATGAGCAACAGCCAGATAACCACTCCTTGAACTATTTCTTAATCTAACCTAGACTCAAACATTTTGAGCTCTGTCCTTTCCCAGGGCCAGAGAAACATTCTTGTTTGCAAGCATTGTTCTCTCTGTTTCTGACCTCTTGGCAGAAAATCCTGTTTGCAGGCAGATTCCACCAAGGACTACAAAGTCCCTAGTTTGCAAGAGCACCTGTATTTAAAAATCCTGACTTCCCTCTTGGTAGAAAATCCCGTTTGCAGGCAGATTCCACCAAGGACTACAAGGTGTCTTGTTTGCAAGAACACCTCTAGTTTATAAGTTTTGATTCCCTACACTGTACTTCAGATTTTGAATTTTGATCTTCTCCCAGGCCAGCAATATGCAGCAAGACACTGTCATGACGCCCAGTTCCCAGGCAGCTGCAGTCAGGAGGGTGATCAACACGCACTCCACTTTGGGTTCAGCCGGTCAGGTGTAAACTGCATCAACTTAGCGTATTTTTGGCTTATGATGGGTTTTTCTGAGCATAGCCCCATCATAAGCTGAGGAGCATCTGTATGTATTATTGTTCCAATGAGGACAGAGCTAAGAATCCATTCAGCCAGAGCAGGGACCAGGATCTGTTTGCCTGAGGTGTTTTTCCTTCTTTACCTTCTTCCTCTCCCCCTCTTTCTCCTCTACTGCTGTGCGGATTCCTTCCTCTCCTTCCAGCCCAGATTTCAGGCCAGCTCTTGCACCCATGCCAGGGGTGTTGCCTATCCTATGGAGTCAAGGTCACTGGTTCCTATAGCCTGTCCCTTGTTGCCTGGCAGGATTGACACATGCTCTTTCTTTGCAGGGCACAGTCCTGAGCAGTGCACCAAGACCCGCAGGCACCTGGGAGCTGAGGCTTCCTGAGAAGCTGAGTCTCAGTTACTTAAGACAAAGTGGACATTTCAGGGAAAAGGGCTCACTCTTGCCAGAAACATAAGGAAGGTGTTGTACCCAAAGAAAATAAAATCATCCAAGCCGATCACGTAAAGCCAAAATAAGCCTTTATTTTAGCTGGCCAGTGATGACCACCCTTACACCTAAAAGCGGTGTGCTGGGAAAATTGCGTGTTAGTTCTTTTGTTGCCAACTTTTATAGGGCAGGGGATGGGATCAGGGCGGGGCTATAGGGATGGGAAGGGATTGGGGTGGGGCTGACTCTTCCGATTGCGCTGGAGAATCTCCCTGGGGAACACCAACATTTTAATCTGTTTTCTGTTTCTATAATATTCCGCACTGGTCTTATCCACATTAACAAATCCTTGTTTAGGAAACTAGTGGTTTTTCAGTTTCCAACTTCCCAGACTCTGATGGGTTCCATTCCTCAGTTTGACCAGATTTCTTATTTTACACTAACTGCCTGTCCTTAATTAGGAACTTTTTACTGCCGTAAGGAGAGGGGGTGCCGACTGCCCTTGCTGCTTCGAGTTGGAAGGGGGAGGAGTCTGGGGAAGCAGTTTGAAGTTCCTTTTAGAAATCTGGTCAATGAGGAGCAGAAGTCTGCTTGGGAACAGCAGGTTGTAAAGTCATCTGGGGCGAGTGCTTCTATGAGAGAGAAACAAAATGACATAAGTACCAAAATGAGATTAATACAGAAAATCATGACATGGTAGAAGTCAATCTCTCACCAAGTGGAAGAACTGAGAAGTTGTTCCCATAACAAGGCCTATCAAAGGCTGAAGAGGTTGAGGCCTTTATTTGGGAACTTGAGTTATCAGGTACATTTGCCTAAGAATCTCTCTTTTGTAGCCTCCAGTCCTATTCTAGGGGCTAACACAAGTACATCTTAAGTTACATTAAACTATTGTTTCTTTTGAATGCCCAAGAATGTCTATGGTTTGGTTTGGTTTTAACTGTTTTGCTAGGTGTTTAAGATCAAGTTGGTCAAATTGACCTGTTCCTGTCTCTTAAGAGTCAGCCGAGTTCTCACAGGGGTCACTCGTGGGGAATTTGAGAGTAGCTTCTTAGCTTTGCTCCTGTGCTTGGGTGGTGGCAACTCCTGCATTTCAGCAGCTCTTTCATTCCAGAAGCCTCTGCATTCTGGGGTGGGCAACAGCGCTCCTCCTGGATTCCAGCAGCTCCAAGGCAGTGGCTTCTGCCTTGTGGACAGCTGACAGCTCTTTACTTCCATTCATGGCAAAGGGAGGCTGGTCCCTGCTCACTCCCATCAGCCCCAGGAGGGCAGGGGCCAAGCCTGTCTGCCCACTTTTGCACCTCCTTGTTCTCTACAATCTGCTGTGTCTCCAACTCTGGGGGACAAGCCTGGAATGCATGGGTTATTGAAAAGCGTCCACTCAGATTGGGTTCTGTCCTGGATGGCTCTGAGCTCTGGTGGTGGTGGCATCTGGGCCCCAGTGGCTCTTGTGCTCTGGTTGTGGCAGTTCCCGCAACCTGGAGGCCGATGGCAGCCAGTGTTCCCTCCACTCTGGACACAGTGATGCCTTCTGTGCGACATAGAAACCAGGTGGTGTCTTTTGCCAACTGTCTGCATGGACGAAAACTCAGAGTTCTGGCAGCAGCAAAGGCAGCAATGTTGACCTGGAGTTGCAAAGTTTCTAAGAGAACTTTCCCTGGGAAACTCTCATTCCCTGGATACAGGCTGACTCTGAGAGCAAGAACCAAAACTGGTTTTCATGGCCCCTTTGTTTTAATCTCAATCCTTAAGTTTGGTCTTAAACATCCAGCAATCCAGTTTCACCTGTTATTATCTCATCTATTTCATAGGTGATGGCTTAGTATACTTCTTCAAAACATTAATCTGGCATCAGCTATAGAGCTTACAAGGAAAATACAAAATAATTAACAACAGTAACAACATCTAGTTTGTGTAATAGTCATCCTAAATCCTGCCTGAGTTACATATTATATTTCCTATTTGATATCATAGTAATTCTACAGCAAAAAACAACCTTTTGAATATAACTTTAAATGAGTTGAAAGCTGACTTATTTTGGAAACATTCTGACTTGTAGCAGGGTGGGAGGCAGACCCTTATTTCAGGTAAGGCAGGGCCATCTTAGGCAGAGTGTTCCAGGTTTGAATTTATTTTTGCCTCCTCTTAGGACATCATTTTACACAGTTTACATGTATTGTTTCCTGAATCTATGTGAATAGTTGTTAACACAATATATTGCATTTAAAACAAATCAAGGAAAGGCTGAGAGCTTTTTAACTTTCCTTTTGTGTGGCAAAGTGACCCAATATTTTTTGTTTAATGATATTAACCTTTAAACAAATCAGGCTCTCACTAACTTTAAATACATTTGCATTTAAATTTTGATCTCAGTGTAAAAAGTAATGAATTTACATATACCCTATTGATAGCAGGTTCTATTACAGAACATTAAATGATAAAAATTAAGTCCCAAATAAAATTTGTTATTCTTATAAATTACCAGCACAGACAAGCCTAGTTTGGAGAACACCAGCCCAACAAATCCTCTGCTCTAAAGACTTGTGCACCTGGAAGGCACAGACACGTTAATATACAAAGAAGAGCAACCAAACCTAGTTTTTCAAGAAAAACCTAGGCTCTGCAACATAGCACAATACACCATCAGTTATTTAACCACAATAGTATAAAACTTAAAGAAATCCTTGTCAGTTTTTTTTTTTTTTTTTTGAACCAGGGATTGAACTCAGGGACACTCAGCCACTGAGCCACATCCCCAGCCCTATTTTGTATTTTATTTAGAGACAGGGTCTCACTGAGTTGCTTAGGGCCTCGCTAAGTTGCTGAGGCTGGCTTTGAACTCATGATCCTCCTGACTCAGCCTCCCAAGTTGCTTGGATTACAGGCATGTGCCACCACGCCCGGCTAATCCTTGTCATTTTAACATATTGATTACACTCTGATTTATATTAGCCCATTAACATTTGACCTTAGGGGAAAATCTTAAACAGTCTCTAACTGATGGTCTCACATACATATAACTACTTAGTTACACATAAAATTGTTGGAATTTGCCCTTTACCTACACACAGATTTTCTTACCCAGAAATATTTTCCTTTTCCTTTTACTGAATACATTTTCATACCTAGAACTTTCCGCTTTCCCTTTCCCATCTGACTCCTTCCTTGTTTGTATTCTAAAACAACGCCTATGAAACTTCTGAATTTAGATAAATTATTAGCATTTCACTCTTAGTAATCTTGCTCTCAGGAATAATACAAAACAATTTCAAATCCCTTTATTTACCAATCCATGAAAACACCAATAATGCTAAAGCATGTTACTCCATGGAATTTAAGGTGTAATACATTAACTCTAATTTACTTATTTTACTGTAATAACCAAGATCAGACAAGTATTTTGAATAGTATTCGCCATCTCGTTCCTGTGGAAAAATTCTAAAAAAACAATTGATATTACACATAGGACTGACCAAAAGTTATGAGTTCAACAAGTACTCGGCCAGCAGTTAGTTATTCTCAAATAAAACACTCTTGTTTTTTTTTCCTTGGGTTGGAAATTGGTCTCCTACTGGGCTTTTGCTTCCTCTATTGTCATTTCAATATAAGTTCTACTTGAGATTTGGTTCCAGCAGAAACCTGGTATCTCAGGCACTTTAACTATTTTCATAAAAAACAAGTTAAAACAGTGGGGCACGTGGTTGACTGATTCTGTCCCATAGTAGACTGTCCTGGAGAGAGATGCTACATAGAAAGCAAAGGCAAAACACAGAAAACGCACATGGCCATGAACCAGACAAGACAAATACAGAGACATCGACTGACCAGATTAGTCCCCATGCAGCCTACCAGACTGGGCCCACACGGAGGTCCTACCAGACTAGGCCCAAACCACACACAGCAGCTGAGCGGA
This sequence comes from Glaucomys volans, assembly GCA_020662805.1. Classification (NCBI taxonomy): domain Eukaryota; kingdom Metazoa; phylum Chordata; class Mammalia; order Rodentia; family Sciuridae; genus Glaucomys; species Glaucomys volans. The sequence goes on along the minus strand of JAJEJO010000152.1, from coordinate 13,130 downwards.
CCTGGCCCCAGGCACAGCTATGTTGGAAGCCACGCGGTGGCTATGCCAGCAGCCAGCCATGTGGCAGCCGAGCCAAGCGGACCCCACGAGGCCCAGACCAGACTAACAAGACAAATACAGACAGACAGACATTGGCCGACCAGATTAGGCCCCAGGTGGCCTACCAGACTGGACCTCATGGGGGGCCACCAGACTGAACCCATGAGGGGGTTCACCAGTCTAGGCCTCACAAGGAGGCCCACCAGTGGCCAGGAGCAACGTCTCGCCCTGGCCTGGGACTGGTGTAAGCAGCTGCGTCCAGCCTGACCACGTCCCCCCAATACAGATAGTCGACTCACCGATACAGGATACCAGGTGGCTTTGTCCAGAAGGAGTGTCCTGAAGATGGGCTGGGGTCCCCCCAAGAATGAGGCTGAGGCATGTCTCTCAGGAGCTCCCCTCTACTCAGGGTGGGGGCTCCCAGGCAACCATCACAGGAGGCCAATTTAGGCGTGAGGGCTTGGAGAAATCAAATCTCGCTGGGGCCTCCAAATGTTGCACCCAAAGAAAATAAAATCATCCAAGCCGATCACGTAAAGCCAAAAGAAGCCTTTATTTTATCTGGCCAGCGACGATCCCCTTACACCTAAAAGCGGTGTGCCAGGAAAATCGCTCATTAGTTCTTTTGTTGCCAACTTTTATAGGGCGTGGGAAGGGATTAGGGTGGGACTATGGGGAGGGGAAGGGATTGGGGTGGGGAGGGGAGCACCAACATTTTAATCTGTTTTCTGTTGCTATAACAAAGGTATAAAAAGCACTGTTCAAAGAGCGACCACATATTGGGGAATTTGCACATTTAAAAAAATTATTTATTTATTCTTATTAGTCACACATGATAGTAGAATGTATTTGGACATATCATGCATATAAGAAGTATAACTTTTCGTTCTTCTGGTTGTGCATGAGGTAGAATTGCATTGTACTTTTTTTTTTTTTTTTTTTTTGGACAAAGTGACTTCACATTGGGACGAAGGAAATTGAATATTATAGTTCAATTAAGGTACTGGGTAAAGCCTGGATCACTGCATTTAAACAGACCTATATTTTAGCAATGAAGATTTTTATTTTAATTAACACTTTTTGTTTGTTTGTTTGTTTGTTACTGGGGATTGAACCCAGAGGCTCTCCACCACTGAGCCACATCCCCAGCCCTATTTTGTATTTTTAGTTAGAGACAAGGTCTCACTGAGTTGCTTAGGGCCTTGCTAAGTTGCTGAGGCTGGCTTTGAACTCATGATCCTCCTGCCTCAGCCTCCCAAGTGCTGGGATTAGAGGCGTGTGCCACCGCACCTGGCTTAACAACACTTTTGACCATCCAACATCTGGGAGAATTTTCAGAAGTAACTGGAATGATCAAGGGTCAGTGGTCCAGAGGGACATGATAGGAGTCATGTTTGTTCTAATTACTTCTTTCTGGAAGCCTTTGATATCCCCATCTTCCTAGATGTCACTAAAGAGGACACCAAAATGAGATACCCTGCAGTCCGAGTTCTCTGGGGTGAGTACAGAACCATGGAGTTAAGAAGAAGCAGTTTTCTAGCCAGACACGGTGGCGCACGCCTGTAATCCCAGCACTTGGGAGGCTGAGGCAGGAGGATCTCAAGTTCAAAGCCAGCCTCAGCAACTTAGCGAGGCCCTAAGCAACTCAGTGAGACCCTGTCTCTAAATAAAATACAAAATAGGGCTGGGGATGTGGCTCAGTGGTGGAGTGCCCCTGGGTTCAATCCCCAGTACCGCTCCCCAAAAAAAAGAAGAAGCAGTTTTCTGTTAGACTGTGATGCGACAAAGCAAAAAATTCCTAGAGAGATGAGGGACTCCGTAGGGCAACAAGGAGGTCACAAGCCCCTTGTGTGGAGACCGCTGGAGCAAATGAGAGGCATGAATGCAACTCAAGTCCAAACGTGTTGTTACAATTTTTACTGCTATATCTTGGGTTTCCCTCCTGGCTATCAAATTCATAGAAAGCAGCAGGATATGAACTAATGATACAGACAGAGTCTTGGAGAATTATTCTGAATATATTGGAACAAATGAGGGATCACTTAGCATCATGTAGGGGCCTCTTCTTTCTCACCTAACCATAAATTCTTACAGAAGATTTAATCGAGGGATTAAAAATAACAGCAGAGGATCCCCCAAAACTGATTTGCATCAACAATGTAATTTTGTCTGTTGATTTTTCCTGTTATTTCTTGACTTTCCTTTTTTGATGGGAGAACTCAGGGTCATCTAGGATAATATCAAGTTTGCTTTGTCTTGCTCTTTGGCTTTCTTTTTATCTCCATACTGGCCAACAGTTTTGTGACCGAGGTACAGCCAGTGCTGGTAAAGGTAAAGGACTCGGCTGACGGGGAGCCTGTTAGATACGCTGCGTCTTCATGGGAATTCTGGTTGTTTTGTCTGTAGGTTGCTCATAAGATTTGTCACGTGGACAGGCCCGCTAGCTTCTGCGTCTCAATGTCTCATCCTGCAAAATGAGGGATCCTGCAAGCTGATTTCTAAGGTTTACTCTAGAAAGAAGTCTCTCCTAAAGGTAGCCCACTGAAGCGCGTTGAGCATTTGCCAGGTGCCAGGTGACAGTTCCACAAGGAGGAATGGAGTGAGATCTGAGCCACCCAGAACCAGAAGCCCCAGCAGAGGCAATGGCCAGATGTTATGAGATCCCTAAGGAGGGGCCTCAGCTGTTCTCCAAAGCCCAGCGACAAGAAAAGGGGAAAGAGTTCTGTTCTCTTTTTTGCTTTATTCAACAAGTTATATGGGATAAGCAATTGGGATTGATTAGGATTCTAGGTTTTGATCATGTGTTAGTAAGGAGGTGCTATATTTTGTCGTGATGAATAAAGATAAACATAGTATATATATATATATACAAGTTGTGTGTGTGTGTGTATATATATATCTATACACATCTGCTGATGGCCTCCTCACTGGTGGAGTCCCAAGGGGTACAAGGCACCGCATGGCGAGTCACCAGGAGCAGTGTTTATGTCTTCTGCTCTCTTTCTTATAAAGCCACCAGGACCCTATCGAGGGGCTCTACCCTAATGGCTTTATCTAACCCTAATCAATTCTCAAAAGCCACTCCTGTGAACATCAGTCAGACTGAGCTTGCACCCGCTTCTACCTCACCATGGGGTAAACTTCAACAGGGGATGAAGCACATTCAGGCCACAGCACAGTGGACTTCACCTGGGATGCCTCTAGTGGGCACCATGGGTTCAGCCTGGCTTTACACAGTAGAAATATTCGCCATTCACCAAGGACCCCACCCCCACTCCTCAGCTGCCTTTCAGCCAGGCAGGGCTTGAACCCCATTCTGGCCAATGGGTCGTGGGCAGAAATGTCCATTTGCAGGCCGCACAGAGAAAGGAGGCCAATTCTCCACTCACTGTTCTCAAATGGTGACCACGGAAAAAATGTTGCTTCCTGTGCTGCGGAGGCTGGTGGGGGAGTGTGTGTAGCAAATCTCCCATGAGCTGCCGTGGACATGAAATGAAGCAAGAAATATCCACGGGTGTGTTGACCCGGTGAGTTTGGTGTTGCCTGTCACAGCATCCATAACCCGACCTTAAGCAAGCAGACACGGCCGTGCCTGTTTCTGGGAGTGGCGATCAGATCCCTCAAGTCGACTTTGAACATGGACCATGGCTTACAGGGCACTCTGTGCTAAGTACTAATGCGAGAGGGTGTGGGGTGATGCAGCCTTCCGGTGGGTTTTACCTAAGTCACTCCTGGGGCATTTGCTGGAATAGTATATGAGAAAAATAGAGCAAAGTGCTTTGTGCATCTTTTTAAGTCTGTGAATGGGATTCGTAAACCCCATGCTAATTCATGGATGTAATTATGCCCATCACTGTAGGGAATAGCATACGGAATAACAAGGCAAAAATATTTTTAAAGTATCACCAACTATAGCTGTTTTTATTGACTATTGGGGGAAACGCAGGGATCATGCTGCCCGCTCATCCCATTAGGATCTACTGCAAAAACACGTTTGGGAATGAGACACATTTCCTGTTATCAGGCCCAAGAAGAAAACTTTGGTGGAAGAATTTTTTGGATACCTCAGTCCACTTCTGATGTCAACACTTGACGTGAGTCCCTGCCTGGTAGCATTCTAGGAGGATCCACAAGATAGGTGGAACCCGTCCAACTGGACTGAGATTCTTGCAGACTGACGGATGTTCCTGGCTGTAGCATTCCGACAGACAGACTGTAACAAACAGCTCCACCACAGTGCACACAGAACAAGAGCCAGGGCATGGGAAATATCCCTGTGGGAGTCATCAAACACTGCTGTGGGAAAGGAGGCCTCTGTGCAGAAGCAAGACTGCAGAATCTGTTTGCATCTGTTCCGAGATTGTGACCAGCAATGAGGCTGTGGGAAGAAGCCTGAGGAAACCAGCTTGGGCTGGTGTACCTTGAGGGAGAGCGGTTCTGGGACCTACAGCTGATTGCTGAAAATGGTAGAAGTAACAGGACAAACTGATGGGCGGCCGGGAGGAGCACAGGGAGGATTCCTGGAAGAACTGTCACCACGAGGGAGGGTCCAGCAAGGTGGCCCACGGCAATGGCTACTTTGCAGCAATTATTCTCAAAGAACAACTCTAAATTCTTGAAGGTGTCCCTCGCTAGATTTAGAGCTGGTAATCGCGAGCCACCCCTCCGAATGGATTCCATCTGATGGATCACCCGGGAATGCACGACAGTTTCCTACAGTGTTAACACATGTAGTCTCAACACGTTTATGATATTTCTTTTTTGACATCATAAGCTTCATGAGCTCACACGCACTTCCTCTGTCATGAACCCTAGCTGCATGTGAGCAGGTAGATAGATGGTCACGTTCCAGCAGGCACGGTGAGGCCTTTCCTATATCCCCTGGGCCCCCTCGGAGTTCACCTGCAGCAGAACTCTTCCAAACACACTCCAGATTGGAAGTGGAATTCCAGTTCCCAGCATTATGGCAGCTTCTCGCCTCAAGTGCCTGCATCTCAGCTCAAGGACCCGCTGCATCATTACGGGAACTGAATCACACACGGGAGTCCCTGGAGGCAATCAGAGCCTGTGACCCAGAGACAGCTCCGGACAATAGGGGAAGGGAGAGAGGGATTAATGCCCCGATCTTCCAGCAAGCTGCAGAACAGTTCTGGGGTGCCTTCATACAGGTCCTGAGAGAGGACCCAGAACAACTGAGCCCCAATTGTCCACTGTGGTAATCTCCTCCTTAATGCACCTTTCCTATATACTCTATCTTGTTTACACACACACACACACACACACACACACACACACACACAATTATGGATGCTGGCAAGTGCAACATCTAGAAAGCCAATGTCCTATTCAAAGGTTTTCAGGTTGGAAGAGCTCACGTACCAGTTCAAAGGCCATTGGGTAGCATTCTCTCTTCTTTGAGGAAGGACAGCCTTTTATTTCATTCAGGCCTTCTCCTGATTAAATGAGGCCCACCCACACAATGGAGAGTTATCTGCTATTTTTTTTAATAGAAATGCTTAACTTTATTAGATTCCAATTTTTAAAAAACTCATCTCACATTTTTAAGATGCAACTAGTAGAGAAGTGATGTCATGAAAAATACTGCAATACACTGTGATTTTCTATTAGAAGTCACAGACAGGAGAAGAAAGAAAATCTGTATATTAAAATCATATCTGCTGGGCACGGAGGCGCATGCCTGTAATCCCAGCACTTGGGAGGTTGAGGCAGGAGGATCGAGAGTTCAAAGCCAGTCTCAGCAACTTAGCGAGGCCCTAAGCAACTCAGTGAGACCCTGTCTCTAAATAAAATACAAAATAGGACTGGGGATGTGGCTCAGTGGTGGAGTGCCCCTGGGTTCAATCCCCAGTACCAAAAAAAAAAAAAAAATCATATCTGCTGTTATAATTCAAACATATATAGCTTACATAGCTTCTGTGATAGTTTTGTGTTAAATTGGAGTTATAATGCACAGTTGTTTAATCTGACACTAATCTATCTGTTTCTGTGAATGCAAATGTGGTTATCATGCACAATAAAGTTAACGGGAAGTACAGGAGCCAACTCCCAACCAAAAGGGCGAATCTTGTTTCATCATTTGAAAGGCCATACAAGCAAACACCAAGGTGTCCCTAAGTAGTAGAAATTTGTGTCAAGACTATAGCATCACATCTTTCCTGATTTTCCAACCTGGGGGCCTAAATCCTTTCAAAACATTTCAAACTTGCCACCCCGCTAACAACATGAGCCAAGGCCTTAATATAAACCTTATACATGGAAAGATATTGGTAGATGGAGATATAGATTATATCAGTGGTCTCTTTGAGGAAATGTGACTGAGAAATCATCATGAACAAAAAAAACACTAAAGTTGGAGGCACTCAGTAACTACTGAATTTAACAATTATTTTGACATTTCTCAATAAAACTTACAAAACTCTCTACATTTCTTCAGTTGCTTTAATACCAACAGACTGATATAATGAACTTATTTCAACTGAAATCTTTATGCTAATCATCAGTTTCCATGGAAAGAAATTAAATAGGTTGGTTCATTTTACCGTTTGTTGAAGTTTGAGGTTTGATTCTCTTTCAAGGCTACGGATTTTTTTCAGTCTACCTTGGAGCAACTTTTTGAGGATTCAGCATGCCTGTCAATGGATCCATAGCAAAATTTTAACCTAAACTTAAACCAGGAGTCTTTTCAAATGTCCTGCAAAGAAATTCCCGTAATGATTCATTCACCAGGGTCTCATCCTGTCTGCTCACAGATGCTAGTAAAGGACCATCATAACTTGACTCTCTACCCTGGTACCAAGCTCCCTTGCCCTCTACCAGAAGGTCCACCCAAACCACAGGAGAGAAGGGAAAGGATCTTATGGAGGTCAGAGGCAGTTTTCGCTGCAGGCAGAGATGAATCCAGTTATTGTTGACTATGGGGAAAGAAAATCTGGCAAAATAGAAATCTCTCCCAGGCATCAGATTTTCCTGACTCGTAAGAGGCCAACAAAGAGACTGAAGTTTGGTCTTCAAGGTATTAGTGAATCACAAAGTGTGCCATTCAAATGTACCTGCAGTTACTGTGTGTATCATGGATGGGATCCTTCTTAGAATGCTAGAATAGGGAATAATCATGACACAGAGTTGATTTAGACATAAACCATATACCGTTCTTCGTGATGGTAATTTTACTCAAGCTACTCTACGCGGGGATACCACATACCAATGACTTCAAATAACGTGTGCATCTGAGTTGTCATGTCTTTGCCCCTGTGCATCTCTTCCTGCTTTTTTTTTCGTTGTTGTGTTCTGGGGATCTCTTCATGTTTAATACCAGCAATTTTTAAGGAATCTGTGCAGTTTAAATGCATATAAATGATTTCAATATACTTTAGTTCTACTTTTACGTTTGACCCAAAGAAGCAGCACCAATAGGTCCCAAGTCTTCTTGTGTGTTTTAGAGGTCTGAAGCCTCTGACATGGAACCCAGGAACGGAGGTGTTTTAGCCAGCTTCTCTGCCACAGCAACTAAGAGACCTGACCAGCACAATTATAGAGGAGGGAAAGTTTATGTGGGGGCTCACAGTTTCAAAGGTCTCAGTTCATAGAGCGCAGGCTCCATTCCTTCGGGGCTCAAGGTGGGGCAAGATATCATGGTGGAAGAGAGTGTGGCAGAGGGAAGCAGCTCAGGTGATGATCAGGAAGCAGACAGAGTCCACTCTCCAGATACAAAATATATACCCCAAAGCCACATCCCCAGTGCTCCACCTCCTCCAGCCACACCCAACCTGCCTTTAATTACCATTCAGTTAATCCCACCAGGTGATTAATTCACTGATTGGGTTAAGGCTCTCATAACCCAGTCATTTCTTCTCTGAACCTCCTTGCATTGTCTCACATGTGAGCTTTTGGGGGACACCTTACTCCAGACCATAACATTCTTTCCCTGGCCCCCAAAAGTTCACACTCATCTGATAATGCAAAATGTATTTATCCATTCCCAAGAGTCCCCGGAGTCTCAACAGTTCCAAGATTGCTCAAAGTGCAAGTCCTAAGTCTTCTCTGAGGCTCAAGGCAATCTCCCATTGAGAGCTCCTGTAAAATTAAAAGCAATTTACAAATAAGCAGTATATAATGGTACTGAGTAAACATTTCCATTGAGAAAAATAGGGGCATAGAAAGAAGGGGTAGGAACCAACAAGACCAAAATCCCGCTGGGGAAAAAAGTTCTGTAGTTCTGTGTTTGGCATCTGGGGCACATGGCATTGCGATGTCCTCTCCAAAAGGCTGTGTAGCTCTGCCCCTGTTGGTGGCCTTGTTGGTTGCAACCCAAGTGACCTTTCTGTTGGTTGGCCTCTGCTTGATTCCTGCAACTTCCCTAGGATGATGTTCCAAGTTACTGGTGTTTCTTAATCTCAAGTGTCTCCTCTGCATCTTCAGCTTCCTTCTCACATCTCCATGTTTTGTCCTCTCAGGGGCCGCCCTCAGGGACTCTGACCCTGCTGCACTTGGCCTCCCAGGCCTTCCTTTCAAATCTTGATGGAAGCCTCCATAACCCCCTAACTCCCTGCCATCTCAAGCAATAGCTAAGCCTCCAGCAACCCTGGCTGCCGCAGCCTCTGAGGACCTGGGTGGCTGAGCATGTGGAAAAAACTTACGAGGACCCCTTTTGTAAAAAGGGTGCCCCATTGGTCTCTTCTCAAGGGAATTTTACTTTTACTTACTTGATCCTGAGATGGGTGTGGTCTTGCCAGCTCCTGAGATGCCCTCAAGCCATCTTTCTCATTGTCTCTGAGCAGTCTTTAGCATTTCTTCAGTGGTGCTAATGTCTTTAACAACTGCAACTTTCCTAGTCCCAGTTTTACTCCCACCTTTCAAGTCCAAGGTTTTCGAATCTTTCTGTTCAGCTGGGCAGTGGCACATGCCTGCGATCCCAGCTGCTCAGGAAGCTGAGACAGGAGGATGAAGAGTTCAAAACCAGCCTCAGCAAAAACAAGGTGCTAAGCAACTCAGTGAGGCCCTGTCTCTAAATAAAATACAAAATAGGGCTGGGGATGTGGCTCAGTGGTGGAGTGCCCCTGGGTTCAATCCCCGGTACCCACCTCCCCGCAAAACAAAATCAAAAACAAAAACAAAAACCACAAAAACCTTTCAGCTCTGCTTTCTGCTCCTGATTATCACAATAAATTTGGCTAAGAGCCACCAGCAATATCCATTCCACTGTCTGAATGCTACATAGCTTCACAGAAAGTCTCAGGACACAGGCAAAATGCAGATGACTTTTCAGCCAGAACCCAATACAATGGCTTCTACTCCAAACTCTAATAGAGTCCTCCTACCTCCATTGTCCATGGTCCTATTGGCATTCTGGTCTTCTGAGCTCCCACCAGATTGGCCATTGAACTCCACTATAACAATCTAACACATTTCCAGCTTGCACTGCTACACATCTTGAAATTCCTCCCAATTCCAAAATTTTACTCAATCTACTAAGTTAAATGCTAACATCATCCCAAATCACCTTCATTGCACCCAGAATAATATTTGACCAAATATCTGGGCACCATATGGCCCAGTTGAGTCGATACATAAAATTAACCATCAACAGGACCTAGTTGTCAGGGAACCCAAACCAAAACACCAATCATAGTTCATCATTTTGGAAGACACTCCTCAATTTGTAGTGAGAGTGGAAACCTGTAAAGAGTATTTTATGTGAACCATCCACCCCAGGAACAATTCATTTCACTCTCAGCCACCTGGCCCTCATTCCAATGTGTAGACTTGAGCCACCATTAATGAAGCTATGTAGTCCTCAGGGCAAAGTAGACCCAGCCTCACTGTCCACTGGCGTGAAGTGGACAGGAAGAGCTGAAGACTAGGACGGAAGAAAATCTTTACTGTGTGCACACCTGGAGCATTCAGGACCTCCTGCCCGACACCCGCCCCGGTCTTCAGGCACACTTCTCTCTGAACCAGGCACTCAGTCCCACTAATAGTTGCTTACCCCACTCCACACACCAGTTGTAAAAAGTTCCAACTGAAGTCGCTGTCACTGGTGCTGACCAGACTCTAAGGCAGCTGCTCTGTTGCTGTCCTTGGTGCTGCTTAATGATTTTTTTTTTTTTCTTAATGTGCAAGAAGATGTGTAAATTAAAGAGCCGGTTTTTGAAGCACGAACTAAAGTTCAGTGATAATCATGACGTTTTGGCTTCTACTGAAGCATCTTATAGGATTTTGGGTTCCACCCTGTGTATCCCCATCAACATTGAAGAATCGGCACTGGAAAACACTGGGCAGTATTCCCAGGACCTATTCTGGGACTTAGCACAGTGGATAGATAGAGCAGAGCCGGCAGCCTGCAGCTACTATCTGCAGCACAGAAGGCATGACGCCTTGGCACTCTCTGGCTTTAAATTTTCCTTTTGGATTTTCCACAACCAATGTATCAGAAGTCCTCTGAATTCTATCTTCTAAGTGTGTCTTGGGTGTGTGTCAGCTCCCCCTCCATCTCCTGGATGCTCATCATCACCACGGCTACATCCACCCTCATCCTCACCCTGTGGCTCTAGCTACCTTCATTTCTTGCAAGGACCAGCTCATTAGGATAAAACTTTCAGAGTGGTATAACTAGGACAAAACATAATAGGGACCTTGTTTAAATGCCTTGTCAGAGTATCTGTACCGATTGGCATGCCTTCCAAAGAGTATAAGAAAGATGTGCCACTCTCGGGTGGTAGAAGCTTTAAGAGCAATACATTATTCAAAACAAAACAAAAAATATGGTGCATTTTATTGTTTGGAGACTATACCTCAATGAAAAGATTGACCAGAAGACATGTTTAAAAACTCAAACGAAAAAGCTAACGCTAGCAGAGCACGTAGCACGTGTCCCGGTGGGGGTTAAGTGACAGAGAGCTACAGAACGACCCAGCGAGGTGCCATCTGTTTTACAAACGGGATGAAAGAGAGTTCAAGAAACTTGTCCCAATTCAAACAAGATCCTCAGAGACCAGCAGGCAAGTGGCAGAACAAGGACTGAGGCTCATGCTGGCCTCCCCTTCCTGTCGCAGAGATGCCTGCGACCCGGTGGCCTGGGGAAGTGCCAGGGGTCCCTGAGAAAGCTGGGGATGAGGAAGGGAGAAGGTGAAGGGTTACAAATGAGCAGGCTGCGTCTGCGCGCAGGTGGGGAAGGGGGGCTTCCGGGGCTGCAGGGTCGGCAAAACGGGTGTGATGCAATCACGCCAGTCGCCGCGTCAAAGGGCGGCTCCGGGGATGCGGGGACTGCGGTAGAGCGGGTCGGGACCGCCGCCCACCCGGTCCCCGCTGCTGCTGATCGCTCGGACAACCGCTGCCACCCACCTTTGTCCCCCGCCAGGACAACCACCTCGAGCCACAGGACCCCTGACAACCTCCCGCGCTGCCGGCCACCCGCGACCACCGTCGCCAGCCACCGGGCGCCCAGGGCGCGCCATGAAGTCGGCGGCCAGCTCTCGCGGGGGCGGGTCTGGTGGCCGCGGGGGCTGGGGCGGGGGCTGGGGCGGGGGCCGCGGCGGGGGCTCGGGGAAGGGAGGCGACGGCGGCGGCTCCGGGGGTAAGGGCGGCTTCGGGGCGCGGACGCGCGGCTTCGGCGGCCGGGGTCGAGGGCGCGGCGGCGGCGACAGCAGGGACCGCGGCGGCAGCGGGCAGCGGCGCGGCGGCGCGGCCAAGAGCAGGAGCCGCCGCAGGAAGGGCGTCATCCCGGTGTCGGTGGAGCCGCACCGGCACGAAGGCGTGTTCATCTATCGCGGGGCAGAGGACGCGCTGGTCACGCTGAACATGGTGCCCGGCCTCTCGGTGTACGGCGAGAAGCGCGTCACGGTGACTGAGAACGGCGTGAAGCAGGAGTACCGCACGTGGAACCCCTTCCGCTCCAAGCTGGCCGCGGCCATCCTGGGCGGAGTCGACCAAATCCACATCAAGCCCAAGGCCAAGGTGCTCTACCTGGGCGCCGCCTCGGGGACCACCGTGTCGCACGTCTCCGACATCATCGGCCCGGATGGCCTGGTCTACGCGGTGGAGTTCTCCCACCGCGCTGGCCGCGACCTGGTCAACGTGGCCAAGAAGCGAACCAACATCATCCCGGTCCTGGAGGACGCCCGGCACCCGCTCAAGTACCGCATGCTCATCGGCATGGTGGACGTGATCTTCGCTGACGTGGCCCAGCCGGACCAGTCGCGCATCGTGGCTCTGAACGCCCACACCTTCCTGCGCAATGGGGGCCACTTTCTCATTTCCATCAAAGCCAACTGCATAGACTCCACTGCGTCCGCAGAGGCTGTGTTTGCTTCCGAGGTGAGGAAGTTGCAGCAGGAGAACCTGAAGCCTCAAGAGCAGCTGACCCTGGAGCCCTATGAGAGGGACCATGCTGTGGTCGTCGGGGTCTACCGGCCCCTTCCCAAGGGCAGCAGCAAGTAGCAGCCAGAGCAAGCTTTGCCTACGGTCTCCCCAAGACTGTTGTGTGGGGCATTCTTGCATATATGTTATCTGTGTGTTTTTTTGTTTTTGTTTTTCTATTAAACAGGATAAAGAAACAGTACCCAGTACACTATTAGTGAGGCCAGACAGTTTGCTAAGGTAGCAGTCCAGCTCCCAGTCCCAGAGCCTTAAAACAGCTGGGTTTAGGGCCCCTTAAGCAACCGCTTGGGAACCATGCTTCTTCTATTCACCCTGTGACTCTCCAGGGCTCCATTTTCACAAATGCTTCCAGCCACAGGGGCAGGGGAAAGGGAGCCTGGCGGTTAATAAGCTTTTAAAGTTCCCTTTGGAAATGATGGGGGTGCTTCTGTTCCTGTTGGCCCAGTCCCATTACCAAGCCTGACTCCAGGGAGGGATATTGGATATTGACACTTTCTGTCTGACTCAATGCCAGAATCCCAGGTACACTTACTCTTTAGTATTTTATTCTTCAGCTGAGCCCTTTTTCATTCACTGTTATATTTAACAAGAGTTCTGAGATGACTCTGTTACCATTTCCACAGTACAGGGAGAACAACAGGTTTCTGGAGGTAAACCAGTTGCCCAGATCTGCACAGCCAGCAAGGAGGTAGAAC
>JAJEJO010000151.1:913103-957434 GCA_020662805.1 Glaucomys volans | reverse complement strand
GAAAAGATTCACTTTCATCTCTTCAGAGTTTTCAAGAGTGGGTGTGATGCCCACTCCATCAGCTTGGTCCTGGCCCTGGGCTCACATCTTTCTCTGGCTGTATTTGGAGATTTTGCTTCATCATTGGTTTTCTGGGCTGGCGAGGTAACTCAGTGGTAGAGCTCCTTGCCTAGCCCTACTGAGACCCTGGGTTTAATCCCCAATACTGGATTAAAAAAATTTTAAAGCACCATTGTGATATGCCTTCGTATGGTTTTCTTTGTTTTTCCAAGTTGAAATTTATTGAGTTTTTGGAATCTATTGGATTATAATTCTCACCAAATTTGGAAAATAATTGGTCATAATTTTTTCACATATTTGCTCCCCACACTCAATGCTTTCTCTTGGACTCTAATTATGGCATGTACTTCAGACCTTTGTCCAGTGAGTCACTGAGGCTCTGTTAATGTTTTCCTCAGACTGGTTTTCCTCTCTGGCCTTCAATTTGTCTTCAAGTTCACTCACCTTTTTTTCTGCCATGTCTGATTTGCTATTAAGCCTACCAGTGAAATTTTTATTTCCTAAATTGCTGGAGTAAACCTGTATTTTTTAGTTATTAAAGATTTTGTGTGACCCTTTTTTTGTATATTCCTTTTCTTTCCTCATGATAGTCGTGTCTTCCTTTAAGTCCTTGAATCTATTTATAATAGCTATTTGAAGGTTCTCGTCTGAGAATTCCGTAAGCTGTCCCTGGGTTCGTTTCTATTGCTCGATTTTTCTTTTGGTTATGGTACCATTTCTTTGCTTCTTGTATTTAGTAATTATTGATTGGAAGGTAGACATTTTGAATATCATGATAACTGAGTGTTCAATTTTCTTACCTTTCTTTAAAGAGTGTTGAGTTTTATTCCAGCAACTGACTTGGAGACGTTTGATCCTTTCAAGGCTCATCTTCCAACTTTGTTGGGCTGGGTCTAGAATGGCCTTCACACGAGGGCTTGCTAGTTGAGCTTGGCTCCTGTGGTATTGGCCGTTCTGTTTCAACTGGATACTCTGGGTGCTCAACGGGATCTCTCCACTCTGGTTGCCCTAAACATGAATATATCCTAACTTTGAGTTCAGAACATTGTTCATTTACAACTCTCCGATAGTGATTCTTTCTCCAGCATTTCTTCTTTGTCTGACCTTATGAACTCAGACATGGGCCTCATCCTATGCATGCACAGCTTAGTATTTAGCCAAAGACTCAGAATGACTCCTGTGCTCTTTCTGAAGCTCTTTCTCTGCATAGTCACCTCCTCTTCAGTATTCTGCCCTGCAAATTCCAGTTGCATCCATTCTCTGAATTCCGATCTCTATCTCCTAAAACAGCAAGAGTTCTGCTCTGCTCGGTCCCTGCTCCTGGAGCCATGGTGAGCTCACTGCCTCAAGGCACAAAGTCAGATTGGCCAGAGTTCATTTTATTTGTTCTCCTTTTCCTAGGGAACAAGGCCTAGTTCTTCTGGTTATCTAGTATCAGAAGACAGATGTTTCCTCTATTTGATCCATCTTCCTACTTGTGTATGGTGGCTGGGGGCTGGCTGGGTATCAGTTACTCCATCAGAGTTTAAAGCAGAGATGTCCACAAGGGACCAGTGTTCACCAGCCTTCCTTACTGAAAGCAGTTCTGGACTGTGCCTTTTACCATTTAGGCTAAGAAGTAGCTGCCTCTTCTGACCCCACAAGCACTCATTAGTGGATTTGTAACCCCCTCTCCTCCCTGCTGGCTAAGCAGCCCGTTCTTGCATGAGCCCGATCCTTTGTGTGTTTCATCAAACCCAGCCAAAGGCAGGATCCCATCTGTTAACAAATTGTTTTCTCACCTCCTCTTGGGGGTACACATCCTCCAGGTGCCTCCCCTGTTATTGCAGGACACAGACTTACTGATGAGTCCAGGTGGCAGAGTTAAGATATATCCAGAACTGGATCCTTGATAACATGTTAAGATGATGATGAAGCCTAGGACCCACCTCCCAAAAACAAAAAGTAAAATAAATAAATGTCCTTATCCTTGGAGCTGCTTTTAAGTGTGTTTTGTTCCCTGCTACCTAAAACATCCTGTTGAACAGGTGGGTGCCCACCCCCTTCTGTGGTTTCTGAAGTCCCAGGCTCTGTCTGCAGCCTGGATCTTCCTCCAGAGACCACCTGCTGGTCCTCTCCACTGGTGGGCCGCAGGTTCCCAGGCCCCTGGGTTCTTCAAATTCATTGTTCAAAACTGATCCTAATTTTTCCCCTTTCTAAATTGCCTTTCCTCAAAATTCTCAATCTTAGTCAGGGTTACCACCATCCACTTCTAATCCAAGCTGAGAGTCTGGCTGTCATTCTAGAATTCTCCCTCTCCTTCTCCTTGTATCCACAAATTGCCAGGCCCCACTGGCTCTCAGGTCCATCCCCTTCCCTGCCCTAGGACGGGAGACTGGGCTGGCTCCTGGCCACCTGCTGCTGACCCCTGGCTGCCAGTGCGTCTTCCACTCTGCTCCTCAGTAGGAACTGGCCTGCCTCACTCCCCTGCTGAGCATCCCAGAGCCCCCCATTGTCCAACCCTGAGCAGAGCTCACAGGTTGCTGCCTGGCTGCTGGTTCCATCCCAGCCTCACCAATTTCTGGTCCTATCCATCCCCCTGCGTCTCTCCTTTGGGCCTTCGAGCATGCTGTGCCCATTGCAGGAGAGGCCTCCCTGACACTCCCGTCCCCACCCCCAGCTTTTCTCTTGCAAGCATCCATCACTGTGCCAAGAGTGAGCTCCCGATGACCTGCCTTACTCCATCCACTCATCCTGGGCTATGTCCCGCTGCCTCACCCGCTGCTCCTGTTCTACCTTCCTGTCCTTGGCTTTGTAATTATGGTTCTGCATCCATCCCTCTCCAGTCCGAGCTCCCAAGGGCAGAGGTGGGGACTGATGCAGCCTTGTCCCGCTGGCCTCCAGCCTGGGATGACTGTTATTAGCGCCAGGCACTGTGGCGCACACCTGTAATCCCAGCTACTCGGGAGGCTGAGGTGGGAGGATCACGAGCAAGTTCAAGACCATCCTGGGCAACTAAGCAAGACCCTGTCTCAAAACAAAACATAAGAAAAGGCTGGAGATGGAGCTCAGTGGTAAAGTGCCCCTGGGTTCAATCCCCAGTACCTTAAAAAACAGTTGAGTGACTGAATAAATTTCCAAAGAAATTGCCACAGCGGGTCCCCCACAGACCCTCCCTGTGGAATGCTTAGTGGTTAGCTCTCTGGAGTAAGTGGATTAACTTAAAAATAATAAAGCCGTGTTTCCTTCGAATCGTTTTTCCACCAGTCTTTCCCTTTAATTAGGACAATCAGGGAGGCTTGTGTTTGTGGGGAGGTTTCCATGGTACTTGTCTCGGAAGGCATGTTGGATTTCCAGAAGCAAAGAATCACGGCTTGGGTGGAGAAAATGAGAAAGGAGCACGCCGTGCCTCTGAGCGTGCCACGCCGTGATAATCAGGCCGGCGCAGCACCTGTGAAGGGATGGCTGGGAACACGGCAACTTGGTTGGTGTCCGATAGGCCCCTCTCTGGTGATTGCTTACCACAATCCCGCCACCTGAGAGTCACTCCTTTTAACTAACTGCCTGGTCCCCTTTCCTGTGGAACTCTAGAAAGCCAAATTTCCTGTGGAAGGAAGTCCCTCTTCTCCTTCCAGGGACCCCTCCTGTCTGCCCCAATTCATTGTATTCTTTCAAAGGTGGATGAAACTCCTTCCCTTCCATGAGGCCTCTGCAGATCTTCTGTTGGAGATCATGAGCACCTTGGGATCAGAGAGTGCCTCTCATTCAGTGTGACTCCGGTGCCTGCCACAGAGCCTGGCCCAGGGTGGATGTGGACTAAATGAAAAGTGAGCTGGGTCTAACCCAGCTCCGTGCACACACGATCTTCCTCCGTCCTCTTACATTCTGGGTGCTTCCGTCAGTGCTCTTCCCCGGCGCCCTGGCAATCTCCATGCCTGTGGAAGGTCTGGCACTGCTCTGTTGAGAGGTTCTTATGCATGTGGCTTGTGAACACTTTCTAAACGTGGGCTAGTTTTCTCAGCTGCGTGGTGGACTCTGAGCAGGCAGGGACTGTCCTTTTGCCTTCCTGGACTCCCCTGGGGCGTGAGCAACTGGGAGGTGCCTTGCAGATAGAAGTTTCTCAGTGGATGGGATGGTGAGAAGACTTCCAGCCTATGGTGTGTGGGACGCCATTTATACTCTAACCTCTGGCCCCCTGGTGAGACCTGCTCATGGGTGCTGTTCTAGCCAGCTTTTGCATTGTTGTGACCAAAAGCCCTGAAAGAACAACTTTAAAGGAGGAAAAGTTTATTTTGCCTTATGGTTTTAGAGGCTCAGTCTGTGGTTTGCTGACTTCATAACTTTGGACCCAAGGTGAGGCAAAGCATCATGGCCAAAAGGTGTGGAAGTGGAAAACAGCTCAGGACATGGCAAGCAGGACGGGTGTGTGTGTGTGTGTGTGTGTGTGTGTGTGTGTGAGAGAGAGAGAGAGAGAGAGAGAGAGAGGATGCACTCTGCTTAATCAGGGACAAAACATAAACCCCAAAGGCACACCCCCAGTGACCTACTTCCTCCAGTCACAACATACCTATTTAAAGGTACCACCCAATCCACATCTGAGGATTAATCCACTGATCAGGCTATACCTTTCATCATCGAACCATGCCACCTCTGAAGATTCTTGTGTCATCTCACACAGGAGCTGTTGGAGTGTGTTGGAGGACACTCATGTCTAAACCATAACAGGTACCTTGCAGTGGGTGATGGGAACTCTCATACAGGGTCACCAGACAAGGCTCAGCCAAGTCCAATGACCTGGGTGGCCATTCTGTCTGGCTTGATGATTAGTTCGTAAGGGGTGAACGGGAAGTCATGGGTCAGCCAGCCAGTGTTGGTGCATGCCCAGGAGAATGGAAATGTCTTGCTGTTGGTTGGTGGGTGGTGCCTCGAAGCTCCCAGGCTGTCAAACATGGCGCTCAGTGAGGTCTCTTGCCCAGTCAGCTTAGTGACTTCCCCACAACCTTCCCCTTTCACATGGTTCACGTGATCTCTGGCCTTAGGCTCTGGGAATTCCCTCCCTACGCCAGGGCTGATCTTAACCCCTCCTCCCCTCAGGTCCTTCCTCCTTGGGACCTGTTCCGTCCTCCCAGCAAGGGGAAAGCTCTTTCCTTTGTTCATGGTGGTTTGTCTAATACTCCAGTCTCAAGTCTCAAACCCTCAAGTGAGTAAGTGAGGGGACATGTTTGCATTCAATTTCTTCCAGTGCAAAAGGGAGAGAGCAAAAGGGTTTAACTTCTACATTAAAAGATGCAGAATCTTTTGATGTAGAGTCAAGAGGCAGGAAGACACACTCCATCACTGTTTGGCATTGGCAAGGTATGGCCCTAGCTCTTGGCTCCTCAAGGCAGCTGTACCTTGCCAATGCCTCAGGGTGGTGGAGTGTTTTCCTGCCTCTTGATTCTGGGCCTGGCCTTGTGACTTGCTTGGCCAACAGCCTAGGACAGAAATGAAAAGGCACCCGTTACTCCATGTGCTTCTGCGTCCCTCTGTGCCTCTGCTGCTGTCATGAAAGGAACGTGTTCCAGTAACTCCCAGTAACTCCCTTGTGTTGGAGGGTGAGAGACACAATGTTTCTGGAGGCAGAATGTCCCCTGGTGACTGTCCCCACCTATAATAAGGAGTGGGCTGAAGCAGAACCTCCCAGCCAAGCCCAGCCCAGATCCGCAGAGCCTCAGCCAACCTTCTGGAGAATAAATGTTTACTATGTTAAGTCACTAAGTCTGGAGTCATTTGTTATACACCAGTATTGTGGCAATAGCTAACTGATACACCTTCCTTGCCTGAAGGCCAGAGTAAAGCACTTAGCAGGTGCATAGCACATGATGAGTTCTTAGTAATTGCTTGTCAGCTGAGTCTTGCTGGTAGGCACTGATACTAGAATATTAGAACTGCAAGAGCTTTTGACGGAAGGCAGGCTGGAGGGCCTGTCCCAGAAGGGAGCAGTGACTTGGTCAGAGCCACCCGGGGAATCTGCCAGGGAGTTTAGGCTAGGGCTCAGGGTTGGTGCTCCTCACCCCATTGCACTGACCTCCCTGTTCCCGTGGGCCAGCCCGAGGATAACTGTGTCTTCCTCTGCTTCCTCCTTGGCCACATGCATGAGTTGCATGTCGTCATGCTGGAACCTGACAGATGTGCAGCGGTGGTGAGGGAGAAGCAGCAGCAGGAAGACAAGGCAGGAAGAAGGTTTGGCCAGAGACGAGACTCCAGATGCAAACGGGGATGTTTTGTCTGTACCCAAATCTCCCTCTGTGCCAGATATCCTGCAGCGGGACCCCCAGCCCAGACCCCAGTCTGCGGGCCAGCTTCCACACTTGATCTTGTAAAGGGACCATATTCTCAGGTGCTCACCTGTCATTATTAACCTCGGGCTACCCCAGGCCTTCAGGAACCACGCAGACAGCGTGGAGCTCTGCCAGAGGGAGGCTGGGGAAGGGAGGGGCCTGGGGCTCCAGCGAGGGCACCTCTGTGCCCCGTGCTTATGCCTCCTGATGTCACTTCCCGCCCCAGGGCCTGCACAGCCACCTCAGCACACTCTGATTTCTTTGGTTCAGATTGGACCCAGCTTCTGAAACTCTTCCTGGGGGACAGCCCAGCAGTGTCCCTGCTGTGTCAGGGCTAGGGAAGGAGGGAGGCCTGAGAGAGGGGCATAAGGGATTTCTTGGAGTTCATCACCAGAAAGTCTGAGTAAAAGAGAAGCAAGGGAACCAGGTAGCACGCCAGCAGACTCGGAGCTAATGCTAACTGAACATTTTATCAGCCACCAGGGTGACTTTTGCAAGTTCCTTCCCATATCTGGGCCTCAGTCTTCCGTTCTGTCAAATGGCCATGTTGGAATAACTGGCCTGATGCCCAGTGTTACTGTTGTCTGTCCCCACTTCTCCCTGTGCCAAATATTCTGCAGGGGACCCTAGCCCAGACCCCAGGCTGCAGGCCAGCCTCCACAGCCTGATCTGTAAAGGGACTCTATTCTCAGATGCTCACATCATTTATTATTATTTCTTATGGAAAATAATATTTATTATTCATTTATAATTAATATTTAATATTTATCATTATTTCCATGGGAAAATAATAGCAGCTCCTATTTGTCTAGCCCTCCATGTGTACGCGTGTGCCTGGCGTCGAACTCGGCACCCCACACGTCCACTCAGTTGGACCCACAGCGATCCTGTGGGGAAGCTTCTCTTGCCATTTCCATTTACCATCTGAGGCTGCAGCTCAGCAGGCTCAGGATCCTGCTTTTGGCTACATGACTTCTCAGTGTGGAGCTGCGGTTGGGTCAGGCTGTCGAGCTCCAGACCCTGCCCTTCTAGCCTCTCTGTTGTGCCTCCAGCGAGAAATCTAGCTCTTCCTTCAGTCTCTTCTTTCTGGGGTGCCCCCTCCCTCTTCACTTCCACAGCCCAGGGCTCTGGGCTTCAGGCTGTGAGGACACAGCCTGCCTGGAAGAAATCGCCTGAGTCAAGGAGGTGAGCAGAATCTGACCCATCGCCCTCGCTTCCCTGGCCTCAGTGGGGAGGTATGGATGTGGGGAGAAATGGAGGATGGTCCCTGCTGTGGGAATCATCCAGCTAGGGACCTGCAACTGACCCAGGTGACCTCATGCCCAACTCATCTTGGACTCACCGGCTCACGCAGAGCCTAGCAGGCTGTAGATGGCTTGGGGTTGCATGCTGGGGAGATGGAGGAGCAGCTGCAGGCCCTAGCGGGCAGCAGCACAGGGCTCCCTCACTGACCTAGGAACCTCTGCTGTATTGGAGTCTCTGAGCTACTGGATCAGGAGATAGGTAGGTCCCAACTCTCCCGGGAGGCAGTGCCTCTGGGTGTCCAGTTCCCCACCATCGCAGGCTACCATGATGCCCCAGGAGGAGCCTCCCACCACACCCACTTCCTGGAAGGCCCTCCACTGGTCTCTCCCTGGAGGCCAACAGGCCCCTTGCACTGCTGGCTCCTTAAGACACCAACTGCAGAGTCTGAGCGTCAGGTGTGCGAGGTGCAATGCAGCTTGGGAAGAGGAGGCACCACACAGAGAAGCCAGGGTCTCCAAGGCCTTTCTCCTGAGCCCCGCGTCAAAAGTCCTCCTGTGACTGAGCTCAGGCACAGTGGAGAGGGGACAAGGAGAGCAAAGCAACTGCTGTTGGATGTCACCAGAGAGAGAAGGGAGATTAGCCACAGCGTCAACCCCACTGCTAATGAAGTGGATGACCTCTCCAGACAACCGGGAACAGGAAGCCAGGCCCCTAGGCCGCTCCAGGGAGGCTCAGAGCTGCAGTGTGTCAAAACATGGAAAGGTGCTGTGGAGAAGAGTCAGGGCTGCCAGAGGCAGGGGCGGGGCTAGGGACAGCCTGGTTCTCAGGTGTTGATCTGAGCACTCCAAGCGTGCAGCCTGGGGAAGCTGTGGAGGCTCCTGGCCTCGGTTTCCCCCATTCATTCATTCATTCATTTGCAGGTCATTGGTGACCCTGGCAAGAGCAGGCGTTCTGCGCCGCCCCAGGCAGATGCCAGGCTGAGAGTCTTGCTGTGTGCTCTTGTTCAGCTCACTTCCCAGCTCAGCCTCCAGCCTCGCGGGTCAGTGTGGTCCTGGGTCAGCCCACCTGCACGGCAGACGGCCAGGGCGCAGCAGGCCAGCACCGTGTGGGCTGCTGCAAAGGCTCCATGGGCCACCACAGGCCCCGCTCTTGGCACTGACCTGCAACCCAGGAAGTCCTGCCTTTCACAGACGGCACTCCTTGGAGAAAGGAAACTTTCTGAACCCTGGGGTATGGTGGCCTTGCAAAGCCTTGGTCTCACCCAGGGAGCCACGGCCCACCCCGAAGTCGGGGCATGCTGTCTCCAGCCCCCTCCAGCCCGCTGGTCTTTCTTCTTCATACAGCCCCGTCCCTGGTGACAGCATGTCCTCTCCCTTGGGAAGAGCGTCCCCTGCTCTCTGCCTTCTTCCTACCAAACCTGGCCCGGGAAGCCGGCCCGAGGGCTGATTTAGGTTAAAGCATAAATGGCTGACGCATGGGCTTTCCTCCTGGCAGGGGCCCACATTTTGGAAGGAAACAGCCTCAGTGGCCTGAGTAACTAGGGTGGACCTCCGGGCATCCGTGTGCAGGGGGACAGGGAGCTCCCTGTAGGTTCCAGGGACCTTCCTGGAGGGGCCCAGGACTCCGAGGACCCCGAGACTCCTGCTCTTCTTTGGTGCCTCTGAGAATATCTCCCCCAGGGTGCCCAGGGTGGGGTGGCTCGCCCTGGCAGGGAGGCTCCGAGGGCTGGCAGGCCCCAGGTGGCCTCGTCCTCCCTCTGGCCTCCTGGGGACCTTCCTTCTGGTGGGTAGCGTCTGGGTCCAGGGTGGCTGTTTCAGGGGCTCTGAGGAGCCACCTGGCCCAGCCCCAGGGTCCTCACTGCTGCCCCTGTCCCTTAGCTCTTCACAAAATGCCATCTCCTGGGGGGTTCAAAGTAAGAAAGTCAGGTTCACCCCAAGAGCCCTTTATGCCTATGTTCCCAGGGTCGCTCTACACTTAAAACAAGAAAAAGGACAGGGAAGGAAAGAGACAGGGCAGGAGGACAGGAGGGCAGGAGGGCAGGAGGGAGCGTGCACTTTAGCCAGAGTCGAAATGAGACGTCCCCTTCTTTCCCTCTCTCCCAGCTGCAGACTCACCACACTCTGGAGAGAAAGGGTGGGGACCCCTTTTGCCACCAGAAGCCCTGTAGAGGGGGACCTGGCCCTGGGACCAAGACCTTGGACAGGCACCCGCAGCCAGCAGGAGTCCCTGGGGGCTCCACAGGGCCCTGCCCCACCCACAACCTGAGCCCCCCATGGCCTCCTTCCCGGCATGCCCTGCTGCCCCCCAGGTCAAAGAGGAGCAGGGAGGAGAAAACGGTGGGGCGCCGGCCACAGTGCCTGCTTGTGGGTTCTGTCCCCTCGAAAGGCAGGCTCCCTGAAGATGGTGGGCTCTCTCCCCCACTGTCCCTGAGGCCCCTACTGCAGAGCGGGCTCTGGGCTTGAAAGGAGAGGGGTGCGGGGGTGACTGGCCTGTGGG
This sequence comes from Glaucomys volans, assembly GCA_020662805.1. NCBI lineage: Eukaryota > Metazoa > Chordata > Mammalia > Rodentia > Sciuridae > Glaucomys > Glaucomys volans. The sequence continues at coordinate 947,334 of JAJEJO010000151.1, read as the reverse complement.
CTCAGCTCACTGCAGCCACCACACCCCTCTGAGGGCCTGGCGTCGGGTCCCCGAGCACGGGCACCCCACGCCACCCACACACAACACACTCGTGCACACTCACGCACTCAGATGCACTCAGCGCACCACTGTTCACACTCACACCTGTGTGGACCTTGGAGGTGGCTCAGACCTGGGGAAGGTGGCTGTTCCAGGGGAATGGCCCTGGGGTGGAGTCCTCCTCTCAGGGGCTTTGCCTGAAGAAGAGGAAAGTGACGCAGTTGCAGGGTGGCGCTCAGCTCAAAGCCAGAAGGCCCAGAGCCACCTGAACGTCTGTGGCCCTCCTGAGGAGCCTGGCCAGCCAGAGACAGATGAGGAGCCTGTGGGGCGACTCTCCCCTGCTTCCCAGACAGTGCAGCCTCTGGCGACCAGGCTGAGGACAGACCCCAGCCCGGAAGGGGCAGGCAGGGCAGCGAGGCCAGCAGAACTCCCAGAGCTGTCGGCAACGTGGCACCCTCTTGCTGCCCTTGGCAGGGAGAACTGTGTTCAGAGGAGAAAACGGGGTCTCCACCAGAGCTCGTCTGACTGAGCAAGACGGGGTCTGGACCCCAAGAACGCCCTAGCCAAGAGGTGTCTGAGCGGCGGCCAGCTCCAACCACCAGGGCGAAGCCCTGCCACCTGCCCCTCTTCCCGGATGGCCTTGCACAGCCCAGGTTCCTTCCTCAGGTCATGCTGACCCCACTCTTATGCAGACCCCACTGTCTTTGGTCCAGTGGTCCCATGACAGCTGTGGGTGGGGTCCCCATGTCCATGAGTTTTTTCAAATCCTTTAATGAGACTGTTAACAGAGATCCGTTTACAGATTAGGGAAAGCTTAGAGATGTCGCCACACCTAACACCAGACTTGAGAAGTTAGCGGAGTCGGCACTCAGGCCTGGGCTGGCCATGGCTTCTCTCCTTCCTCTGCGGAATCCTCCTCTGCTCAGGATGCGCACCTGGCCCTGCTCACCCCACACCCACCACAGGCTGAGAAGGCAGCTAGGGAGAGAGGTCCCCGCCCGCCTCACGTCCCCAGGCCAGCCACGCTGACCCCACAAGGCAGACTGCCCCCTGGGGGCGAGAACGCGTCCCCACCGCTCATCCAACCCGGCAGCAAAAAAGTCTCCTTCAACGTCCGCAAAGCACAGATTTCCTCTTAGGCCTTTTAGACCTAGAAAAAGCAAATAGACGGGACATCCCGCCCACAGGCTCAGCCCGGATGCCACTAGACCCACTTCCCCAGGGTGAGGGGACACGATCCGCGGAGAGCGCTCGGACATGCCTGTGCGCCAGAGCCCTTCGGGTTGGTGCTCCCGGCTGTCATCGAGGAGGGCCTGCGCAGAGGAAGCCAGGCTGGCCTCCAGCTCCAGCTTTCTTGGTACTGGCCTGGCCTCAGGCTCCCACCCTTGCGGTGAGGTGGCTTCTCCATGTGCTCCTGAAGCCCCTTTCAGCTCTGTGCTCCAGCTCCTCTGAGCTCACCACAGCCTGACCCCCACACACCTAATGACACGTGTTCACCCTCTGCGAGCGTCTGTTTTCCCACGTCAGAATTTTTCAGGCACGCTTTGCTCATCTCCACAAAGGAGGAAGGAGGGCAGGAACCAAGAGCTCCTGCTAACAAACAAAATAGACAGATGTCCAGAGAGGTTATGTGGACAGCCCAAAGTCACACAGCAGATGCAGCCCCAGAACCTAGCCTTCCTTTCATGGCCTTCCAAGGGCCACAGTGGCTCATTTCAAATGGAACAGTAGGAAAAGCCACCATGGGGGACCAGAGAGAAACCAAGCTCGACCGTGGAAGTCACGTTGGGGAGCTGAGCCATATTCTTGTCCCCCCTCCCTGCAGGGGTAGGGACTCACCAGCTATGAGGGGGGACGAGAGAAGGGTGGGCAGCAGAAGAGTCCCTGGGTCTGAATCCCAGCTGTCACCACGAGCAGCCAGCACAGAGTGCCTAATGACTCCAAGATGTTCTGGAACATTCTCTGGGCCCCGGGGAGCTGCCGGGAGCCTGGCTGCTGTGCACAGCAGCTGTGTGAACGGCCTCCCGCAGCCACCGCCAGGGCCCGCAGCCACGGGGCCACCGGCAGACGGGCCAGGGGAGGCCAGCTGCTTCTTTCCTCAGCACAGGTCTCCAGTCAACAGCAAAGGACAGGGCCAGCTCCAGGTCCCCTCCCTCCTCCAGCTGGAAGGAGGGGCCCAGTGGAGGCCAGTAGGGCACACAGAGCACTCTCCCTGCTCCCTCTAGGAGATGGTGGGACCCCGGCAGGACTAGACCAAGAGGAGGGCTCCTATCTGTGAAAGCCCGGCTCCACCCCTTCCTCCCATCAGCAGCTGAGTGCTCAGGCCTCAGTGCCAGCCTAAACACTGTCATTTAGAGCTGTGTGACGTTGATTAAGTTACTCGACCTCTCTGTGCAGGTTACTTTACCTCTGAGGCAAACACCTATCTTTATAAGGTTCTTATGAGTATTAAATGGGTAAAGGCTCAACCAGGTCCTGAGCACAGGGCCTAGGTAAACGGTGACTCTTGTTGGTACTATTTCCATCAGTCCCCACCTTCCTAATTCCCTCTGCCCCAGCACCCCGTCCCTGGTCTCACTGTCAAACACTCTCTCCTGGTGGCAGGCACACGGCAGTCAGGGCCCAGGCATGACCGACTCATCCAGTGCAGAGATGAGGAGCCACGGTGTGGTCAGCCAGCTTACGACTCCTGATCAGACGGACCGAAGGTGCCATCTCCCTGGGGTCCTTGTCCCACCCTCCAAAAAAGAGTGACGCCCAAACCAAGGGGCCACGATGCAGGTGGTAAGTCACCATCACTGAGGCTCCAGGACTAGCCCGCAGCTGAGCGGCGTTTGTCACGCAGACCAGCAGGGTGCGGAGTGGTCTCTGGACCCACGCCCAGGGCAGACGGGCGGGCGCCGCGTGCTTCCCCAAGATCCTTGGGTGCCTCCCCATCTCTCGGTTCCCAAGCGCCAGTGTTCCCCCAGACAGAGGTTAGCTGTGGCCGCGCCTCTGCCGTGCAGCTTCTGTGGGCACGTGGACGATCACCAGGCGCCTTGGAAGAGCCTCCCAGGCTGGCTGCTCCTCTTCAGCCTCCACCAGGAATTGCTGACCGTCTCCCCGAGCTCTTCCTGTGACCCTGATGGTCCTGCAGCCGCCACAGCCCATTCCTGCGTGTGAGGAGGGGGTCGGGGAACATCTGATTGCGGCCAGGAGGGACAGAAGCACAGGTGACCTGGGGACCCACCATTCATGATTGGCGTCTGCCACGGTGGGACGGTCCATTCTTGCGGGACAGCCCTCAACCTTTGGGTCTGTCCTACCTCTAGGTGATGAGTATCGTCACTGAATTGGAGGACCTGCGGACGGTGCTGAGAAAGCTGGAGCGGCGGGTGGTGTGGGACCCACGAGTCTCCTCTCAGTGTTGAGAAGACAGAGGGGAAGTCACCGTCGGCTCCCAGGCTCACAGCCTGCTGCGGCTCACCGAATCCTCCCTTAGACCGAGACCTGGTGCCCGATGTTCACCTCCGGGACGCACCCTGGTGGTGGACTCCATTCTCTAACCCCAGAGGAGGAGAATATATCTCCTTTCTCCCATGTGGAGGGTGACAAAGGGCCCCCGGGGGACCCAGATGGGGAGAGGCTAGGAGTGAGAGCAGGGAAGGAGAAGCTGGGGGTGGCTGGTGCAGTCAAGGAGGGCTTCCTGCAGGAGGTGGCAGGGTGGGTGGAATGAAATCAATGGTGAGCAGAGTCCTCGGGTGAAAGGGAAGCATGTGATCACTCTCCAGGCAGGAGCAAAGGAGGGGGAAGGGATGAGCGGGGGTCTCAGGAAGCCCAGCAGTGCTGCTTCCTGGCTGGGGGATGTTGGTAGGAACTCAACCTGTCTGAGCCTCCTCGCCCCCTCTGTACAGCGGCTTCAGGACCTCACCTGGCCACCTGCGAGCAGAGAGCCTGGCCGGGAGGGCGGGACCAAGGCCCACCCACCCTGAGCGGCCCAGGCTGACTGCCCCACCATCGCAATGGGGACCGTGGCTCCAGGCTGTGCGGCCCTGAGAGGGACATGGTGCCACCTCTGCTCACATCCAGCCCCAGGAAGCCCTCGCTCCCCTGGGAGCCCCAGGACCCTCCTCAGCAAAGCGGGATTCGAATCTCACGTCCACCTTTACCCAAGGCTCGCTCGCTGGCTGAACTGGACGAGGGAACAGGTGGGAATATAGTTTACCAACTGTTGAGTGCTGGCACTTTGGAGAGATTAGACCGGGGCCACTGTGACTCAGGTGGGCTGAGGGCTCACAGCAGAGGTTTCGTGATGGGGCAGGAACTCCCGGAAGTCCTTGGACGGAAGGGATTCTAGACGGAGCCCTGTGTCTAACGCCCCTCACTCCTGTGTCCCACTTTACAGATTCCCAAAACAAGGCCCAGGAAAGGAAGCGGTTCGGCCATGGCCAACGCCTGCAGAGGCAGAGCAGGGACCTGAACTGGGGCTCTGAGGCCCGTCAGTCCAGGACATCCTCCTACCCCACAGTGGCTGCCAGGTCACAGCCGCCTTCTAGGCACCCTTGGCCACTTCCTCTGTCCACTCTGCCCCTCCAGGCTCTTCCGTCTGTCTGGCTGCGATAGCCTGCCCCTCCTGCCCCCACCCCACCCACACTCTGCATCCGCCCTGCTTCCTCCGCTCCCACCTGGCGACTTGGCCCCGGAGAGCTGATCTGGGAGACGGGGCCTGGCACGGCCTGCCCACAGGGCTCGCCACCTCTGTTTACTGGTGTTTATCTGGTTGTGTCCTGTCTACCCTTCCAGCCGGGAAGCCAGACCTCAGTCCTTCCCCTGGGGGACTGGCACCCGCTCCCTGTGGGCTCTGACCTCTGCACATGGCAGCCACAGGTAGACGCCACCAACCGACCCACACAGCACCTGCAGGGGATGAGGGGACGCAGCAGGGGAGAGGGAGCCATGTTCCCGAGATGGTCACGCTCATGATGGTGAGGAAAGGCCTGCCTCCCCGCTTCCCCACCGGCTCTGCAGGGGCTCCCCAAGGGCTGTGCCACCGTGGACAGCGCGGCCCCTACTTTTCAGATGAGGAGATTCAGCTGGTACACTTGTTGGAGATCACGCAGCACGTGGGTGACGGGCCCAGGGCTCAAAAGCATCCAAATCCTCCGCTTTTAATCACCGTGGTGTCTGATCACGCTGCTGAGTTCCACGCGGGACCCAGGCACCACCAGCGCGCACTGGCCTGACCCCCGCCCAGCCGGCGGGACCGCCCTCCCAGGACCGGGAAGCCCTGCCCCCAGGGCTGCTGGAGCTGCTGCCCGACTCCGATTAGTGAGATCTCCTTTTTTTCAGCCTTTCAGAGGACTATTTGGCACAAGTTAGCAAAAATTTAAAATGTCACACTCTGGCGCAGCTGTTCCCCTTCCTGATCGTCTGGGGACATGCAGGGAAGTTCGCTTGGCACGCCCCGTGGGTGCTGCGTACACACGTGCGCAGGGCTCCTGGAAACCACTGCGGGCGTGACGATCGCCACACCAAGGCCCCGGGGACCGCTCCCGTGCCAGGCAGGGTGGGGAGCCCCGTGCATCCCGCGGAGGTGGAGGCAGCGATGGCTGAACCAGGAGCCTCAGGCCAGCTGAGGTGGACGCATCCCCAAGACGTGTGTGTACAGGACACGATGAGAGGACACATGTGAGGTGTGCGCACGAAGTGCCCCAAACAAAGCCAGATGGCACCCACGTGCAGACAGACACCAAGAAAACAGGCCCTAAGGACAGCCACAGCAGTCACCCCAGGGAGAGGCCGGCTTCCCCGGGTGGAGGTGAGGGGGATGGTCGCTGTCCATGTGTGCTGGTGAATGGCTTTCTCCCAAGGACAATGTGTGCCCCGTTCTCTTGGGTGATTAAAACGCAAAGCCACACCCAGGCTCCCTCTGCTCTCGTGGAGGTGACTTGGTAGCAGGAGGCAGGGAGCTGGGTTTCCAGGGGGCAGCTGAGCAGATGGACCTGAGATGTGGGAGGCTCCTGGGGTGTCCCCAGAGAGATGTCCCCAGGGCAGCTGCTGAACATGGCTCCTCAGGTCAGTAGTGCCTTCCACCCCACAAGCCAATGGGCATCCAGGACCTTATCCAGCTGGTCCGAATGAGTCTGGTGGACATTATAAGACCTTCTTGGTGGAGGGGTGACTCAGAATCATAGCCAACAGGGCAGTGCCCGAGGGACTCTTGGAACCTACCATCCCACCAAAGGAAAAAGGAAGTAGGTCTCAGGGACGATTTTCTTTCCTGCAACCAGAGAGGAAAGGGCAGACAGTGTGGGGAGGAAGGAGGTTCAGGCCTGGGCCTGGGAGGAGAGCCCTTCAGCGGAGCCAGGCAGAGCAATAGGGGTGAGCAGAACCCCCTTCCAGTGTGGGCTGGACAGAGTGCCTCTGTCCAAGAGAGCCCCTTCCTGGCTCCAGAGTTTCATAGGGCTTAGTAAGCACTGAACCTAGGAGCTCAGTGGCAGAGTGCTTACCCAGCACGTGAGAGATCCTGGGTTCCCCCAGCACCTCCCTGCCCTACGCGGGAATTCTTTCCCAGCAAGGGGGACAAATAAGTGCAATAAATCATCTGGAGCCCCTTTCGCTCAGGCTTTCCCATCCCATGAGTCACAGAAAGCCTGGGTTCTCCGAGTTGTGGGCTTGCCCCTTGTAGATTAGAGATCGTGGGTCTGCTTTATGAACCCCTTATATACTTAGATCATTTTTCTGCTCCCCAGTTACCTGTTTGCTATGCTGTGACAACTCAAAAAAGGGGGCATTTTTATCACCACTCTATGGATCCTGAAATGGATGCTCAGAGAAGCGATGTCACTTGCCTAAAGTCACACAGCTGGTGAATGTCAGGGTCAAGACTGAGGCTCTGGCATCCTAAATTTCTTGAGAAGGAAGCGAGCAGACTGGGGAGGAGTGAGGAGCTCTTGTCCCTTCCTGGTGTCAAGCCCTGGGCAACCGCTTTGAACTCCTTGTGCCAGCCCAGGAGCCAAAGGGCACCCTGTGCGGCCACGGCTTCCCCACCGAGCTCGGGCACACTGCAGGCTCCGCGCTGGGCTACCAGGTCCCCTCTCCATCTGCACGTTTCCAAGATGACAGTAATGAAACTAACCGAGGAGAGCTTTGCTCTGCCCATGTGTTTCCACTTCAGCCGTACAACCCAGCCACTTCCTGGCATCTGGGTTCAATTGTAGGCAGAGGGTGTGCTGGGGGGCTGGTGACAGTGGGGGAGGGGGAGGGGACAGACAGCAAGGGCCGGGCTCCAGGTCCCGCTGCGGATGTGCCCAACCAGAGCTACTGCTTGCCCTTGCCCTCTCCTCTCCGGTCACTGCAGCCAAGACCAGGAGGAAAGCGTGTGGCCTGCGGCCAGCCAGATGATGTGGATAGCTGGGGTGGCAGGGGTGTAAATAAATAACAGAGGATGCGGAGACCGGCCACGACGGTCTGTGTGGGATGAGCGCCTGGGGGCAGGTGATGTTTCAGTCGAGGCAGCTGGATGCTGACCTGGGGTCTCCTGGGTAGACAGACCCTCTCAGGAATGAACAAACACCACCCATAGACCTTTGAGCCTCAGAGGAGTTGTTTGGGTCTCTCTGGGAACTAGGCAGCTGGGTTCATCCTGACCTGCACTCCCCCTGGCAAACTCCTGGAGGCTTAGAGCTGAGTTTGGACTAAAAGCACTGATTCTACCCCAGAGGGCAGCTGAGCCTATGCCCCAGATCTGTTCTCCCCCTACCATAGATGCCCCCCGAATCCACAGAGCTCGGGGTTAAGGCCCCCTCATTCTGGGAGGAAGTGTCTGTCTTGCTTTACTGTATAAACTTTGACCCAGTGGCCCTGAACCAAGGTCCTCACCAGCTCACGTACCACTGACCCTCCTCGTCCTGGAGTGTGGCCTCCCTGGGCCTCTGACATGGGCTCTGGCAGAGGCAGGGGGCATGGTGGCCGCAGGCACAGGCTTAGTTACGCTGACCCGAGTTCCAGTACTGACTGCTCCATGCACTGTTGAACGACCTTGAAGTCACCTTGGTCACTGGGCCTGGGTTTTGAATGGTGATGGTGCCCATGCAGAAGCTCGTGGGAGCCGAATGGAGACTGGACCATAAGTTGTCTATAAATGGGAGCTGGAAGAGCCCCCGGAGGTGGATGGGGCACCCCATCCTCAGCTGACTCTTGAGACAGGGGAGGCAGACGGGTGAGGGTCCAGGCCTTCTCCCACCCCGGCCTGTGCTGCTCACCCACCCTCTGGCTCCAGTCTGTCTGTAGGACTTGGGTTCCCCAGAAAAGTCACATTATGAGATAGAAACAGGGAGCAAACTAGTCTCTGAAAATGTGTCATTGCCTTCAGAAAATGTGTAGATGTGCAGAGAGATATTCAATATGTCTGCACACACAGGAAAAGTCTAGAAGGAAATAAGCTCCATTTCACAAAAAGTGAACATCCAGGTTTTACTTCATGCTCTTTTGTCACGGTGGATCTTTTCCTCTGTTCTAGTTTTGTAAGAGAGATGGTAGACAGACAGACAGACAGACAGACAGATAGATGAATGGATGGACAGAGTTACATGATAGACACAAACAGGCTAGTAATAGAGATTATAACTAGATGATAGGCGTATAGCTAGATGTAGGTAGATGTTAGGTAGACAGTATTAGTCAGATGTCTGTTACTATAACAAATAACCTGAGATAATAAATGTACAGAGAAAAGTTCTCTTTGGCTTATAGTTTGGGGAATTTCAGTCCTGGATCAGTTGGCCCCATTGTTTTTAGGCCTGTCCCCTTTGGGGCACACATTCCCACAGCAGGTTTTGGAAGTCACAGTGGGACTTGGAGAAGCCTGGTGAGGACTGTACCCTTCCCTGTCCCTCTGCCCTTGCCCTTGAAGCCCTGAAGTCTGACTCGACTCCTCTTTCTCAGAGGGGATGTCCGTGGGACAGTTACTGGGTGCTCAAATGGAGTCATCTCAGCACCAGCAGGGACAGGAAGCTCCACCTTGAATGGGCCAAGACAGGGGGCAGTCCAGACAGGCTCACCCAGCCCCAGAGGGGGCCACGGACAAATGGGCAGCTCCCCACCTCTCCAAGGACCTCGCCACAACTGGCTGACGGAGATGTTCAACACAGTGCTTCCCAAGAGCAGGAAGCACAAGGCCACAGAGAAGATGCTCAGGAGGGCTGATGAGGGAAAGCAAGGAGAAACGAACGGAGAGCCCAGGCAAGCCTGGGAACCCCTGAGTCCTTCACCCAGCTCCAGGATGCTGGCCTCTGCACATGACCTTTCCGGGACTCCTCCCCGGCCCCTCCCAGGCACAGCCATCTCCTAAAGCCTGGCTGTCCTCCGCCCTCAGGCTCCCTCCTGGATCCTCTCCCCTCACCCTTCTCTCCAGATGCTCCCAGCTCTCCTGGCCCTTCCTCCAAGAACTCCTCGGAATTGACCCATTTATTAGTCACCGCTGGGCTCTGCTGTGGGTTTGGCTGGAACCCAGAGCCTTCTGTTTAGCTCTTTCTTTGGGAATGTCGTTTACTCCTGGCCTCTTCTTCAGAGGGAGGAAGCAGGCCCAAAATCCTCCTCCAAATCCCCACCTGAGCCTCCTCGTGCGTTAAGTCGACACCCCAGAGCTACTCCCAGTACATGGTGTCCAGAAAGATCTGACAGCCCCACGGAGGCCAAGATCCTGCACTGGGAAAAATGATTTCCACGCTCACGAGCCACACCCCACCCCAGCGCACCATCGTCACACAGCACTCAGGCCAGAGCCAGGGACGGCCCAGCCCAGGGTACTCCCCTGCCTCTGCCTGGCGGGAAGAACAGGCCCAAGCGGGGAAGACGGGGAAATTGGAGGTGACAGAGCCAGGTGGGGCGGGACAGTGAGAAGCGGAGAGACGCACTGTGGTCCAGACTTGCAAATATCAAACAACTTGGCCAAGGCCGCCTGTCCGCCTGCCGGCCGCCCCTCCTCTCCAGAGCTGGACCGCCCGGTAACAGACTTCCCACATTATGAGCCCTGGGGGAGTTCCTCAGCCCAGAAGCCATGGCAGCTCCGGCCTTCCTGTTTGGAGATGGACCTTTGAACCTGGAAATGCAACCAACAGAGGCATTTGTTTCGTTACTCACCTAGGTGTTGGTTCTAAATGCAAAACCTAGAGATACACCTTCTAGAACGTTCCATGGCAGCCCTTCTCCCTGATTCCCCTCAGCAGCCACACAGTCCATAAGGGGTCCTTGTCCACGGCCTGCTGCTCCTGGGCCCGCCCCCAGTGCCACCTTGACTGTGAAGCCAGCACCTGTGCCCGGCTGTGCCTGGAGGAACTTGGACCCGTCTGTCCTGCTGGGCTGCCACGGTGCCCAGCAACGTGACTGCAGCCAACGTGACTCTGCGACTGTGGGAGACCGAGGAGAGAGCTCCATGAAGCTGTCCCTGGGGTTCACAAACTACGGCCAAACACAAAAACACACTTCTGGTCACTTAGTGTTTATGCTTGGCCATTTATTTTGAATATTACCATTATTACACTGGAAAAATATTTTCCCTTTAAATATTTAATTTAGCTTTGGGGAAAAACTGTCATTTAATTACATCTTGGATTCAAAATTTTCCTTCCAGAGGAATCCATCTCTAATTTGACAATTAAAATCAATGAAAAATTAGGACTCAATATGTAGGAACTGATTTTAAGGCTATTTCCCTCCTGCTAACATCTGTCGCAACCCCCTTCATACACTCCTTATCCTCCAGGGCCTTTGGCATTTAGGGACACTCACACTTTCTACAGCGTAGACAGACACTGTGCAATCCTCCTTCAGAAGTATGGTGGGGGGCACTTCAGAGCTCACGAACCTTAAACCCGGACAGATCCCCAAAACACAGGACCTGGAGTTATTGACCCAGAGCCAGGAGAGTCCTGGAAACTCATCCGCCTCTAAACAGACGACTGATCTGCTTTGTAGAATTTTTTCTCTTCTTAAAGTCCTGCGGGGTGGACGCGCCCTGGGTTCCAGAGATCTGGGTGCTTCTGCCACCTGCAGCAAACTCCCCATTTCACCCTCGTGACGAGGGCTGCCAGGTTTGACCAAAGCATAAACAAATTAACAGGGTGTCCAGATGTATTCTGATGTCGAATAACAATGAACAATTTTAGCATAAGTGTATACCATGCCGTATTTGGGATATACTTATACTTCAAAGTCATTTGTTACTTATTTGTGATGCACTTTTAAAAAATTTGTTCTTTTTAGTCATGCGTGAGAGGAGAGCGTATTTTGACGTATCACACATACATGGAGTACGACTTATTCTCCTTAGGACCCCATTCTTGCGGTTGCACGTGAGGTGGAGTTTCACTGGTGGTGTGTTCACATGTGAGCACAGGAAAGTTCTGTCTGATGCACTCCGTCTTCCCTATTCCTATGCCCCTTCCCTTCCCTCCATTCCCCTTTGTCTGATCCCCTGAACCTCTGCTCTCCACCCACCCCGTGTTCTGTGACAGCATCCACACATCAGAGAGAACATTCGGCCTTTTGTTTTCTGGGATTGACTTATTTTGCTTAGCATGACAGTCTCCAGTTCAACGTGATGCAATTTTAACCAGGCGTCTTGAATTTTCTGTCAACCCTTGACCATGTCTCAAGCTGATGCCAACCGTGGACTATGGACTATGACCGATGCTTTGAAGCAGGACCTCTCCACTGTGACTTGGGAGGACCTCTCCTGGCCCTCAGGAGAGGAGCTGTTGAGGATGCCACCCCCAGGCTGGAGCGGCCCACTCTGGAGCCAGTGGGTTAAACCCGGCGTGAAGGGCCAGGTCTGACGGCCGCTCGCCATCCCATCAGGAGGGGATGGGAGAAGGGGCCCCGCCTGTGAGGGAGGCCCAGCAGCCAGAGTGGGACAGGAGGCCCTTCCCTTCTGCACCGGTGAGGACATACCACGAGGAATGCACCGACAGGCCTCCGAAAGCCAGAGCAGAGGCTGCCAAGGTGGGGTCAGGAAGAAACAGCGAACCGAGGGCCAGACTCCAAATGAGGCAGGAACGGAAGCAGAGGTGGGGAGGAGAGGCAGGGCTGGAGCAGAGCAGAGGCGTGGGCAGCTGGGTGGGTGTGAGGCATCTCAGAAGCAGAGTACAGACACTGCATGGCTGTGAAGGTCAGAGAGGCCTGCAGGCCTGGTGGGCCTCCCAGAGCAGCATGGGATCAGTATGGCAGGAGGAGCGGAACTGGGCAGGCTGGGGCCCTACACAGGAAATCAATGCCCAAACCAAGAATGGCTGTCAATGTCCCTCTTGCCTTCCAGTGTGGCCAGAATGGGTTCACAGGAGAGACGAGCATGGCCCTTCCCCAGCCAGTGACTACAGAAGGGCCTTCTGGGAAAGTCAGCAGATGCTGCTGCCGACAGAGGAGGAGACAGGGGTCTAGGAGGCCCCCGTGGGAGAAAATGTACCTTGTTTTGATTAACACTTTACGTATATATTTGACCACTGGCTTAGTCAGGATGCTCAGCTGCCAATGGAAGAAACTCAAGCTACATCACAAGGAGAACTCATTGCCTCTAAGAGGCTGACAGGGCTGGAAACGGTTCGCTCTGGTCTATCTGGAGGGAGAGGGCCAAGCAATGGCAGCAAGACATCTCTCACCTTCTGGGCCCCCTGATCTTTCCTCAGTATGTCGACTCCTCAAACTGGCTCCCTGTGGCTCGGCTCCTGTGCCAGCCCAGCCACCCCCGCGGTGGGGCTGGCCATGGGCCCAGCCCTGTCTCGTTGCTCTGGTTCGTTTCGTTACTGAAACACCCCAGGCCAGGAGGGTCGGACGTGCTGATTTACTCAGCCTGGGTCAGGGTGCATCTGAGAGGGGTGGCCAGCCACATGGACCCTAGGGACGGACTGAGACAAGTGGTTTCTCGAGGGAACAGTGGGTACCAGTGGCAGAAAGGGAGAGAGGAAGAGGGACGCAGGTTAGGAGGAAACCACTAATGTCCCAGACGGTGCGATTTTGCATCAGAGCTGATCCCACAAGCTCCTTGCAGTCGGGGTCGCTGGTGCGGCCGGCGAACTTACCTAATAGGGGAGGAAACAGAGGCTTCTGACTTACCCAATGTCAGGCAGCAAGGTGGGGGACAGCAGGGTGAGGACTTGGGTCTGCAGGGCCACATGAGAGCCAGCCCGAGGGTCCCCCTCCCAGTGGAGACTTGAGCCCAGCGCCTGCTCTCTGAGGGCTCCAGGGGCCACACCCAGCCACACAGAGGACCAAGAGTCCCTTCAGGGCACGCCAAGGAGGTGTGGAGGGGAGGAAGGAGAGGAGGCTGCGGAGCTGGGCGTCCACAGTGGCAGGAGTGTTGACCAGGCGCTGCAGAGAGACGGCCACCTGGCTGGGGACCCAGAGGCCAGGGCTAGCGAGAGAGCAGCCCGGACATGGAAGAGGGGTAGGAAGAGCTTCCAGAACACCTCCACCCCCAGGAGGCTCGGGGGAACCTGGAGCCGGACACCAGAGACGCAGCCAGAGGCTGCGCGAGCCCCTCACAGGGCCCAGGGCCAGGCTCCACCGCCCCAGCTGACCGCAGGGCCTGCACGGCCACACCCTGCCCGCCTCAGGTTTCCCCTCCATGACTCCAGGCTGCCTGTCAGAGAGCAGCTCTCCTCTTTCCTTTTCTTTCTCTTTCTCTTTTCTTTTTCTTGCATTTCCTTCCCCTCCCTCCCTCCCTCCTCTCTCCTCCCTCCCTCCCTCTCTTTTCTTCAACTTCAGAGTAAGAAACACCCTTGCCACTGGCTCAATACAAACGCACATAAACCGATTTCATAACCAGCATGGACCTTCCTTCCAAGAAATGCGTGCTGATATTTTCTCATTGGTTTATTTCACGTGTTTGAAGCTAGTTTCTCCACCCACTCTTGAAAATCCACACAGGACCGCGACCTCCAAGGACCTTCTAAATGCGAGCCTTCCTCGCGGGGCCGCTGCCTTGGGATGCCAGCTGGAGGAGTGGGGCGGCTGAGGGACCAGAGGTGGGTGGAGGAGCTACACACCGTCCCACCCACGCTCTTCCCTTTGCTGCCCCAGGTTTCCTGGGAGCTCTTTCCTGGGGGCCAGTGACTAGTCTGAGCCCCTTGGTGCTGGGTGAAGCCGGGCAATGTCCTTCCCTGACCCTGTTTCCTGAGATGGAAATGGCAGTGGACGCTGGGCTGTGGAAGGCGCAGGACCGCTCTGCACTCTGCCCAGCTCTGCTCTGGCACCTCCCGAGGACCCCATCGTGGCCGCCCAGCCGGTGACAGCAGCACCCCGTGGGTCCCGGCCACCCCTGTGCCCCGCAGCTCCTTGTAAGCGGGTTCAAGGATGCCAGCCGCATCTGTCCAGCTGCATCTGTCCGTCTTTGGGTCTTTGACAGGCGGGCTCATCAGAGACTGCAGTTTCTGCTTGAAGAACAAGGAAGGATCCCAGAGGGAAGTCCCAGAAATTCTCAAGGAAATACCCACCTCTGCCACTCTGTCTGTCAACGACAGCCTGGCTGCAAGGGTGCTCAGCCCTAAGGGACCCGCACCCAACTTTTCTGCTTCCCTCCCTCCTCTCCTGCCTGCCCCGCCCCTCCCCTGAGGTCCCAGGCATTTGCTTCTGCAAATCTGGGATTGGCCCAATCCGGGGATAGGGAAGCTGGTCACTGCCAGGATTTACAGGAATACATGACATCTTTATTCTTTAAAAATTAAAGAATTGCAAGTAAGACCAGAGGTCCTACAAATGTCCTCCTCAAGCCTCTTCCCTGCTCTCTTCCTCTCTGCCTCCACCACCCCCACTCCTATGACGACCTCTGCACACATTTGGCACAAAACAGGTAAGTCCCTCGCATCGGTGGGTTTTCTCTGCCGTGTGATCCGTGTCTGCAGCAGACATCGCCACGCCCACCCGCCCCTCACAGCCGGAGGAGCCCCTTTCTTCTCAACCAGAAACTGAAATGGAAGGAGTGGGCAGAAATCTCTTGCTCTCCAGCCGGGAGCATCCCTTTTCCAGTCCCTAGAGAATGAATCAGGACTGCCTACGTGGCTCTTAATAATCCCCCTTCTTAAGTGGGCATGGCGGCACATGCCTGCAATCCCAGCTGCTGAGGAGGCTAAGGCAGGAGGATCACAAGTTCAAGACCTGGCTGGGAAACTTGGTAAAGACCCTGTTGCAAAATGAAAACTGAAAATAAAAAGGCTGGGGATGTGGTTCAGTAATAGAGCCCCCTGGGATCCATACCCGGTGTGCAAACACTAAACCAAAGTGAGAAAGTCTCTGTTCTTTAATGAAATGGCCTAAAGATTAACAGATGACCCGGTTCTTGCTAATGAGATGTAGGGGGAATTCTATGGTGGAGGGCTTCCCTTACCAAAGAAAAAGACAAAGAAAGCTTTGCGAACAGAAAACCCTTTCACTTTCTCCTTCTTTCTTCATTGAATACAAATGTGATGTATGGAGCTGCAGTAGCCGCATCATGACTATGAGGCAATGAACAGAAGGCAAAAGCCAAGAGAACCACTGAGAATCACTGAGGTACATCCCAATTCCAGCAGTTGTTACTTTTGGACTCTGCTATTTGAGAACACTAAGTTCTTCCTCATTTAAACTATAGTAAATCTATAAACTATAGTAAAACTATGGTAAAATTTCTTATTTACAGCACAAGGGGATCTTGACTCAGGGTCATAAGGACTGTCCTGTATGTGTATGTGGCTCTATGTACCTAACAGTGACCTTGAGATTCATCCGTGAGAGCACATAGGGATTCTGTCTAGGTGAATTGGGCTCCATCTTGGAGCAGATCCCATTTCTGCTAGCCATTCCATACTGGGAATAGTCAGTTCGCTTTCCATTCTTGTTTGCCAGCACTGCAGTGGAAGTCTGTGCAGGTGCTGAGTTTCCTCAGGGCAGGCACCTAGAGCAGGTTCCCAGGAGCGCAATCACCTCATCCCGGGCTATTTGCATTTTCAGGCTTAACAGTTCATGGCCGACCTGATGTGGAAGTTGGCCGCGCCGGTTGACATTCCTCTTGGTTGTGCCTGGGCCCCAGCCCCACACTGTCCACTTTTCTTTGACCACCCTAAGGTCTGTGGCTTTCTCAAACTGAGGGCTTATACCTCCCTGATTACTGACGAGGGTGGGCGTCCCTGGTTATGTGTTGGTCCTCTGCGGCTTTTCTCCCTGTGACCACCTGTTCAGAGCCTCGCCCACTTTTCCACTGACCTGTGATGGGCGGCGCCCTCTCCCTGTTATATGCTTCAAGCCCTTTCTCTCCGTGTGTTGCTCCTCTTTAAACCCAGCCTGGCAGCGTGGATCCCGGCTGACCCGGCAGTATGTCCAGAACCTGTCCATGGCAGCGTGAGGCAGGGGACACCGAGTGTCCTTCCCCTTCCATTGCATCCTGCTGCCTCCCGGGTTCAGTGATGAGCTGCTTCTCCTCCTGCCCCGCCTCCCCGGGTGCGACCTCCACCCACTCTTGTCTGAAGGATCCACTGCTTTGGTGCTGCTCTGAGTTAGGTCTGAAAGTGTCCCCCAAAACATGGCAATATCAAGAGGTGGGGCCTTTGTGACAACGAGGTCATGAGGGCTCCCCACCTGTGAATGGGGCTAGTGTTTTATGAAACTCTCCTGAGGGAGTTCCCGGTGCAGCCTTCCACCATAGACAGGAAGCTGCCATCTTGGAAGCAGAGAACCAGCCCTCGCCAGACACAGACTCTGCTCTTGCCTTGATCTTGGACTTGATCTAGATTCCACAACTGTGAGCAACAAATTTCTGTTGCTTATAAATCTCCCTGCCTGTGATCTTGTCACGGCAGCCCAAATGGACTCAGACAGGCGTCAGGGGAGCGTTGCCATTTTCAGAGATGACCTTGGTTCCCCAGGAAAGGAGGAAAAAGCCAGGAGGGGTCATGTTTCGGGGAGGCTTCTCTCTTGGGTCACAGGATCTGGGGTGGCTGCATTGCTTCCAGGGTGCCTGTCTGCAGCTCTCAGGGGCACATTTGCACTTCCTGTCTCCCTAGGTTTCCTCATCAGAGATCTTAGGAGCCCTACCCCAGGGTGGACTTTGTCCTCCAAAGCATGGGGTCCCATGAACACCCATCTGTTCCCCTGGGGGTCAGCAAACTTCTCAAGAAGAGCTCCCACTCTTCCTTCTGTTCTCCCCACCCCCACCCCGGGACAGCAGCTCAGTCACCATTGCAATCCTGGGCTTTACAAACGAAAGCCCCCAAATCGGGCTGTCCTTTCACTTCTGGTTTTGGTTGCTGCCCCAGTGTTGCCCGTGAGACACTCTAAGTGACTTTTCCTCCTCGGCCTGCTCCAGGGAGATCAGAGCCAAGATTTGTGCATTCGTAGCTCTGGAAACCCTCCATACTGTCTCTCCTCTGCCCCAGCTGGGCTGTGTGACCTTGGGTGCGCTGGTTGAGCTCTCTGAACTTCGAGGCTTCTGCTCTGGGAAGTGGAGTGTCTGGTCCTCACTGCCCAGGAGGCCTCCTTCCCTGGGGTGACCGGATGCCTGGGAAGTGAAGCCCCAGGATGAGCCCACAAAGGGTGGGCTGCTGCTCCGGCAGGCCCCCAGCTTTTCCTGTTCAGTGTGAGTTTCCCAGGCCGGCCTGAGGCCCAGGGGCCTGGGTGCCCCGGGGTCTGCTCCTGGTTGTGCTCCTGGATCAGACCCTAGTTCCTGGTCCTTCCTTTGCCCCACTTCACTCTCGCTGCCTCAAGGATTCTGGACAGCTTCAACAGCTCCCTGCCTGAGTCCCGGCCCCAGGAGGAGCAGCTCAGGCCTGAGGTCTTGCAGACACCCCTGCAGACAATCCTCCGGGGGCCTGGATTCTGAGGCCCTGCAGGCTTTTGCAAGACCCCTGTGCTCAGGCTCACAACCCCTTGGCCTCAGCTCCAAGGTGAAGCTCAAGAACCACTCGTCCTTCCTACTGTCCAGACCCGCTGTGCCCTTTCCCACCCCACGTCTCTTCAAAGCTGTGTCTCAGTCCCGGTGACCCGGGCAGCCCCTGTGCCTACGGCAACTCCCAGCATCCCTCACACCTTGACTTCCCACCACCCACCCCCACGGCCTTCTTCTTCCTCAGCTGCTCTCAGCCGTGCACAGGATCAAGTCCGCAGCCATGTGTTTATTATTTGTAGTCTTTATACATAAAGCTCAAGGGCAGAGATGACAAATTGTCCATCTTTATGCCTCAGTAGCAAAGAAAAAATCTCAAAAGGTTTGGAGAGAGGGAGAGAGAGAGACAGAGAGAGAGAGACCAATTCCCTAAAACCCTCATGAATTGGGTGGTAGTCCTGAAGGTTTTAATGACAATGAGTCTCAGGAAGGTTAAGTCATGAGCCCCGAGTCCACATCTTGAAGGTGAGAGGAGCAAGGTTTCAGTCCAGACAGCCTGTCCAGGCCCAGGCGCTTACCAGAGTGCTCTGTTACACCCACAGGGCAGTCTTTTGTGGACTTTGAAGCTCTGACATCTCTAAGTTTCTCTGAAGTGGGTAGAAAGGATGGATGTGTGGTCAGTCTGGAAAGGCTGTGTGACTCAGGATGAGATGCTCAACCTCTCTGGGCCAGTTTTCCCGTAGGCACAGCAGCAGTGATCGCGATGCATGCCTTTCTCACTGGACCTTATGTGCCTCTTATCAGCTACAGGATGGGAGAGAGTGTTGGAAACACTGCTCGGCCAGACTCCTGTGTGAGATTCCAGTTCATAAACACGCAGAGCAGAGGCCCCGCCAAGCTCAGACTCTGTGTCCCAGGAGAAGCCACCTCCTTGATCCTCACCTGTCTGCCTTGGAAACACGCAGGCTGTGGAGGCCAGCCAGGGAAGCTGCTGAGTGGCCCCCTCCCCACACTGTCAGCGCCCAGGTGTTGTCACATTCCGGGAGCAGCCTCAGGCCCCAGAGGCCCCAGGGGCTTCCATCCAGTCAGCTCCGCCATCCAGCTGGTGAGTGGGGAGGGAGGAGGCGCCAGACACACCCTGCTATGTGAAGGCCAGCTCGACCCCAGGAGGCTGCGGCCAAGAAGGAAAGGGAGAGGCTTGGGAGGCCTGGAGGGTGCGTGGCTGCAGTTCCCTGCACCCGGGGCCTTGGACCTGGGGCCCTCAGGACTGGGCTCACCCACCCAGAGGAAGGGGCAGGAAACAGGTCCTCCGGCCCTGGTGTGTGACAGCGTCGGTAGGACAGGCAGAGTGTGCCAGGCCACGATCTGGACGTGGGGACAGGCCCCGTGCCTGCACAGCAACTGCTCCTGGCCCTTTCTTTCTGAAGGATATTAAGGAAGGGCGCCCCCTCCTGTCCCACCGGCGGCTCTGCATGCTCACACAGCTCAGGGATAGTCCAGTGCTTGTACTTGATTTTGGACATGGTCCCCTCCCCCAGCTACAGTCTTACTTTGTTCTGTGGGTGACCATGTGAGGAAGGCACAGCAGGGGACAGTCCCCACCTGGGAGGAGTTGATTGGAGACACTGGTGTGCTGGGTTCAAAGACAGTCCTGGTCATGGCTAGGCTGGTCTGAAGGGCTGTGATTGACTAGTGATGTCTGCAGCGGGCGCAGGAGCAGGAGGGGTCAGACAGTGTGATGGAGAGGCAGGCCCTGTACCAAAGGGCGCGCTCACAAGGCAAAGGTCAAGGCCGTTCATTAATGTAACTACACACCCGGCTGAGTAACCACACACTACCTAAGAAGGACCCCAGCAGTCAGAATGTGAGGCCCGGCCCTGACAGGGACACCCTGCGTCTGGGCCTCCTATCATCTCCTGCTGCCTTGCCCAGCCCTGGGCTCTTCCTGCCCCCATAGTGAACACTGGAGTTTCCATCTCACTGCAATGATTCCAGAGCCTCTATCCCCCATTCTAGACCAGATTTGGAAAACCAAAGTCGCGCATGGGAGGCCCTTGGTTCAGTCCCCAGGTGGTGTGGCCATCTCCTCCCCCAACACGGGGTTAATGATGAGATTCTTTACTCTTCTCAAAGTCCTCTGAGCAGGGAGATTGCATGTCAGTGCTGAAAGAGGACCTGGAAGTCTTCAAAAACAGTCCAGAGATGGAAGGTAACTTTCCCATGATCACACAGGGAGGGCCAATTCCTTGCAGAGGCCCATGACTTTCAACGCGGTGGTGACTGGGTGACCACATGTAGGATTTGGCCCGTCCAGCGAGGTGGGAACAATCGGGGTTTATAACAAGAACGGGGTGGCAGTGGTGACTGGAGAGTCCCGGGCCAGCCCCCAGCCCCACTCCAACGACTCATCCCGGTGGGGGCAGTGCTCCTGGGCGGCCCCGTCTGTCCAGCCCCGTCTGTCCAGCCCTGTTCTTTCACCCACGAATGACTCCTCATTCATTTATTTTTAAATATTTTGGGGTTTGTTTTCCATCCTTTGTGTTTACACGAAAAACTACACAAACGCTCCCAGAAAGAGGCCACCAGCTCTGACCAGCTGCTGGGGTTCAAGGTCGAAGCCAATGTTTTTGGGAAATGGGTCTTTGCTCCCTCCCCCTCCCCATCTGGGCTGGTGGAGGCCCCACTGTTTACTGTAACAGGGGGGCAGAGAGAGGGGCAGGCACCGGGCTCCCCTGTCCCCAGAATAACCCAATGCTCCTATTTTGTCAGAGGGGGAACTGTCTTGCCTGAGGCCAAGAGGCCAGAAGCTGATAGGACCAGGGTTCAAAGCAGGCAGTTCACGCTCTTGCTTCTTTGCTGAAGAGTCTCCTGAAGCTCGTTCAGATGAGGGCACCGCACAGCTGTCCTAAGTGCCTCCAAGGCCTCCTCACTGGAGATCCACACCCTGGCAGCAGGGCAGGAGGGGCCCACCCATGCCCAATCCCCAGCACAGCTGGTGCCCCTGGCTGGACCAGCTGGCTGTGGCCAGCTGGACCAGCTCGGCCACAGCCCCTGACACCCCTGCCCCTCCCTCAGGTCTGGGCAGGAAGCTGGACCCTGTTATCATGGCCAGGAAGAGTCTCACCTGCCCTTCTTATTTTTAAAAAAATGTATTTGTCGTTTTTAGATATACCTGACAGTACAGTGTGTTTTGACATATTACACACACATGGAGTATCACTTATTCTAATTAGGATCCCATTCCTGAGGCTGCACATAAGGTGGAGTTTCGCTGGTGGTGTATTCACGTATGCACATAGGGAAGTTCTGTCCAATTCATTCCACTGTCTCTCCCATTCCCATCCCCCTCCCTTCATTCCCCTATGTCTAAGCCAATGAACTTCTATTCCCCCCACCCCCCACTTATTGTGTGTTAGCATCCATCTCTCTGGAGAACATTCGGCCTTTGGTTTTCAGGATTGGCTTATTTCACTTAGCATGATATCCTCCAGTCCACCCATTTACCAGCAAATGCCATAATTTCATTCTTCTTTAAGGCTGAGTGTTTTAGTCAGCTTTTTCGCTGCTGTGACTAAATGACCTGACCGGAACAACTGTAGAGGAGGAAAACTTTAATCAAGAGCTCACAGTTTCGGAGGTCTTAGTTCATAAAAGGCCAGTTCCATTCCTTGGGGCTTGAGGTAAGGCAGAACTTCATGGTGGAAAAGTGTGGCAGAGGGAAGCAGGAAGTGGCTTATGTGGTGATCAGGAAGCAGAGACGCCACTCTCCAGATACAAATCCATACCCATAGCCATGCCCCCAAAGAACCACTTCCTGTAGTCACACCCCACCTGCCTCCAGGCATCACTCAGTTAAGCCCATCAGGGATTAATTAACTGATTAGATTAAGGCTATGACCCAATCATTTCTCCTCCCAAACTTCTTGCATTGTCTCACACATGAGCTTCTGGGGCACACCACATAGAAACCATAACACTGAGGAATATTCCATTGTGTACATATCCCACATTTCTTTATCCATTCATCTGTTGAAGGGCACCTAGGTTGGTTCCATAGCTTGGCTATTGTGAATTGAGCTGCTGTGAACATTGATGTGGCTGCGTCACTATAGCATGCTGATTTTAAGTGCCGAGGAGTGGGATGACTGGGTCATATGGTGGTTCCATTCCAAGTTTTCTGAGGAATCTCCATACAGCTTTCCAGAGTGGCTGCACCAATCTGTAGTTCCACCAGCAACGTATGAGTGAACCTTTCCCCACATCCTCACCAACACTTATTGTTACTTATATTCTCAATAATTGCCATTCTGACTGGAGTGAGATGAAATCTCAGTGTAGCTTTAATTTGCATTTCTCTAAATGCTAGAGAAGGTGAACATTTTTTCTTATATTTGCTGACAGATCATGTTTCTTCTTTTTTTAATTTGTTCTTTTTAGTTAACAAGCACTTCACAGAGGAAGACATATGACCAACCGTATTTCTTCTGTGAAGTGCCTGTTCAGTTCCTTTGCCCATTTACCCACTGGCTTATTTGTTTCTTTGGTGTTAAGGTTTTTGAGTTCATTTCACTTGCTCTTCTTAAGTTCCTCCTTTTTCCTTTCCTGGCCACCAGCAGGTGAGGAACCCGGGCTGAGGAGGGGCGTGGCTGATTGGAGGCCACGCCCACACCGTGAGTCTTGATAGGCCCTGCCCTGCCCCGCCTCGACCTAGCCAGCCAATGGCCTTTAATCACTTCAGAATGCTTCCACACTTGAGGTCTTCCCTGCCGCTTGGGGAGGGTTTGACTGACTCCTCGGCAGGCAGTAGGGATGAGATGGGCCCGCAAATGTTTGCCCGGTGGAGTGAATGAATGATGACTGTCACTCCCAGGTCCTCTGGGGCCAGTAGGCATTCCACTGGAAACAGCAGACCAGACAAGGCTCTGCCCTCAGGGAACTTGCACTTTCGTGGAAAAGTCAATTTAAAAAAATGTCAATTAAAAAAGAAGTCAATTTAAAAGTCATTTCAAAAAATATGGAAACAGAGCCACCTTGGGCCACGTTGCTGCCTCATAGTTGCTTTTCTGGACAGATCTACTTGAGATGGCCCCTGAGACAGCCTGTTGACCTCAGGGAGGGTGCTGTCTCCCAGCTGGCATCTGATCTGGGAGGACACTTACTTTTCAGTCTTAATTTTCTTCAGTACAACTGAGAGGGGTGTCTTCAAATAAGACTCCGCTGTAAGCCTGAGGTCTCTGCTAGGAAAATAACCCCAGAGGCCAGCACAAACCTCCCTTAGGGTTTCCAAGTTCCTGGCACCGTCTCCTTTTCCTACTCAGGTCCTATGCAGACATCACTAGTTGATCTTGGCACTTTCTCACTGAGCGCAGAATCCTTCTCAGAACAGTTCCAGGCAGCCCTGAGCAGTCTGGTGCACTGACCTGTGCTCCCTCTCACCTGAGGGACCCCTCATGGTGATGTTGCTGATGGCCGTCAGTGTGGCAGTCCTTGGAGAGGGCTCCCTGCCGCTTGTCCTCCCACTCAGCCACAGCCTACGTTGCTGGAACCAGGTTCCAGGGGGACTTGGTCAGTGGATGAAGCAGGAGCCTGATGGTTGGAAGTCCAAGGCCAGAGAGGGCTCTCCACCTGTCCTCAGAGCCTGGGAGGTTGGAAGCTGTCTCATTCAACTCTCTTGTTTTATTCAAGGGCTTCGAGAGACAGGCGATGTACCCAAACCACACGGTGGCTGTGTTAGCCCAGCCCTCACAGTGCAGTGCCCAGGGTCACTGGGCATGGAGGGTCAAGAAGGAATCCAGCTGCCCAACCTCACCCAGTACCTTTCTAGGACTCCACTCTGCCACCCCTGCTCCACCACGTGGGGACAGAGCGCTGTCCATCTCTCCCGGGCCTCCTAGACTTTTTATCTGCTGGGGAACTTCAGCCTGTCCCCTCATGTTTGAAATTTTCTGTCTTTCCAAGGAGTGTCAATTTCTTTCAGGTGGCCCAGCCCACCTGCTCTGCCCCCCTGACCTGAATAGAAAATGTCTCCATCCATATCTGAAGCCCACAAGAGGACTCTTGGGCATTCTGGAAGTGTGGGCCCAGTTACCTCCCTTGGAGCCTGGATGGAGTTGCATCTGGAAATAGTGGCTCCAGCTTAGGTCACATGCCCTGGGCGTCAGGTGCTGGTGAGCGTGTGGCAGTCACCTGGTGCTCCAGGAGAGTAGTTAGGGGCTGAACCTGTGGAGCGGGTGATGGTGTTGAGTGGCCAGCCAGCCACTGGTCTGGGCATGAAGTGAAAAGACCTGGCCATAGAGGGAGCTGAGTGGTTGGCAGAGGTACCTAGGCCAGGTGGCGTGAGGGGAGTAGGGTGAGCCGCAGGGATGCTCTGGGTGCTGGGTGGGCTGGGTATTGACTGGGGGCACGGTGGTGGGCTGGGAGGGGAGGGAGGTCAGCTGGTAGGTGGAGGTGTGGCTAGGTCAGCTGTGGATGGACTGGCCCGGGAAGGCAAGTGTAGACTGGAGAGTCTGGGGGCTCCATCCTCCCTCCCTTTGGCGTCCAGGTTTTGCCAACTGCTGAGTCAAACACTCAGCTCTCCCATGGCCTCCCTTCATCAGCACACCAGCTCCAGCCTCCACTGCCCACCGGGTGGGTGAGGGAGCCAGCCCAAGGAGGGTGAGACGGTGGCTATTCAGTGACCTCTGGATGCTTTCCGGAAACCTCTGGCAAGTCCCCTCTCCTCTCACATTGCACAGCTTCAGCTATTTGGGGAGGATAAGGGGTGGGGGCTGGAGGTGCAGCCGGAGACTTTCCCCAGGAGGGTGCCATCCTCACACCGGCAGAGCCAGGCCCGCTGCGGGTGCCACCATCTCAGCAGAAGAGTGGCAGGGCCAAGCAGCAGGAGGGTGGCAGCAGTGGCCAACAAGGACCTAAGAAGACCCAGTGATGTCAGTCCTTCACCAAACAACCTCGATGTCAGTTGGGCTTTTACACCATCCAAGAAGAATTTGTAGGGCCCAATCAGGACTCAACAGGTTCATGGCAGGGCCGCTGAACCACCCAAGCACACAGAAGCAGTTAGCAAAAGTGCTTTGGGGCAGGGCTGTGGGGCCAACTGCTTCTATCACACCCCCTGGCTGTGTGACCTCAGACAACACCCTTGACTTCTCTGGGCCTTGTTTTCCTCATCCATGAAATGGGGATAATATGATAATGCCCACATCATAGGGTGATGAGAATTAGCTGTTTTACTGTGAGAGTTACCAAGCATGTCTGGCAAATGGTTTGTAGGACAGGAATTAGCTATCGTTATTGCTATTTCATCTTTAATATCATGAAGACAGACGGGCCAGCCCCTTCTCCTTACCCAGCTGCCTACCCGTGCTGAGTTCTGCCACGTAGCTCGGTGACAGCAGTGGAGTGTTCTGACGGAGCTCGGAGTCCAGGCAGAGTTGGGCCCTCCTGTGCGCCAGGAACAGCCCCTCCGTTCCCAGCACCCACCACCAATCCAGCATTGTGGGAGGAGGAGGGAGAGTGGACAGTGCCTCAGGGAGGGGCTTGTCCTGCTGCAGAGGAAGCTGAAGAACAGAGAAGGTTCCTGCCAGGTCCCTGTCCCCAGGCGTGCCAGGGGTCAGGTGTGGGGACCACAGGCCTCTGTGGATTGACCGCAGGGAGCGAAGAGGGCAGTTGGATGACCTCATGACTGGGCTCTCTCAACCTGCAAAGGCCTGGGCAGCAGTTGTCCTGCCAGGAGTGGCCTCTGTGGAAGGGGCTGGCCTCCAGAGGAAGCCCAGAGCTTGCCAGCCTGCTCCAGGGCCAGCTCAGGGGCGCAGGCCAGCCCTCGGCCACAGCTGCTCCACTGGCCGGCCCCCAGCAGATGCCAAGAGCACAGTCACTCCGGAGTCCACTCTGTTTCTGGCCACTTCCTGCCCTCCGTGTTGGCCCCTTGTTTGTCCCCATCGTGGTCTCAGGCCCCAGACTGAATGAGCTGACCCGCAGGGTCTTTCAGCAGGCGCTTGGGCGTGACAGGGAAGCTGAGTCAGGCAGCATTGCCCCCTCCTTGAAACCGACTGGGGGGCCCTGGACAAGCTGACCCACCTCTCTGCGCCTTCTCCACCTTAGCTCTAAAGTCATGAAGTAATTGCTTTTATTAGGAGGGGTGAACTGGGAGAAGATTGCTAATATCTGAAGAAGTGAAATTAGGACTTTGAAAACAAGCTGATCATGCCGGGCACAGTGGTGCACACCTGTAATCCCAGCGACACAGGAGGCTGAGGCAGGAGGATCACAAGTTGAGGCCAGCCTCAGCAGCTTAGCAAGGTCCTAAGCAACTTAGCAAGACCTGTCTCTAAAAATATAAAGAAGGGCTGGGGATGTGGCTCAGTGGTTAAGCACCCCTGGGTTCAATTCCTGGTACCAAATACATAATAATAACAATCATCATTATAGATCATCATCATCATCATCATCGTCATCTGATCATGGGAGGCGTAGACCACAGCTTCTGTTGCCTCCATAATTACCACATTCCCTGCCACCTCCGTGGCTCACGCAGCCGCACCGCTGCCTCTGCATGGGTCCACCCGACTCTGGGCCTCAGCAGGCGAACTCCAAACCTGGGGCCTCTTCTTCGGTCTCTGGTATCAAAAAGTGGATCTGAACTGGCAAAATTGAAGGAGTGAAAGGGAAAGCAGATTAGCATGCGTGCTTGTGTACTCAGGGCCGTGTGTGTGTCCACGAGGGTGTTCCTGTGTGTTCGAGGCTCAGAGGCAGATGGGGGCTTCGGGTTCACAGGTCTGTCCTGCACCCTTCGTGGACTCATGAGAACAGACTCCACCGGAGCCTCCTCGCTTACCCTCCTGCCCCTTCCAAGTGCGAGGAGGAAGAGGAGAACAAGAATTTTTCTTGAAATTGTCCCAAGGAGAAGCTCAGGCACAGAGAGGACACGTGAGTGGTCTGAGGTCACCCAGCGAATCAGACCTAAGTCAATGCCTGGGAAGCCAAAGCCTGGGCCGTTCCCAGCAGGAGGTGGGGTTCAAGGCTGCTGTCACCCCTCCTGGCAGCGTCCCCTTTCCTCCGGGGCATCTCAGGGAGTTCCCCTCGGCCTCTCAGGCCCAGGCCAGCTGTGCGTCCTCTGCCTGCAGGAGCCCAAGGAAGCCTTTGCCTTGGCCTGGTCACTTAAGGGGACCAGGCAGACCACAGTCCCCAAGGCAGAACCCCCAGAGAATCCTAGCCTTGTCCTTCAAAAAAAGGTGAGGACCCCCTGCCCCATTGGAGGACATAGCCTGGACCCTTCCTGTCTGCGACTTCTCCAGGATCCAGGGCCACAGCCCGGAGGGGACACACATATTGGCCCACCATCTTCCCCGTCTGGGGCTGTAAAGGCTGGGCTGACCCTGTAAGATGAAGGTCAAGGGAGCCATGGGGGGTCCTTCCAGCACTGCCAGGTGGGCCAGAGCAGCTGGGACAGCACACGGACCCTGGGGCCCAGCTCTGATCCCTCTGCGGCTTTGTGCAACCCAGCCAGGGGGCCCGGGTGGGGAGCAGGTGGGAGAAGGCCCAGCCTTGAACGGCCACGGGGACAGCCTCCCAGGAGGCCTCTCCAGTGGTCGGTTGTCAGTGTGGCAGAGCACAAGCTCTGTGCTGGCCTCGCCTGGTCAGGGCGGCCCATTTGTCTTGCTCCCCGGAGGCCCAGGAGAGGTGGGCGCTCAGGGTCCCCCGCCCGGCAGTGGTGAGCCCTGCAGACCCAGCCCCAGCCGTCCATCGGGAGCTGTTTCTGATATGCAGCCCCCACTCCGAGAAGCACAGCACCCAGAGAGAGAAGGGAGCCCCAGGCCCAGGGAGACGCCGCTCCTCCCACCCGGTGCCTTGGCTCCCTCTCCGGAAACCGAGCCACTGTCCCTTGTATTTTCCTGGTGGACAGCCTGCATGTTCTAGAACTGGCTGTTACACCGCCCTGGAGGTCCTTCCCACTGTCTTTGGTTCCTCTAACCCGGGCCAGCCAGCTCAGGGTCTTTCTTCAGGCCTGGGGACTCCGTCTGGGTGTCCAGAACAGCCTTGGGGAGCAGAGCCTGTCTTTCTGAGGAACTCAGAGCCCAGGAGGCCCCGCACTCCCATTCCTGGCCCTGGCCCCATATCGCCTTCCCCTGAGGGCCTCTGTCAAGGGGACACAACCTCCCCTCTGGCAGGAGGAGGAGGGGAGGGTTGTGTGGGCTGGTGAGCTTCTCACTAGGCTGTGAATGGCTGCTGTCTGGCTGCTCTGGAGCTGGGATGAGGAGAGGCAGGAGGGCAGTGGGGGAGGAGGCACATGAAGTGAGGCTGCCCTTAGCTCCACGCGTGGCCCTGTGATGTCCCCACCCTGGCAGGCCTGAGGACTTCCCCTAGCCCTGGGAAGGCAATGGCCAGGACCGGTCAATATCTCAGCCCTGATTCCAGGCCCCAGATCGGTCCCCTGTCCACCATTGCCACTAGCTCTCAGAGTCCCTGGCTCAGCCTGCAAGGCTCAGGCAGGGGAGGGAGGCCTGGGCAGGGACTCCGAGCCCAGCTCCTTTCCTCCCTGTGTAAACAGATGACTTAAAGGCTTAGGGACAGAAAATAAATAGCCACAGCTCCCTCTACCACAGGAGCAGCTCACCCCTCGGGAAGCGGTCCCTGGTCTGGAACCCAGGGGACACTGGCATCCCCCCAGCGCCCACCAGCCAGGGAGGAGGGCCTGGCTCTGCGTCCTGCTGCATCTCTCTCCCAAGTCCCAGCAGAGGAAGAGGAAGGGCCCCTGGAAGACCACCGGCTCCCTGCAAAACTCGCCACACGCAAATGATGTTGGGGAAGAAGGGGGCCCAGGATTGGTCCCCAGAAACCCTTGGGAGTTGCTCATGGGACAGGGCAGGGTTGTCACGGCGGTGGCCTGCACAGGCTTCTGTGTCAGTCTGGCATTGCCACCAGAAGCCTGGGCCAGCGACACGAACTTTCTGTGCTTGGCGGGTAGAATTGGGAAAGTAATGGCACCAGCCTCGCAGGGTGTGGTCGGGGTTAAATGAGGTAATACGTGCAGAGCACAGAAAGGTGAGTGCCCAGTGGATGGCAGCATCATTGTAAAGTCACCTGGCTGCTACCCTTGGGACCCAAATCCCACCCAGTGAGGCCCATCAGGTGGGGGCCACACCTCCCCCATCTTCGTGCTAACGCCTGAATGAAGTCCACCCTTCCCTCCAGCACGAGCACTGACCCCCACCCAGATGTCTGCTCTCCCCACCGCCCAGCATCCAGCTCTGAGGACATCTGCCTGGCGAGTCTTGGCTCTCCGTGCAGTCCAGATGTTTGGGCAGTGTGCGGACTCCCCTTTCCGGCCTCCCCAGGCCTGGGGGGCTCGGCCTGTTGTGATGAGCATCTGTGGTTGCGGGGAGCCCAACCCTGCTTTCCCTCCACATGGGGAATGGGGAGGGGGACGGTCACCCAGCTTCAGGGCCCTGCCTGCTGGGGTGGCCTGGCCCCTGGGCCCCACAGAACCTGAGAGACAGCTGGCCCCCTTGCTGGCAAGCAGATGGGGTGAGGAGGCCCTCGGGGCTGATGGGGGGCAGCAGAGGGCACGGGGACCTCTGCAGACCCCAACGTCTGGGGCCGGGAGTAAGACCTGGGTTCTGGCCCCGCTGTCTCATGTGATTGCCATGTGACACTTCCCTGCTGTCCGCCCTGCTTCCTGCACTTGATCAGCAAGGGTGGGCGTTGGACTAGATTGGGCTGCAGTCCGTCCAGCCTCAGAAGCCCCCTCACCTGCCAGACCCAGCCCCCCTTCCTGCTCACCCCAAGATTCCGAGTCAGCACCTCTGGGCTTGGAAATGGAGGCCCGTAAGATGGGGTGTGGGTGTGGGAGCCCCTGGCCAGAACTGGAGAGGACCCCGCTGGCCTTGGGGGCTCTGTGGAAGCACTGATCTGGCTGTCACGGTCAGCAGGCTGACACCAGCCTCCTCTGGCCTTCAGACCAGCACTGGAGCGGAGCGGAGCGGTGAAGCTGGCCGCACAGGGCTGTGGCAGGAGGCGGGTCTATGTGTGCAGTGGCCGAGGGGAGGGTGACCGCGGTGGGGGGTGTGAGTGCACCTATCCAGGAGCATCTGTCTGGGTGTGCGTGTCCTCACTGCGTGTGCGTGAGCATGCATGTCATTGGTGTGTGTGTGCGAGCGCAAGTGTCCATGTACACACACGTGCGCCCGACCCCGAGGCTGGGTTCTTCAGCGCCCACTGTCCCCTGCCACCTTCCGATGCTGCTGGGGAGGGACGGGGGCTGAAATGGCCCCTTCCTCCCTCTTGGTGAGAGATGGACCCTGCCTCCCTCAGGACTGGACTCTGCCAGAATACACTGCTGTGGGTGGCTGGGTGGGTGGGAGCCGGGACGAGCCTGGGTAGAGCCCCGAGAGGCAGCCAGGCCAGACCAGCCGAGCCAGGGGGGCAGCAGGTCCACAGAGGCCCCCCTCCCCCAGGACTTCCAGAACTTCTGGGCCACTTGAAACCTGGGCAGGAGTCCCCAGACTTTCAACTCGGCCTCCTTTTGCTCAGCCTCCTCTTGGTCCTAAGAGGACAATTGAATTGGTAGCAGAGGGGAGGCCCGGAGGCCCTTTTCTTCCTCGTTCAGGCCGCTGTCTTCCTTCTGCCCCCTCCCCGAGGCTGCTGCACCTGCTCAGGACTCTGGCTCCTCTGGGCTGCTTGTCCCAGGCCCTTGTCCACCCGAAGAGAGCACGTCAGGCCAGAGGTGGGCAGGACAAGGTGGGCTTAGAGGCTCGGACTCCTGCCCCACAAGTGGAGGCCAACTCACGCTGGCAGCTCCAGCCTTGGAAACTGCCCGCTGATTTCAGCCATCCTGCGCACGACCTAGCAACTTTCTTTTTTTGAGGGGTGTGGTGGGGAAACCCGGGATTGAACTCAGGGCACTCAACCACCGAGCCACATCCCCAGCCCTACTTTGCATTTAGAGACAGGGTCTCACTGAGTTGCTTAGAGCCTTGCCCTTGCTGAGTCTGACTTTGAACTTGCGATCCTCCTGCCTCAGTCTCCTGAGCTGCTGGGATTACAGGTGTGCGCCACCGCGCCCAGTCTACTGCTTTCTTTTCCCCCAAATGATTGTTGTACGAGCGCGCATGCACACACACACACACACACACACACGCACACACACCTTTGCTGGTGAGGCCAAACCCAGGATCTTGTCCTTTAAGACCCCATCTCAGCCCCTAGCTGCCTCCTGCTCGGGGGATCCTAAAGCCCTGGGTCCATGAGGCTCTGGGTCAGGAGGCCAAGGTCTCTGCTCCCCGGCACATTCAGACCTAGGCCAGGCTCAACAGTAGGCAGCCCCAGGATCCTCCATGGGGATTAGGCCAATGAGAACAAAAACTAGGATCCTGGCCAGCACTCACTAGGTGCCAGGCACTCTCTGAAGCACTTTACATGCAATGACTAATTTGATCTTAACGACACTACGAGGTAGGTACTATTTTTATTCCTATTTTGCAGGAAGTGATTGAGGCCCAGAGAGGCGAAGCAACTAGCCCAAGGTCACACAGGGAATAAACAGAGACAGGATGCAGAGCCGCCCCACACGTGCTTAACCACTGAATCAGGATGCTCACGGGCACCTTCGAATCACTGAGCACAAAGGACGTGCCAGGCTTCGTGCTGAGCCCTTCCCGTGGACTTGCTGATGGTGTGACAGACCTTTAAAGACCAGGACTGGAGGAAGGGAAGCGGACAGGGTGGGATGAGCAGTTTGGGTCGGAGCCACTGGGAGCTCAGGAGGGGCTCAGGGATGGCAGCAGTTGGGTGCTTTTCCAGAGAGTGAATATTTGAGGCTGTCTTGGCCGTTACTCTGCCCGCGGTGGCAGTGTGAACAGCAGTAGGCCAGGCGCGTCGGGACCTGAGGCTGCGCTCCAGTGACGCATTATTTACGGACGCCAAAATTCACAGTTCACGTACTTTCACTTGCCACTCAGTGGCCCTCTTTTGATTGCTTTCAGCCATTTAGAAATGTGAAAAGCATCCTTAGTTTGTGGGTCACCCCCACAACAGGCAGACCGGATGTGGCCCGGGGCTAGGAGTGGCCAACTCGCTGCAGGTTCAGCTCGCAAGCACTGTGCTTTGGACTGCTGGATCCTGCGACGCTCAGACAGGATCCCGCTCCCTTCCCGGGGTTGAACAGGGGTTAGTCAAGGCTCAGAGCCGGGACCCAGCTCTAAGTCCCAGCTCCTGGAGGGGTTTGAGGTTTTGGTACCACCATCAGCTGGTGATCTTGGGCAAATCTCTTAACCTGTCTGACCTGATACAAGAGAGATACAAGAGAGAACTTCAACTAACTTGCTCAAGCTAAGAAGGACATTTCTCGGTCCTTGTAATTGGGAAGTCCAGGATCAGATCTAATAGCTTCAGGTACAGTTAAATCCAGGTGCTCCAAAGACGTTGTTTGGAATCTCCTTCTCTTCATCTCTTGGTTCCGTGTTTCCAGGTTGGCTTCATGCTCGATTATGGTCATCCTAAGAGGTGGCAGAAGTGGGTACGCATCCTATGGACATAGCAATCCAAGTTGAAAGCAAACAGCCTCCCCAAACACTTGGCAAATTCCCAGAAGATGCTCCTAGGCCCTGGTTGGCCAGGTCTGCATGGAATTCCCATTGAATGCATCACCACATCCAGGAGAAAGGGATGTCTGGTTTGCCCCTGGAGCCACGGGCCAGGGATCAGCACGCCCTGGGAGTGGGGAAGGAGACTCTCCAGGGGAAAGCTGAGGAACTGCTCCCGGGGGTGCGTGGAGGCTGGGCAGGAGGGAGCAGCAGCAGCTTGCTGTAGACCCTGAGGCTCGGCGTCCCTCTTTTGCTAAAGGGGGATAATGACACTACCTCGTCATCAGTATGGCAGCAAGAGCCTTGTGGCAGCCCCAAGCCACTGTGCAGAGGAGAGGAGGCAGCTTAGTGGGTGTGGCGGCCCTTCATTGGGGACCCTCCGAGGTTGGCAGCACAGCTTCTGGTTCCAAGAAAGCCCCGTGGGACGACAAAGGCTGCAGCACTGTGGAAAGCAGGATGGCGGTTTCTCAAAAACTTAAATGTAGAACCCGCCTATGATCAGCCAGCCCACTCCCGGATAGACACTCAGCAGAACTGGAAGCAGGAACGCAGACGGGCCCACCTTCACAGCTGCCAAGAGGTGAAAGCCATCCAAAGGCGAAGCAAGATGTGGATAAAATACATCCAGTGGAATATGCTTCGCGTTTAAAAGGAGGGAGATTCTGACACGTGCCCCGGCACGGGAGAACCTGGGCGGCTTTGCACTGAGTGGAAACGGCCAGCCACCCACCGACCGGCAGGGTGTGATTGCACGTGCATGAGGTTCCTTGGGCGCTCAATTCACAGGGACAGAGTGCGGAAGGGGGGCTGCCAGGGCCTGGGGAAGAAGGAATGGGGGTTACTGTTTAATGGGTTCAGAGTTCCAGCTTTGAGAGATATAAAAGGAGCTGGATCCTGGTGCATCGTGGTGGATCCTGGTGCATCATGCTCGACAATGTGAAGGTACTTACTGCCACAGAACCGTGGGCCTGAAGGGCGACAGCAGTGAAGTTTAGGTTGCATGTGTTTTATCACAATTTTTAAAGTATTTTTAAAGAGATGAGATTGCCGTATTTTTGTGGGTTTGTCTCTGTCTTCTGCTCTGTCCCACTGGTCTTCGTGTCTATGTTGGTGCCAACACCATTCTGTTTCCGTTACCGTAGCTCTGCAGTGTAGTTTAAGGTCTGGTAGTGAGACGCCTCCTGCTTCACTCTTCTTGCTAAGGATGGCCTGGGCTGTTCTGTGCTTTTTATTTTTCCAAATGAATTTCATGATTGCTTTTTCTATTTCTATGAAGAGGGTTGTTGGGATTTTAATAGGAATTGCATCAAATCTGTATAATGCTTTTGGCAGTATGGTCATGGAGGAAAGAAAAGCCACATAAAGAACAACATTTAATTCAAAGATGCTTAGCTCAAAACTTAACTCCTTCTATAAGCCATGGCAAGCTGGAAGGTATAGTGTCACTGGGACAAACCCTGTCCAAAGCCCTCAAATCAGGCCACACGAGCAGCTGTTTGCTCCCTTCCTCTCTGCCCTGCTATCCTCGCCTGCACACTGCTTCCCGGGGGAGCATAATGAAGTATTAGCATGTCAACTCGGCCACAGCCTCTGTGAACCCTGGCTGAGGTATTCACCTTTGCAAAATCAGCATCATATTTAGCAAAAACAAGTTTTGAAGAATGTTTGTTGGAAGGATGTCCATCCATGAATGGATAGATGGATGGATGGATGGATGGATGGATGGGTGGATAGATGGGTGGACAGATAGATGCTTGGATAGATGGAAGGATGGAAGGATGGATGG